>QANU01103327.1:225949-325055 GCA_003254905.1 Nissolia schottii | reverse complement strand
ATAAGAAATATATATATATATATATATATATATATATATATATATATATTCTCCTTGTTAGCTTTTTCCTCTCACCTTGGATGAGTAGGCACTTCTATTTGTCTTTTCCTCCCCTAGTTTATGCTATGTCATCTCTATGGAGCATGGGTGCTTAAAGGCGACGTATAGAAGGAGGAGATAACATCCTCTATGCTTCCTTTTTTGGTAAGTCCCCAGACACTTTTCCTTTTGTAGTTATGGTCTTGCCTCCAACGTTGTGGAGCTGGGAGAGTGCTACTGTGCTAGTAGGGCGTTGTTGCACTGCAACGCCATTGTGCCAGCAAGGCACAGTTGTGCTGTAGTGTAGGCAACTAGTTAGTGCATGTCTCTTTTAATTTCTAATAAGTTATTTCTATTTCTTTTATGCCCAATGTCTGTAGCATTTCATTAGGTTTTCTAGTGTCATTCTTACCTCTTTAATGACTATAAGCGAGTGGAGGTCCTGGTGCGTCAAACGACTTATGCCACGCACTACCATTCAATTGAATTAGTTGTGCTTGTATGCTTTACGATATTACGTTTTTATAATTATGTATGTGATAGGATAGGAATAGTATGCTTAGAGACTATATGTGTAGGTTATATGCTTCAATGCTTATGATATTTTGCATGATTAGTATACTTTAGGTAGATAATATAATTAGAGACTATATGCTAAGGATGTATGCTTTACGCTTAGAGACCCGATTATTTATAATTGGTAGTAATATGTAGGATGTACAAGATATAACCTAAACTAGGTAAAGGATATACCATAGACCACCCAGTATAATTAAAGGAAAACTTAATCAATATAACATGATAATCCTAGGATAGTAGACTTATGTTTACACATTAGCTAGACTGTTTGTATAAGATCATTGCCCTGACATGAGTTCAACGTACTCAATAAATCCTAGCATTGGATTTAACATATCCACAGATCCAACCGTTCAATACAACTCTAGTAGTTAGACAACAACTTAGAACAATTAGTCAGTGTAGTTATGTCAACATAATTGGTAGTTGTCAGAATAGTGAAGTAGTTACAGTAGAACAGTTACCATCCTGAAATAGTTAGTTATTTTAGCATATATAAAATGATTAGTAACATAGCTAATAGTTATCAAACCATGACTCTGTAAGGTATAAAGCCAATACTGTAACTGAATGGTTAGTCAATGTCACTACAATAGGTTAGCCAGTAGTTTCCTAATAATTAGTTAACATAGTTGTAGTACCCTAGCCACCAATTTGTGACCATTAGCCAATCATAGGCTTAGTAGACAGTTAGTAGTCATAGGAAGGTCAACCAATATAGTTACATTGATTCAATGGTAGCCCTATTACATTGATTCAATGGTAGCCCTATGACAATCAACCAGTGCATCATAGTTTAGTCAATGGTTATGTGGTAGTTGGTCAATTAACGATAACAACTTAGTTGATAGTTACCCGAGTAGTCAATCAGTACAGTCGTAGCATAGTAGCCGACCAGAACTTAGTCATGTCGTCAATAGGGACCAGATTAGTCAGTCAGTATTGTTAGTAGGGATAACTAGTAATCACCAACCAAGTCAGTCAGTATTGTTGGTAATCACTAAATTTAGCCAGTCAGCAAGGTTAAGGTAAAGTAGTCGTAAGATGCCAAATCCATTAGATGTACGGTGGTCGACAGAGTCAATTAGATAGTTGAGCGATGTCAAGTCAAGAAGTCGCAACTGATAAGTAAGGTTCAACATAGTCACCACTCCCTATTGTTTGCTAGTAGGTCGTTAAGGTTTACATAACCCACCGAGGATCATAGTTAGAACACTAGGAACCCCAATAGTTAGTTAATCCAATCTGTGTTTAGCAAGNTATGGATTAATGTTTCATTTTGTAATCTAATTTATGCTGTCCAAGTGGGAGAATGTTAGAATAATTAGAATAATTATTTTGTGGACATGCATAAATGGGTAATTTGTCCATATTAAACTAATTGCCAGAATATTGGGTTCATATGTTTGGGCTAGCTGATGATAGGTGGGCTAGGTCCATCATTAACTAATAAATGGAAGAGTCCCTACGATTACCCGTGTGTCAGTTTTTATGCTTCCCTATTAAGAATAAAAAGCGACCACTGCCTTTTGGCATCTGACATAAGGGAATAGTGGCGAAACTCTTCCTTCTCCTATGGTCCCTTTTCTCCCATCTGCAGCCAGTGATCTGGATTCACATTCAACCAAAAGATGACGTCTGTCTCTTCAATTCCAGGTTCCAATTTCTCTTCTCAATCTTTCATAGAACGTGTTATATTTCATATGGTATAATTGGACAAAATTAGGATTGAAATATTATTTTTCTATCAGTTTAGACAACCAATCACTCAAATGGCTCAAGTAACTCAAAGATTAGATAACACAATAGCCAATTAAACTCAGATAACTTAGATAACTCATAATGTAGTAGACACAAAATATAGAACAACATGCTAGGATTACGTTTAGGAAAATATGACTCAGTTGATGACATGTTATGTACCATTCAGTATTGTAGTTGCTTGTCGTAATTGTGTTTGGGGCCCGAGTTTAGCGTACTTGATAAGGGTCTATCCTGGCAAACAGGTTTAGCATATCCGTTAGTCCATTTCAATTTACGGGTTTAGCGTACCTAATCCTGTACCTACGGGTTTAGCGTACCCACAGGTCCAGATCATTTATATAGGTTTAGCTTACCCAACTACCCAGTTTCACAATACGGGTTTAGCGTGCCTACATATTCAGTTAGCCATATGGGTTTAGCGTATCCATGAGCCTTCCTTGATTGAGGTTTGGAAATTAATCTCACCTCAAACCCTCGTATGGAGGTGGACAGATTTAGTCGTGTCATTGTGCTTCCAGTAGTGTATCTTTTCTCTATTCTCTGTGTACATGTTGCTCCATTATTACTTTACTATTATTATTATTGCCATATGATTATCTGTGATTTAGTTATGCTATGTGGTATGCTTTCACTGAGTGATGAACTCACCCTTCATATTTCAGATACCATGGAGTTAATCCTCTAGTACAGTGGCAGTAGCAGTCTCAAGTCAGTGATGAGCTCTACTCTGTTGTGGAGTAATCAACGTCCTTAGTTTACATTATCAGTTAGTAGTTGCTCTAGAGGGTCGCAGGCAGTGTCTTCAGACGTTACACTTAGATCGGCTTAACAGTTTAATTTCATTTCAGTTATGCATCTTAGTTAAACAGTTATTTTAGTTGTAATATCCTATGTTATAAAGAAGAAGAAAAAAATAAGTTTTTGAAATGCAATTTATTTAGTTATATTTTATGCATGATCACGCTTTAGCACGTTTAGAGGCATCCGCAATGAAACTAGCCCCTTGCGTGTTGGTCACAATTTTTGAGTTAAGGTTACTTTTTTCTAAAATAAGAAATGTGAATTGATTAATTGGTGCTTTTATCAATCCAAATCATAAAGAAGCAGCATTTTATGTCTCCAGTACATATCAAAATGACTAAAACCTATGGATGTAGCACACACGCATAAGAATCTTATATCTGCCAATACCTTGTAATTTCTTATATGAAGATCAAAGTAACAGTAGCAAGTGCGTGTAACAGAAACGCATATCAGAAGTTTACAGTATCTTTTGTAGCAAATAAAGCACAAACACAAAAAACCACGACTTTTATGTAACATGCCCCCAAAAAAACAAAATGAATCATCTATTTAGCACGTCAATCATCAAGACACATTCATCAGTAAAATTGACAGATATCCTTCAAATTTTGCTGACAGAAAGTGAAATTTCCCACGAAAACCTGGCCCAACCACTCATTAAATATGTCCTTGCACGACGATTGCTCTAGAAAAGACCAACATCATATATCGCACCGACATAATTCTTAACTATGACCTGCGCCAACCTTGATATAAAAGCAATTGCAACAAACTTTGTTGGGAGCATCTGTACAAATGTACACGTGGTATTAAACATCACACCACCAATTTATTTCAGGCAAAAACAGAAGGGCGGTAAGCAAATAATTACTAATTTCTTGCTATTAAGTACAAACTTATCAATGAAAGCATCATTTAAGATAACATGATTATGAAATTGACTAGCCCTCGTATTACCAGTAGGTGCATATACATCCAAAGGCAATGGTTCATCTTCAACATATCCTAAATCGTTTGATTCAATGAACTCAAAATCACTACAATTAAAGTACTCATGAACAACCTCGCCTAGCTTATCAGCACAATAACCCTCGTCTCCCATTGTGTTCCCAATAACCGACACAGCACTCCATTCATTCCATGAACTAGCGATACAACATTAAACATTTCATGTGGGAAGGGTGGGTTATTTATAAAGACAATTTCTAGAGGGCATTCTTTTAAAAATTTCTTAAAGTGGAAATTCTTTAAAAGTTCCTCAACTGCTTAATTCCTTAACGGTTTGGAATTGAAATTGGAAGGAATGAGAGGCATGTCTTAGGAATGCGCAACGCGTTTCTTCATGGCGGAAAATTAGAGTTTGGGCTGCAGAACTGAAATTTTTTTATTCTTGTTTTATTGGGTAGAGATATTCTTTGACTTTAGGTTGGTAATTTCGTTGATTTTGTTCAGGTTCTTTGGGTCTGTTTGATATAATGTATAAGATTGGATTGTATAAGTTAAAATAATATATTATGATTTTACTCATTAGTGTAATCAGTTTATAAATTAATGAATTCTAATACATCAAAATGATGTAAAACTCTATAAAGTCTAGGTGTGAAGGATTAGGCCTAATTAGTGTTTGATATATGAGGTTCTTTCTTTTTCTTTTTCTTTTTTTTTCCCTTCTCTATCATAATTTTAAATTTATGAGAATAATAATAAATAATTATATAAATAAATAATAATTAAAACAATTAATAATTAAAATAATAAATAGAATAACTAATAAATAAAAATAATAACAAAAATAATTAATAATATTAATAAAAATTAAGAATAATAGTTAAAAATAATGATATATTTTTTTCAAATATATAAATACCACATTGCAGGGGGTTGCTACNACGTTTCATCAATCTTTCTCATCCACAACATATACAGTGGCCGCACAAGACAAAAACTTGCGGAAAATCCTAAACAAAAGAGCGCACGAGATTCCCTTCATTTTCCTCCAAATCAAGCACTTGCAGCTCCTCCTCCTCCTCCTCCTAATCATTCTCTTCTTCTTGTTCCTCCCACCATGACCACCGAAACACTTCTGAGTGATCTTATCCGACACACTCTCTTCTTTCCTCGAAAACTTGTAGCTCCTAAGGTACATCTGTCTGCACGAGATGCTGTCCACCACCCTCGGCTGCTGCGGCTGCGGTCCGTACACGTGGCATCCCCTCCTGCCGTTAGATCTCACGAACTCGGCCTCCGACTCGGGCCACTTGTAGAGGTTCACGTAGGTGGCTCGAACCGGAACACGTGGGTCACGTGCGTCGTTCACGCAGTTGGATATGCAAACGGAGGCCATGAAATAGGGTTCGTGCCTGTAGGGTATGAAATTGTTTAGAGAAAGCCTTGGATTGGATTGGATTGCAAGGAAAAAATAAAATTAAAGGGTGTGGGAATAAATTATGGGGAGGGAGACAGTTGAAGGGATTTATAGTGTGAGATTTTGGTCACGTTATCATGTGTGATGATTTGCAATTATATGCTATGTTTGGTAAAGTTAATCATATTGGATGTGTGAGAGTTTGTGCGGTTAGGCAAGAGTTTGATGGCCTAAAGAAAATGTCAGCGTAGAATGCATATTAAAATGGGTTTTTGTGTCAAAGGGGTACCGAACTGGATTGGAGGCTGTATGCAATAAATCATGTTTTTATTTTCATTTTTATTTTTATTTTTTGGAAAATTTACAATCATTCCTTTACAATTATTAAAAAACTCCAAATGTATATACGCCTAATACTTTACTTCATAACATTCTTTGAAAGGTAGTTGTACAATTATATAGTGATAAAATTCTCAAATTAACTCGTACAAGTTTATGAGTTTATATCTCTAAATCAAGTTAACTCGCTTAAAAATGTGGACATAAGTAAATTTGGATTAACATATAAATTCGGATTAACCTTTCTGGACCTAAAACACAATATTTCACAGTAAACACTTTTAATTAGCACTTTTAAAATAGAAAATCTTAATATCTTGACTTATGTTATTATGAATTTTAACGTTGTGAAGTTTCGATATGTTAGATTTTATGAGGTTTTAATTTGTTTTAAATATTTTATGACGTATGCTTGCTACATTATGATGTTGCAAGTAAAAGGTCGACCTATATTTGCTTTATTATAAATTTATCATGGTATATTAATGTATTATAAATATTTTTATTATTAGATGATTAATGATGGGTAGGAGTCTCTCTCACAATTAGATAGATTACATTTCAGGGAAGAAAATTAGAATTATATGTTTTCTCATAGAATATGAGAAGCAGAGGTAAAAGAAGCTTTGAAGCGGATGGAGAATGGTAGGGTCGTAGGGCCAGACAACATATCTATTGAGGTATGGAAATGCCTTGGAGAAAAAGGAACACGATGGCTCACATGTTAGCCATGTGGCAACCAACACCCAAGAAGGGGGTGAATTGGGTGTTCAAAAATTTAATTCAACTTTATGAAATTGTGCATTTTCATGCATTTAAATGTTACTTGTAGCGAAACGAATATAAAAAGATGAAATTATTAAAAATTACTCAACTATAACTCAGATAAATATAGTCATAATAAATTAAACTTGCAGTGAAGTAAAGAGTAAGGGAAGAGATCCCTCACCCTTAAAAGTTCAAGTCACTCAAGAACATGAGATCCCTCACTCTTGATTCACTTGAGGGATGCCTTACCCTCTTACAATGATTCAGAAATACGTGAGGAAGAATCATAATCACTCTTTCAATAGAGAAAATTATACGAGTTGAAGAACTATGAAGTTTTGCAAGTGTTAACTCATTTTGGCCCAAAACTTTGATGAAAAACCATTGATGAAAATGAATGATTAAATCTAGTTTGTACTTGGTTTTTCATACATGAAATGCTGCATAAAATAAGGCATTTATAGGCCTTGAATCCGTCTACAATTATTGACTTTTGGAGAGACATATCCCTTGATGAAAAGTCATAGGCATAACAGACACTTGCAATCGATTACATGACCTTGAAATCAATTACAAGCTTCAAAGTTCATGTGTAATCGATTGCACAATGTTGTAATCGATTACAACATGTTCTAGAAGCATGTGATTGATTCCTTAAACAAGGTAATTGATTACTTAGCCTTCGAAAACATATTTTACCATTTTTTCATTATGTACCCTTGATTAAAAACCTTTGTGATGTTATATTCAAGTTATACGCTTCATGAAAAACTTGTTTAGTATAATATCTTTTAGCTTCAAGTTATTCAAAAGGCTTTTAAATGATTGAATCAAAATAATGGCCAATTAAAGTTATCAAGAAAAAACTTTTAACAAAAGAACCTAAGTCTTAGAAGTAATACCAAATGAGCGTTTAGTCTTTGTTCTTTGAATATTGAAGGACCAAAGCCTTTGGGTTTGCCTTTGAAGTGTATTTGCCATTGCTCCTTTGAAGTATATTTGCCATTTCTTGAAGCTTGCTATGCCTTGATGCATAATTGCCATTTTGCTTGCAACTTTTTGGCATCTTCAAAACCTTTGAGATTATTTTTATACTTGGTTTCCTTCAATTATTCTCAATCTTTTGCATCACTATGTGCTACATGAGATAAACAGTTATGTTCTCAGTCATTTCTTATTTGAGCATCATTAGACTAGTTTCCCTTCTTCTTCAAGTCTCGTTTCTTTTATACTTGGACTTTCCTAAATAAGATGACACACATGAAAATCATAGTTAGTCCATAAACTCTATTTTTCTAATAAGCATGATTTTTAAGAATATAATACTTGAATGTGTTTCATGCATAAACTTGATCTCATAGAATTACACATTCTACTATATTCCATTGAACAAGTATAGGAACCTTTTGCATTGTACTTGTCATCATCAAAACATATCACATTTAACCACTAGGAGAAACCATGTTCTACATCACAGCTTTTCAATGAGATCATGAGGTCGAAGAAAATGTCAGATGGGTAGAGGAGGAGTGTCTTGGTTCCCATCTTCAAAAACATGGGATATATACAAAATTGTACAAGGGATATATACAAAATTGTACAAACTACATTGGGATGGTTTTGTAAATAGGTTAAGGTGTAGTTGTAGTGGGAAGTGTGAAGTAGAAAGTGGGTACTGCAATGTACATGAATATCCTTTTTACTAATAATGATAGGTTAAAATATAAAAATTAAGACTAAGGACAAACATGGAAATATAAATTAGAGACCAAAAATTAGTTTGTTTTGCTACTCTATTAGTATAGAAGTATAAATAATTCCCAATGCCACATTAGCAACACCATAATGCAAAACAAGAATCATCTTGAGTAGCCTATGCATTTAAATTCTCTTTGGAAGGAAGTGAAAAAAGAGCTAAGACAAAACTCTAAGGCGTTGTTTATGTATTTGGGGTGTAACATGAGCTGTAGATATGAATTTCTTTCAAGTACTATATTTTTGGAAAGGTAAGAGGAAGCTCTAAAACTCTCATGAAGAGTTAGAAAGCTGAATTGATTGTTTACTTGGTCGTTTTTAGCTCAAAAGTTAGAACAGTGATGTTGAAATTTCGGGTTGGAGCTATCACAAAGAATGGGGCATAACTTCTTCATTTGAAGTCTAAATGAGGAAAACTTTGACTCTATTTCATGTAGAATTAAAAGATCTACAAATTTCATGAAAATATCAAAGGCAAAACCGATCTTTAAGAACGTTGCAGCGTGCCCACAGCGTTGCAGCACATTTTTTGCTTCGTATCATTACAGCGTGCCCACAGCCTTGAAGTGTGAACCAGAGAGAATTTTCGCTTGATGCAGACGTGGAACCCTATTTTGGATTGTTTGGGGTTATAAATAGACCTTCTTGTTTTGTCTTCATAGTTTAGGTTTTTGTAGTTTTTCATTTTTATTTTCTGCACTTTAGGTTTATGTTAATAATGCTTAGTTATTAGTTCTTCAATGATTGTTGGAACACTCGCATTAACAACACAAGCTAGGAGGGACCTTCACTTGCATTTATGAAAAAATAATAAAAATAATTATTTTCCAATGCATGCTAAGACTTTATTTATAAGGAAAGACGAACACTTCCCTGAAACACCCCTACTAGCTATTTACGCTGCAGTCGTAAATAAGCTACGTAGAGTTATTTTCTACTTTGGTCGGGAGTACTCATAGTCCCTATACTTTAGAAAGTAGTATGTTTATGAAAATATTGACCGGTTTAAAACTTCTTTATACATATTTGTGAGCAAACATGAGCCATGCGTGAATGATTATATATATAACAAACGATAAAGTGGCATAGCATATCTCTATTCTCGTGAAACGTGTGGAAGGTATTATCAGAAACAAAGCATAATAAGCTAAAGCACACAATTGATCCCATGAAATCAAAGCAATTTAATAATATACGTAATACAATTAATTTCACATTTACACATAACTTAATACAAGAAAAGAATTGTATGGCTTGCCACTACTCGTCCTCGGGATCTTCATCCGGGTCTTCTTCTTCCTCTGACTCGGTCTCCATGGAATCCTCCTCGTCCGAATCCTCGCTAGAGGACGTTGGCGAGGCCAGGACTGGTGAATCGTCGTCCTCCTCGACTTCTAGGAAAAACTCAAGAATCGAGAGCATGTCTCGGTGGGCTGTGGAGGGTCCTGCCTCGGCGTCGAGGGTATGCGGAGCTAGGCATCGTCTGAAGAACGGGTTGACCCTCTTCCTTGGTCCTTGGTGGTAGCAGGACATTCGTGTGGGAGGTAGAAAGTTGGGATCCACCTCGACGTCTTTCTCATATGGTGGAGACTCTTCGTCGTTGTCAAGTATGATCGATGTAGCCAGTGTGGATCCTCGGTCTACTGATATTGAGGGGCCAGGTACTCCCATCGCAACCCTGGTGCAGGGTTTACATGACGGGGAACCATACTCTAGTCGCGTTTGATCCGTCAGTGTGAGGTTCGTCGCTGTCATCTGACATCATAAACGAGCGGGGTGAGAACCATGCGTTGTCAGTAGTTATCTCTAAGGGTTTCTACGTCCTTTGACTCGATTATGATCCAGGATGCTCAGGAGATCTCTAAGTGTCATGCCATTCTACAATTCCTAGTTCACTTTTAGTCTTGCTATCCTGAACGACTTTATCTAAATTACTAGTTGATGGGGGACTTCTAATCTGTGCCCTAAGGAATTAGGGGTCACTTATCGAGCTTATTATTAATCGTCGTACTGTACTTAGCAAATGCTATGGCTTACTTTCAGGAAGATAAATCGGGCCCTCATACCGTACATCTCTTTACATACATACATACATACATACATAAATACACACATACACACATACATACATACACACATACACACATACATACATACATACATACATACATATATACACATATAAACATTCAATTACATTCCATGCATGAAGGGTTGGGGGGTTTTCTTACGCACCCTGTGGCTGCGTCTTCTTGCGTTACCTTGCTTGTACGTCCTTTCTCCTCGCAATCCGTGGGACCGTCGTCCCCGTTCGTTGTGATCCACTTACTATTACCTTCTCGTCGGCGATTGGACAACGCTCCTTTCCCGAGTGGTAGCTAACCACGAATGCCCACAGGCACATCCTCATAGACAGATGATAGGAGGTGACCATTTAGCGTGCTAGATGGTGAGGGGCTACCCTCCCAGCGTGGCCAGGAGTGGACTCGTGACTTTCTTATCTTTCCTTCTTAACTTGAGCTCTTGCACCCCCCTTACCGGCTGCCTTACTTTACTTGATCTTTGCGCGCCCCTTACCGGCGGCCTTAACTTTCTTTTCTTTTCTTTCTTTCCTAACCTCCGGGTGGAATCCCGCGTTCAGGCATGTGCCCGCGTTCTGTCAATTTTAGACCAGTTTACCTTGCGAAACTGGTGGGGGCATGTCATGTGTGACTTACCAAGAGAAGGGAATTCCTATTACACAACTACATACTTTTCTTTAAGGTACACCGAGTCCTCGTTGGCCGGAACCTTCTTAAGAAACATTCTCATTTCCTAGGTTCAATTATGATCTTCATTTATGTTAAGCGTTACATTTCTAGTGATCTAGGGTTGCCCTACGGTCCTAACGACAACTGCGCCCTCATGATGCATAATAACATGCTTACAACTCATAACATGCATGGCATATTCAAACATATAAAGAAAACTTCATACTGGGGTTTGAAACCTAGGACATTCGAATGACTCTTTTCAGGTCATTCGAATGGTACTAGATTCTAGCTCGTGGGATGGTGCAAAAGGAGGGTCATTCGAATGCCACATGAATGGTCATTCGAATGATTCTGGCCTTTTCTCTCTAAATCACTCAGGGGTGGTCATTCAAATGCCCAAGGCCAAGGTATTCGATTGACAGGCCTCTGTTGACTTCAAAATTGCAAATCCTGACAACTCATTCGAATGACTCTAAGGTAGTCATTCGAATAACCCATGGTTTTTCACACTCATTTTCTGAAACATTCGTGGTTCATTCAAATGACCCTGGGGGATTCATTCGAATGACCACAGACCTGATATAGGTCCGATGGTTTTTCTTGTTGCCTATCCTTGTACTAACCCATTTCCTCCCCTCAAAACACACATACAACTTACATACTTCACCTAAAGGTATTTAGAGCTAACTTTACCCCCACCTTCAAGAGTGGCTTGATGTTGGTGGAGAAATGCTTGGAGATTCAAGCTTCCTCTTCTCTGCTCCCTGAGAAAGAAAACTTAGGAATATGGTGATGATGAGGATGATTGGAAATGGCTGTGGCTTTCGCTATGGCTTTTTGGCCTTGGGGTGCTTATGGAAAGAAAAAGAGAAGGGAGACTGAATATGGACAGAGGAGGCTGGTGGCTTCGGGGGCTCAGGAAATGAAGGGGGAAAATGGGATAAATGAATTTGAGCCATGATGAGGGCACAGTAGGAGGAGTGACTGGTGGTAAAGTGATGTGAAGGGTGGAAGGGAGTTGTTAGAGGGGTATGGTGGTGTCGTGCTGCTTGTGGTGTCAGGTAAAGGCCGAATTTTGGCTCCAAAATCAGTGCAAATTTTGATCGTGTTTGTTCACTTGCAGTCTTCGTATTTCTTGTGTGGTAGTCCGAAAATTATTTTGGACGCACCGTTGTGATTTACTAATTTTTCCAATTAGTAGCTCGAGTCTGGTTAAGGTATTTGGGAATTTATTTTCTCTTCAGAAAATTATACGGGCACTACCGGTATCCATAAAAGTTTTCGATGGGCCTGAAAGTTGTCCGAATGCTCGGGGAAAAATTCATGGGATTCCGAAGCCCTATCTTGGTCGAGGTTTTACAGGTCACACGCGGCATTTTCATCCTCCTCGCGTATTGACTGGTTCCTGTAATTATTTATTCAATGAATTTCCTTAAGGGAAAAATCCGGGATGTTATACTCTCCACTCCAAAACTAATGATGTGGGACTTTGAAGTTGGCTAGGAGCGCTATGGCACTTTCACAACGCTCGGACACTAGTGCTATAGTGCTACCAGAGCACTATGGTGCTCGTGTCGGTGACGTCTGAAGCTATGGCGACCTACTAGCGCCATTGCGCTACTGCTAGGGCCAAAATGTCAACCTTTTTACTATGGGGGGCCACTACGGGCTACTTTAGATACCATGTCCTACACTTTACGGTCATTGAACATACAAGTCAACACAACCTTAAAGCAAAGGACCACGGAAACATGGATGATTTGATGGGGCCCTTGAGGGTCAAAAGTTGAATTTTGGAGGATCATGGAAAATGCCATGGTGCTAGGAGGGCACCATACCACCCAAATTTAGCGAGCACATAACAATGTCAGCACTATAGTGCTATCAGGGCACTATAGTGTTGGACGTCAGGAGGCCCAACAACAACTCAAGTTTTAACTTGATTTCAACCATTTTAACCCTCTTTTTCATGAACCTCCTTCATTGATAACCCTTGTAGCACCCCTTAGTCTTGCTAGCTCAGAAAACTACTCTTTTTTCCTTATTTGATCCTGGAGGTTTGGGAACCTCTAAGTTGCAAAGCCTTAAAACTCATACATTGCGTAGATATATAGATGACATATCTCCATTCTATTCACCATTATTCATGTTGGTAAGATTCTCCTGGCTTAGTTTCAAATTTCGTTTATGTAGGTGATCAATCGTGCATGGATTAATCGTTGATTCTACGATTTGGTCACCAGTGCCATTGCATTACCAAGGCGGTATAGCGCTCGACGTGGATCTGTTCACGATGGCATCATTTGAATTTTTTAGAGTGCTCGTGGGTAGCAACGTTAGGTATCTGGCGACTCCATGTAAGTGACTTTGTTTACGGCTTATGTTAAGTGATTATGTGTTTGTTAAAAACATGTATATGAAGCCTATGATTTTAAATTTATGCTTATATGTTCATGTTTTAAAAATATTTATAAAACCATATTTATGAAGTTGTTAATGTTCAAAGTACCATGTCTGTTATGCCATTTTTTTAATTTTTTTATTCAATATAAGTAAATTATTTTATTTTATTTGAATTTTTATATAATTAAATCTCTATTTAGAAATTTTTTCCATGCCTTTTATTTTATTTTTTAATAGATTTAATCTAAATATAGATATAGATATAGAAAAACCACTAAGGTTGGTGGGATTTAGGTAATAAACATAAGGGGTTAGGTTTAAACTTTTTATTTTTAAAGTAAAATAAAAATATATAATTTATTTATAGACCTAGATTCTTACCAAAGAAAAAAAAAGGACTATAGAAATGGGTTGTATCCAATGGGCCAGCCTGAATGTCCCAAAAATATGGGTTGACTATGCTAAAGAAATATGAAAAAAAATTTGAGTTGATCAAACTTAAACCAATTTGAATTAGTCTAACCCACTTTGGGCTAGGATACCCTAATGACCCAAACACTCTTTTTAATATATTATAATAATAATAATAATAATAATAATAATAATAATAATATGATGTGCACTTTTTTTTTGTCGTTACATATGCACTTATTCAATAAGTTAAAATATCAACGAGCCCTCTAATATAGAGAATATTAATAAACAGATTAACGAGCTAAAACTATTATTGAATACAAGGGAGGTTCAACGGAGTGTTTGAAGCAATTTACCTAATGTTTTAGACTAGAACAACTACATTTGTGTAAATTTTACTCTTGTAGATTTAGTCCATCTAATTTCAAGTGTTTGACCCTTAATATAAAAGATTTGCGCTTTTTATTAACTGTAAAAAAAAATATTATAGTCTTGTTATGTAACTTACACAACTAAAAGATAGTTACAAACTTAAAGTTTTTGTAAATAACTCTAGTAGAACCCTGATTAATTAAATTGAATGAAAAGTACATTTCCATAATTTTCTTTATTATATAGTGATGTTTAAATATTTGAGACTTAATAATTAATCTAACTCAATTCAAAATTAACTTAAAATAATCTCAACATTATATAAACTAGTTATTTTATTTTTAGATAATAAAATTTAATTACACATTATTATCAAATTTTAACAACTTTAAATTAATATATATATATATATATTAAAAAAATTAAGTCGACAAAATATGAATTAACTGAAAAATAATCCAAATAAATATGAATTAACATTTTACCAATTTAAAAATAACATAATAAAAAAACTCGTGACTCAACCCAAATGGGTCGGCCAACCCGTTTCTGACACCACTAACGTAGCTTAGTAACATTGACGGAGGGAGGGAGTTCTCCTCGGGCACGTCCTGTCATCCTTGTCATTGATATTGCGGAATTCAAGGGAGCGGTTTGATTCAAAATCAACGGTATCGTGGCCGTCAAATTGCGTCAGTTAAGTTCTATAAATCGTATAACATATCTCTAACTGTGAAATTGACTGGGGTTAGGTTACCCGTTCGTTTAAGCTATAACTTCCGCTTTTGAGTTCAGAGGTACGTGTCCCTATTCACATCATCAAGATCTTTTCTTTCCTTCAGATCTGGTTACACTCATAATTCAATTTGAATTTTCCCCTTTCATTTTTTTCCCCCTCGTTGTAAATTCGATTTGTTCAATTATACGGATCGCCAATTAATTTTGCTATCGCAGAAAATCTCGCTGCTAAAATGGATTTTTTTTGGTTTGATGACTTATCCAATTTCAATTGCTGTCACAGGTTTTAAATTGATTCGACGGTGTATGGGTAGAAGCTAGAAGCTTTTTCTGATTCCAGTCATGTTTTTCATCAAATTGCATCTAGTATATAAAAAATTCGCATTTTTGTTATGTATATACGATTGTTTGTTCATTGCATGTGTGCTACCATTGAAAATGAGTCTCTTTGTTGTCTATAATTTTCTATTGCTGAGTTGATTAAGCGATGTTTGTTGATTTGATGGTTGATATGGTTATTTGTACAGCAACAATGCCTCGCTACGATGATAAATACGGCAATACTCGCCTCTATGTGGGTCATTTGTCTTCAAGGACACGTTCCCGTGATCTGGAGCGGGCCTTTAGCAGATATGGAAGGTAATTCCCTTTTTAATCACTGCAATTGTTATCATCCATTGTAGTATTATGTATGAAAATGTTTGTTTATGTGTTCTGTGCAATATAGCCTTTTCCACAAAATTGAAATTTGCAGTTGTTTTCATGTAAGCACTGATGCATGGCTCTTTTTAGTTACTGCATTTTTCTAGTGTTTGGTATGACATAACTCATTCAATGACTATTCATCTTTTTTTGTTGCAACTGTAACATAATAAACTTGATACTGGCATTCTGCAAGCTATGTATCTGTTTGATGAATGACTTTCTTGACAGTAGTAAGAGTCCATCTCTCCTTTCATTTTGAGAGCTGGCGGGAATTTTCTTTACTCAATAATACATAATTTTTTGTGTAAGGTTTTTATTTTTATTTTTTGGGGGTTTGGGGGGGGGTGTTAAAAATGAAATGTCTTAACTTGTTTTATTTTTTCACAATCAATGTGTGAAATGAAATGTCTCTTCGATTCATCTGTTTCCTGAATTGGCAAGGGAGCTGAATTAGTGATTAATTGGGCTGGGGTGTTGTCCATGCGCTACCCTGAAACTTTATACAGGCCTTGTTTTGGTGCTTGGATTTATATTAGTTATTCGCCATCTTATGCCTGGGAACCGTACTCCGTAGTTGTCTTGTTTTAACTTGAATGATCTTGTTGAAGGTTTCTGGGATTTTGCCTAAACCTGGAGGTCTTTGGTGGGAGGGTGCCCTTGGTGGAATTGGTGGAAATTCCTGCCGAGTGTAGACTCTGGCAATTCTTTCTGTAATGTTATTGCTTGTGTTTAAGCAAATGGCAACAATCACAAACTGCTGTTTAGTTCGTCTTTGTGGGGCAAAGTATCATACACTTGAAGTAGTTAAGTAATGATGGCCTTACTGTTTCTGGAAACCATTTCCGCAGAGTTCGAGGTGTGGATATGAAGCATGATTTTGCCTTTGTTGTAAGTTGTCTCCCTGTTTCTGTTATTGGAATTTATTTCTTTTCTCTTTAATCTCTACTTGTGCCTTTGGTTAAAGGCGTCTTCGAGTATCTGCTTGGGGGAATTCACATGTAGATGATGGTAAGAATTTCTTTGGTTACGTTATGGCTTGTTCCTTACATTTTTTGCACAGGAATTTAGTGATCCCCGAGATGCTGATGATGCAAGATACAACTTGGATGGTCGTGATGTTGACGGTAGTCGTATTGTTGTGGAATTTGCAAAAGGGGTAGGAACTATTTCCCTAATTATTGTTGAAGTATATGGATGATTAATTAAATAACAAATATATTCAAAGGGGGAGTTGCTATTTCCGTATTCAATTTTCATCAGTGTATGTGGAATTTTGGATGTATTGATTGTATTAACACATAAATTAAACTATCTAGGGGTGACGGGTTTGAAGAATTGAGTTGCTCCATCTGAAATTGAAAGTTCTTGCTTCATGTTGTGTATAACTTTTGTTGATTCTTGATTGGATCTTATTGTTGCATTGTGCATGTAGTCATATTAATTAGTATCTAGCAAGGATTTGTTTTTTAAAAATAAAAATATATTCTATTATAGCCTATAATAAACTAATTAAGCTTTTGTCATATGAAGGCTAGGTTCTAATTTATATTGCCTTCCTTCTCTTTCTCCCCTTATTCTCTATCTAACTTTCTTTTTAAAAATATTACGTTTTATATATCACTTATTTGTAAAAGCTTTGATGTCAAGCTGCCTTCTAAGTATGAGTTTAGTAGCACTTTTAATTATTGGTTTGAAATCACTTATTAGCAAAACCCTTGATTTATATACCTTATTGTTAGTATTTTTATTCCATTCTTCCTTTCCTTGAATACTTTTAGTTTTTTACATCCACAGCTGTCAATTGCTGCTGGGTCCTTGATTTTCTAATGTTTCTGCTGTTCTTTGATATGTGACTTGTGAGCATATTGGTTTTTGTCTGATGTCTAATTAATCAGGGTCCACGTGGTTCCCGGGAGTATCTGGGTGGAGGTCCTACTCCTGGATCTGGCCGCTGCTTTAACTGTGGCCTTGATGGCCATTGGGCCCGAGATTGCAAAGCTGGAGACTGGAAGAACAAATGCTACCGCTGTGGGGAGAGGGGTCATATAGAACGAAACTGCAAGAATAGTCCCAGAAAGATGAAGTATGTCGGTGTGCTCTGCTGTATCACTACTTCTGGTATGTAACTGATCTTCTATGCTTGAGAAGCTGATGATGTAATATTGGATTTTTTTCTGCAGACGTGACAGGGGCGTTTCGCGTTCACCAGTCAGGTCCCGTTCTCCTAAGTATGTCATTGTGCTCCGCTGTATCACTACTTCTGGTATATAACTGATCTTCTATGCTTGAGAAGCTGATGATGTAAAATTGGATTTTTTTCTGCAGACGTGACAGGGGCGATTCGCGTTCACCAGTCAGGTCCCGTTCTCCTCGTCGCCATAAAAGAAGTTACAGCAGAGACCGCAGCTACAGGTAGGTTCTTTTACACTCTGACTGTTATGTATTGTGCAGGTTTTCAATAGAATACCGGCAGCTCGTTTTCTCATTTCTTTCATACTTTTAGTTCTGTTCTTTGCTCTTACACGGATCTTTTGGTTCCCTTTTCCTCTTGTCAGCCCATCAAGATCCCCTGTCAGGCGAGATCAAAGCCCCATTTGTGAAGATAGATCACCAAGTCCTCGATCCGAAGGTAGTCCTCAACCATCCAGGACAAGGAAGCATAGTCCATCACCTGATACAGGTGCCCAGCAAGACGGGTCTGACTACAGTGATGGTCCTACAAGGAAGAGCGGAAGCCCTGTTAGTCCTGCAGTGGACCGTGGTGATAGGGATGATGCGAGCCCTAAAACTAATGGTAACAACCGCAGCCCTAGCCCGAGGGAGGACAGGAGCCCCATTGATGAAGAGGACGACAACAACCGAAATTCCCCAAGAGGAAGCGAGTCACCTTGACAGTATTGCTTCTTTGTATTGTGAAACTTGTACTTTTATTTCTTTATTTTTGTTTGTTCTATTTAATGTGACTTTTCTTGAACTTTCATGTGACAATTGATGTTTTTCGTAGAAGAACGGATAATGTGTATTCCATTTTCCTTATTCTTGTTGGTTTGCATGATTTTGTTGAGGTTTTGGGATAATATAAACTAAATTGAATAGGATGTCCTTGCAAGAAGCAATTGCTATGTGAATGTTTTAACTGTGAAAGGTGTGATGGGTTTGGGTGTTAGTTTGGTAATGAGTTATCAACAAATTTATGCAGTTTCCATTTGGTATCGTATTGAAGATGAAGCTTGCATGCATTTTTTTTTTTAAAGATTTAATATCAAAGACGAAACTGAGATTTGGAAAAACAAATTGGATCTATTTGATATTTTGATTTCTGAGTATATACTTGTTTGGTCTTTCTTTGGTATCCAAAGCTTGTTTGGTTCTTCCTTTGGTATCCAAAGCTTTTATGAAGGATTTGTATTTGAATGGTTGTGATTTAATTATAAATTTAAAACAATAAATAATTTAAGTTAGTGAGACACTTGACAAAATTTTAAATGTTATGGTACCTTGAATGGTTAGGTCCTCTTACGTACTAAGGTTGTGTCTTATTGTGAAATACAGTTTTGTCTATATTAATTATGTTATTTTGCCAAGCAGACCGATTGTGCTATCTTGTGAAAGCAAATTTTGTGTGACATACCCTTTCATCCATCCAACAAGATGCATGAGCAGTTAGTAAAAATGGTTTAGCAAATAAAAAACACACGTCGCAGCGAGGGAACATAAAGTGGGTGTGAATGTGCGTAGCCTTTTTTGTGATCCAAACACAGATGAGATACTAAAAAGAAAAAAGGGTATGCCAAAAAGAAAGACAAGAAACTAATTCTATTCTATTTTGTTTTTTTTTTCCAAGACAAAACTATATGTATGTGTAGTACAATACTTGTACATATTTTATTCACATATGTGAACAAAAAATGTCTCTTTTTGTTTGTGTATTTTAATCATTTTTTATTCACGCATTACTGTATAATACATATTACTATATCAGTTAGGTCTTGTGTAAATATATGATTAGGTCTGTACTAGTAAAGAAAGTTAGGTCTGAATCCACAGAAGGTTAGGTCCCATCTAATTATTTGGTTGGGTCACATGCAGTAGCGTGGTCATGTCTCGTATAGTAATGCCGTGATATCTTTTAAATAATAGTGTATCGTACATGCTGTCTCTTTAATTATTAGTAATAAATGAATTACTTATGGAAAAATCTGAATGAAACATGGAAGAATTTGAAAGAAAATTCATTTAAACAAATTACTCATGTCCTTGACCAAATAAATATTTGGGCGGCCCTTCCTTCTAACACGTTTTGGGCTCCTAACATCTTTAAGATTCTCATCAATCACATTAGTTGCTTGTTTCTCACACGATGCTTGTTCTGCTTCGTATGGTATATCCATCATTAATCACTCAAGGCTCTTTAGTCCCTTTATATAAAATCAACTTCATTGTTCAGATCTTGATGCGACTTCGGCAAGGTCGTATGAAATCATAATAACTTCATCATAACGAGCTATCACAACTGGCACACTAGTTTCATCGCGGCTACTCTTTATCCAAGCGTGTCTTCAAGTTATGTTCTTGCTTCATCGTTGTAATATATACCTTTGTGACAATTGTTTCACTCGTTGGACACCCAATATAGTAATGACATGACAACATAAGATGTTGCTAAACTCAAATTGCTTGCACAGGCACTTGACTTCGTTGTTGAATACTTAAAACTCCACCTCATATAACCTATCCCATGATCTTGAACTATCTTCCACCACATAGTACACTACCCTTAACTCATCTTGTGACTTCATAATCGCATTGCAATAAATCTTTACACGAAATTCTTTTTGCACCTCTCAATACTTGGAAATAGTGTACTCGGCTTGAAATTGTCTCTCAAATACAATCTTTGACGCACAATTAATCGAAGTATTAAAGTCTTTGAAATCAGCTTCTTCTTCTATTTGAGTCTTCCGGGCGAGGGGCTGGAACCACACAAATGAAATAATGTCATGTAATGTGAAATTAAATTAAGACCTAACGTCCTAGCATTATGAGACCTAATCACACAATGCTGATAGACATAAACATCTTAATTAACATAAAAATACCACAACTAACCATTATCGTACTAGTTGACAAATTGGTGAAGGCTGCTACTTGAGTTGAGGAAGCCATCAAAAAATGCACTCACACTTTCACTTCTTTGTGTGCTTGACATGCCAGCCCAAAATTCATCTCTAAAGTATGCCGAGACCCACCTATGGCAATCATTAAAGACTCCTGTGCAAAATTATCGTTAATAACAAATATATATTGCTAGACCTAACCATTATATATATATACACCTAATAACGTTGTTAACATAAACACAATGACATATACCAGAAGGACCTAACCATACCTGAAATCCATGCATTGTTTTGAAGACTATACTTGTCAACAAGCACATTCCATTCCCTCTCAAACACTTCAGCAATAAGTGTGTTGTAAACAGCCTTGTTAATTTCCTCCTTGATGCTCAGATATTCTGTGAACCCTTTTAACTTGTCTAGAACTTTCTTTAATACGAGCCAAATACACCAATGATGACTAGTTGTGGGGAACACTACTTCAATTTTATGCTATATTGACATGCACTGGTCTGTTATGATTCTCAATGGTGCCTTCCCCTTCAAGCATCTCAAGAAATATTGAAATAGCCAAACAAAACAAAATTCCCATGATGATTAACACCAACAAAACATGCAAAAGGAATATTGTACCTACAAATAAAATTATAACTACAATTATGTCTACTATAATAATACAATTAGGTCGAGTTTGGTAAAATAAGTTAGGTCTGTAATGACATAAAGTTATGTCTTATATTATTATGTGGTTAGGTCACGTACATTATTTCGGTTAGGTCTCAAATATTAAAGTAGTTAGGTCATGTAAATAATAATGTACCGTACATGCTGGTCAAGCATGAAACACCCTAGCTAGCTAGCTCACGCTTAAGTCGTAATCTAAGCTTAACCAGGTTGTTATCTGCTTGGTTGCGATTACTTAGTCTCATTTCATTTAGAAAATACTGCGTTACAAGAATATGGACCAATTTAAAACTTTTTCTTCGTTCTTATTTAGACAACAAATTAGAGCCACTTAAGAATCAACCGCATCATTATTAACGTTAAAGCATACAACTCAGCGAATGGCAAGCGAATAATAGTCAACTAAATATACAAACCATTGTCAAGGCAATTCATAAAATAAATGGCCTGTTAATAGATATGGATAATGCAAATAATAATAATAATCATACCAATACATCCCAATAAATAGTATATGATATTCTTAGTCATTTCTACAATTTCATATTCATAAATTCAAAGTCATCAAATCCTACCACATAGGTTCTAAGGACTGATGGGTATTCCTATTGAGTCCGTACAAAATCATCACGGATATACAGGTCTACACATGCTTGTCGACTCCTCTCTAACCCTCTAGGTCCTCCTCCGGGTCATCCTCGTACTCGTCCTCCTCCGGGTCATCCTCGTGCTCGTCCTCCTCCTCCTCATCATCAACCTCCATCGGGTCCTCCTCAGGTTCGTCACCAGATGTCTCTGCCGGCGAATCATCGTCCTCATCGCCCTCAAACGAGGCCTCCGGAATCAGTGGAAGAACGTGATGAACCCTGGATGGTCCCGCCTCATGGTCATGGCTCCTCCTAGCAATCAAGCGATGCATCACCGGAACTCTCTTCCTAGCCCCGCGGCGGAGACCTGCGAAGCGAGGATAGAGGCGTACAGAGCAAGGGTCTACCTCGACATCCTTCTCGTAGGGAGGAGGCTCGTCAATGATAGGATCGTCGTCCTCGATCATAATGGGGCAGTCGAGTGACCTCCCGGGGACGGGGGATGGCTCCAACGGTGGCTCTGATGGTGGAGTAGGAGGTAACTCTGGCAGCGGGCTCAAGGGCGGTCCGAAGTCATGTAACGGGTCAATCGGTAGGTCGGCTGAAGTGTAGGCTCGTGTCTCCGTGTGGGCCCCATCGTAGGGGTCAGTTTGGCTCATCATGCCTGCCAAGAACATCGCCTCCCTCAGCGGCGAGCTCATCTATGTCACCTAGAACCATAGACGAGTGGGGTGAGAACGTCGCGTTCTCAGTGGGAAATTCAAGGGAAAATACTCTTTCAGTTATCTCGTGTATGATTTCGGCCGCTCAGGAGTTCTCTATGTGTCATGCAGTTCTACATTCCCTAGTTCATTTTATGTTTACTAATCCTGAACAGCTTTATCTATGTTACTAGGTGTGAGGGGAAACATTCTAATCTTTACCCTAGTCAGCATACATAGATCATCGTGCTTGTTAATATTCTACGTAAGGAAAACTTAGGACACTTACTACCTTTAGGGCGATCGTCAACGACTTTTCGCCGCACATACAAACAATCATAATTCAAACAATTATTATATGTCATGTATAGGGAAAATGGGGATTTCTCTTACGCGCCAGAGGCGGCGTCCTTCTTGTTTCTTTGAATGTCCACGTACCCCCTTGTAATCCTAGGGGACTGTCGCCCCGTCGAAAAACAACCTACTCCTTTCCGGACCCTCGTTACTATGGGCAGAGCTCATACCCAAGTGGTAGCGAACCACAGGTGCACGAATGCACATAAATCTGGCGGATCAGGATAACCATCAACTTGTACGATGGTGAGGGGAGTGCCCTTGCGACACAGCCGGGAGTGGACGCGCTTTGTCCGCACCTTCGGGGACAACTTACTTTTATCTTTGTCTTTCCTTTCTTTCTTTTCTTTGTCTTTATTTATGAATTATGATGTTCTTGACATGTCTTTATCTTTTCTTTGTCTATGACGGTAGTCATACGCGCAGGCGTAGGCCTGTATTCATCATGAACCAATCCTCCTGTTGGGACTGGTGAGGGGCTTGTCCTTTGGACGTGCCAAGAGAGAGGGGTGCCCTATTATACAACTATGTTCTTATCTTCAAGGTTCTCCGAGCCCTCGTGGTTGGAGCCTTCTTAAGATACTCCGTTTTCCCTAGGGTTCAATTATGGTCTTTGTTAGGTTTAGGTGATAACTTCTAATTTTCTAAGGTCGTCCTAAGAATCCTGACGACGACCGTATCCTCTTGATACATAATAATATTCATATAGACATCATACACATTATCATGATACAGAATACATGACCATTTACCACATACATGCATTAAGGTGTGGCAACAACTTATCGGGACACTCATAACCTCTTTTTCCTTTGGAACTTTGACTACCGAATACCCGATGAGTTCTAGACCTCATCCTAGGGTTTTCGATAGCTCTAAGATCAATTTTCACACATATAAGTCCAGATTTTAAGCCCTAGATTCAGCAATTGCAGACTCACCCCCCTTTTTTTTTTTTTTCCAAAGTATCATCTTTTACCCGAAAACCCGTTTTTCGTTAGAATTTTTAATCAACCATTGACCGATGGACTCAAAGCTTGACCCTAAAGTTTTTCATAGTTCTGAACCCACTTTTTATGAAAACAAACCCAGATTTTTAATCTCTCTACTTGAAATTACAGTTCTGCCCTCATATGCCCAAAATGTCATTTTTGCCCGAAAAATCGATTTTCCTTTAGAATTTTATTTCTCCATAACCCAATGGACTCAAGACTTGACTCCAAGGTTTTTAATAGCTCTGAACCCATTTTTTCATGATAATAAACCCAGATTTTCAACCCTTGTACCCGAAATTACAGATTTGTCCTTTTTGATCAAAATGTCATTTTTGCCCATAAAACCGATTTCCTCCAAAATTTTAGTTAACCACACTCCAATGGACTCAAGTCTTGACCCCAAAGTTTTTGATATCTCTGAACCCATTTTTCATAAAAAGAAACCCAAATTTTTAGTCTAAATGCCCGAAATTACAGAAATGACAATTTTGCCCTTTTATGCCAAAAACCTCATTTTTGCTCTATGTCACCTTTCCTCAAAAATCTTTCATGTACTACACTAAAAATATTTTTCTACATACTCCATCATTTATGAATCATATATTATCATCCTTAAGTCACAAAATAGAACATGCATGCATCATCTACAATTTATCACAACATAAGTTCATCAAGCCACATTTGCATGCAACATGCAAGCACTCATAGATCTCTAAGAGGATGATTAAATCATGACTTCACCCACAGATTTTTCACAAATAAAATATATTTATTTTCAAACAACAATCATACACATGCATGCACATCATCAAGCAAAATCTTCATATTTTCACATAATCACATATTTTGAGTATAGAACCACCAAGAGGTAGTTTAGACTAGATTTACCCACTTTTGAAGGTGAAGGTGTGTGGTGTGATGAGGGTGAAGGGAGGCTTCCCAAGAGTCTTTGAGACTTCCAAGCTTGGTGCTTTCCTTGCTTGCAAGTGAAGACTATGTGCTTTGCTTCTTGTGTTTCTTAGAGAAATTTTGGAGAGATGAAGATGAATGAGAGTGAATGAGAGAGTGCAGATTGTAACTCAGTTTTTTGGGGGAAAAATAGTTGATGAAAGTGAAGTAGAGGATGAGGAGACTTGGGGCTAAGTATGCGTGGTCTTAGGCTTTGGGGACAAGGTAAGCTTATGTGTTTTGGTTGTTCTTCAAGAGCAAAGTGATAGGAATAAGAAATGCAAGAGAATGAGAGTGGAAGAGGGGCTGTGGGTTTCGGTTATGCAAGGGAAATTTTTGGCCAAATTTTGATTTAATTTACTTAGTGTAATTATGTGTAATCATGTCACCTTTATGCATTGGCTAATGCATGCTCATAGTTTAGCAAAGTGGTTGGGAAAACACATTGGGGTTGGCATGGCTACAGCAGCATGCACGGTTTTTGGGGCAAATTTTCATTAAAAAAATGTTAAAGAAAATAGGTGTATTAATGCTACTTTTGAACAAGCCAATGCATGACCATTGAGTGTAGAAGAAGTAAAAAGGTGTAAGAAAAGTGACTAGGCTGCTGTGCAAGATGTGCAGCCATGGGAGAGAACAAATTTTGTTCAAAAATTGGTACGTGTTCGGTCGTGTTTGATCGTTAACTGAACACGCGCGAAAAATTAACGGTCGATCTAAAAATTATCTAAACATAATTTAACATTAATCAAACACTAAAAATAAGGATTTGGAAGTTATATAGGATATTCCAAATTTTTCCCGGTAAAAAGTGTATTTTTTTTACGGGTACTGCTGATATGCGCTTAAATTTCCGGTAACGACCGAAAATTAGTAAAAAAAATCACTAAAAATAAAAATCACATTCTTTAAACAATTCTAATGAGGAATTTATTATTATTATTTTTTTATTATTTATTATTATTATTTTTTTATCTAAGGCACTCACATTTTTCTCGGGATTACAAGGCCATCCCTTTGCCTAATATTTTTAGAAAATAACTTTTAAATTTTTTCAATCAAATTAACTGACTCGTGATTTATTAATTAGGCGAAATTCTTCTTAAGGAAAAACGGGATGTTACAAAGCATGTCGTGTCAAACGAGATCACGTCTCCAAAATATTCGTATGCCGCTCGACTCCTAGCATTACACCAAAAAGCATGGATGATTCGCCTCTCATCATCGTTTAGAATTCATAGTAAAAGTTACCATTTTGAGACTGCGTCCTATCAAAGTATTGGATCGTGGCTTGTCCATCCCCTTCCTACCCAACACCTCTTAACTTTCGTCCTTAAGAAATTCCTAACATCCCTCTTTGTGAATGTAATATTTTCTGCTCCACCAACTTCATGTAACAAAGAATTATAAGTCTTGTATGTCCACACCCCTACAATATCATCCATCTCAATCCTTCTTTTTGGAAACATTGGTATGAATCTGTTGGATGCAAAGTGTTTGATTTTGATGAACTTGTTGCGTGAGAGTTCTCCAAAACAACATTGTTGATCACCCAATCCCCCTCAGTGTTCTTTGATGTAATGATCTTAGCCTTGCAATTTGCAGCAACAGAAGGGTTCGCCCTCTTTGAAGGTGATAACTTTGATTGACTCTTGCCCTCCCTAACACATGTAATTATACTGTACCACAGAACCCCAAATTCATCAGGTTTTGTTTTTCTAATCTTGCACTCAAATCCCACGCTAGTTGCGTAGTCTTAATTTATAAAAATCATGAACATCGTCAACGGACTCAAATTGCATACCAAGAGTTGGGATAATAATATTTGTACTTGATTCACTTATGTCCTTATCTGATACAGACATACAAAAAAATGCATATTATATAAAATAGACCTAACGTGTAATTCAAAACAGACCTAACTATATCAACTAGCGTGACCTAACAGTAGTCACAAGTTAGACCTAGTCAGTATAACGTCATAGACCTAACCTTTATTTAATTCATTAAAATACCTTCAGGTTCTTCAATGTTTGACACCATCATCCCTGCATTCTCATCAAATGTTGCTAAAACCATATCTTCATTGTTAACGTCATTAGTAACTTGAGTTGGAATGCTAAAGCCACATAGCACACTCTCTGTGAAGTAAGACGCAATGACTGTGTTATAAGAGACCTAACCATTATTCTATTAATTAACTTTGTAAGATATAACTTTTGTTTATATCTAGTCACAACCATCGTGTAATTAATGACATACTCATCAATTCACTGAATAGTTATATTCCATCACTGTGAGTTGTGTTATAAGACAACCATTTTATTATAAGGGACCATCATTGTATTTTAGACCTAACCTAACAAATTTGTAAGATGTACTCGTTGTTTATCTTTAGACACAACCGTCATGTATGAATGACACAATCATCAATTCACTGAATAATTACCTTCCAACACTGTGAGTTGGGGTGACGCCTCCATAACATTGTTGACACTTTCCAAGAACTCCATGAACGACGGCTTCTTGCCAACGAAATTAAGTGGATTTGTCGTCGACATCAATTATAGAACCAATAGCAGAATAGATAAAAAAATGAACGGATCAAAAGCGCGGAAACGATCGAGAAATCAGAAACGATCGAGAAATCAACGAAACGATAAACTAGAACAAATCAAAACACAGAGAGAAAGAAAAAACGAATCGAGCATAAACGAATAAAGAAAAGGAGTGGAAGGAGCGGTTATCTCGACAAAGAAGGCGCGTGGTTGGATAGGGTGAGCAGCCAAGGGTTTTAATAAAATATGGTGGGTGTGCAACAGGTGTTCAAACAGGGGATGCGCAAGAATAATTATGCTTTATTTTTTTGGTTAAGTATCAACTTAGTTTTAGAAAAATGTTTAATGCACTAAGTGACTTTTGAAAAAAATAAAATGTTATTTTAATTTATAAAAATGTCAACGTAATTCTTAAAATTTTAAAACTTGCTCCATTTAAAAAAATCGCCAGTAAAAAGATTAACATGGACAATATTTTAAAATTTTAGAATCTAAATTAACATATTTTTTAAAGACCACGTCAAAACATTTTTGCAAGGATTAGATACTTCACCCTTATATTTTTTCGGTCTTTGGTTGTCTATGAATCTCCCTTTCTTTCTCACCGAACGCGCATCCACGCCACTTACCTGCGAAGCTGCCACATCCATCACGCAACCACTGCCTTGCCTAGAACGGACCAGACTCTCTTCCTTACAGAGCCACAACGCACAACCAAAAAACTAAAAAATTGAAAGAAAAAAAAAATGAAAAAGTGAGTTACTTGACTAGAACTAGTGAAAGATTCTAATCCATTATTATTATATCTTAAAAAATTAAATGGTCAAAATTGGGAGTATAGTTAGACAGAAAACTCTTTGAGTCAATGGATTCCTATTTATTTGTTTATATATATATTAATTATGAAACTATATTTATGAAGTCTTATATTGATTTTTCTCTATTTTTTTTATGTCCTAACTTTTATTCCTCAAACTTTTAACTATCTTATAATCTAATATATTTTTCAGATGCTCCATCATTATTTAAATTGGCCAAATTTGTTACAATTCTTATTTATTATTATGTTTTAGTTTTAAGTGTTATAGGTTGTTAGATCTATTTAGATTGTGCTTAAATAACTTTAGTTATATTTTAACAAGTTTTTAAAAGCTATTATTAGATTTTCTTTTAATTTACAATTTTTAATAATATATTAAAAATCCATGAATTTCTATAAGTACCCATTTATCTATATAATATTAAAAGAAGAACCCATGCAAAAATGGGACAAGGATGAGGGTAATTTTTTTTATCTACAAGACATGAAATAAGGACTATTCTCAAGTCTCAACCCACTCCATCACCATCCCTAATAAAAGCCAACTATTTTTATTGATTCAACATCATTTAAAAAGATATTCAAATATAACCGTCACTTGATATCCAATTCTTTTTTTTCTTTTTTACCCTTAGCGTTTAAAAAAATTTGTATAATAGTTTCCAATTTCTATTTCATGGGTGCACCCGTTCCTAGTATAACTATAATCCAATGAGTGTATAAAATTCTTTTTTTATACCGAGTGCACATAAAAAATTAGATTAATAGAAATTCATCCTTATCGATGATATTGCGGAATCCAAAGGAGCGGTTGGATTGAAAAACAAGGGTATCGTGGCCGTCAAATTGCGTAAGTTCTATAAATCGTAAAAGACATTCTCTGATTCTCCTCAGCCTTTTTAAACTGTGAAATTGATTGGGTTAGGTTACGCTTTCGTTTACGCGCTTTAGCTTCAGCTTCCGAGTTCGGAGGTACGTGTCCCTCTGCACATCATCAAGATCCTTTCTTTCCTTCAGATCTGGTTACCCTTATAATTCAATTTCATCTCCCCCCCCCTCGTTGTAAATTCGATTTGTTCAATTATACGGATCGGCGATTAATTTTGCTATCGCAGAAGATCTCCCTGTTAGAGAATTTATTTTACCCATTAATTTTTTTTGTTTAATGACTTATTCAATTTCAGTTACAATGACAGGTTTAAATTGATTCGACGTTGTATGGGTGTATGAGTAGAAACTAGAAGCTTTTTCCGATTCCAGTCATGTTTTTCATCAAATTGCATCTAGTATATAAAAAATTCGCATTTTTGTAATGTATTTACGAATGTTTGTTCATTGCATGTGTGCTACCATTGTAAATGAGTCTCTTTGTTGTCTATATTTTTCTATTGCTGAGTTGATTGAGCGATGTTTGTTGATTTGATGGTTGATATGGTTATTTGTACAGCAACAATGCCTCGCTACGATGATAAATACGGCAATACTCGCCTCTATGTGGGTCATTTGTCTTCAAGGACACGTTCCCGTGATCTGGAACGGGCCTTTAGCAGATATGGAAGGTAATTCCCTTTTTAATTGCTGCAATTGTTATCATCCACGGTAGTATTATGTACGAAAATGTTTGTTTTTGTGCTCTCTGCAATAGCCTTTGTTTTTGTGCTCTCTGCAATAGCCTTTTCCACAAAATTGAAATTTGCAGTTGTTTTCATGCAAGCACTGATGCATGGCTCTTTTTAGTTACTGCATTTTTCTAGTGTTTGGTATGACATAACTCATTCAATGACTATTCATCTTTTTATTGCAATTGTAACATAATTAAGTTGATACTTGCATTCTGCAAGCTATGTGTGTGTTTGATGAATGACTTTCTTGGCAGTAGTAAGAGTCCATCTCTCCTTTCATTTTGAGAGCTGGCAGGAAGTTTCTTTACTCTATAATACATAATTTTTAGTGTAAGGTTTTTATTTTTATTTTTTGGGGATTTGGGGGGGAGGGTTAAAAATGAAATGTCTTAACTTATTTTATTTTTTCACAATCAATGTGTGAAATGAAAAGTCTCTTCGATTCATCTGTTTCCTGAATTGGCAAGGGAGCTGAATTAGTGATTAATTGGGCTGGGGTGTTGTCCATGCGCTACCCTGAAACTTTATACAGGCCTTGTTTTGGTGCTTGGATTTATATTAGTTATTCGCCATCTTATGCCTGGGAACCGTCCTCCGTAGGTGTCTTTCTTTAACTTGAATGATCTTGTTGAAGGTTTCTGGGATTTTGCCTAAACCTGGAGGTCTTTGGTGGGAGGGTGCCCTTGGTGGAATTGGTGGAAATTCCTGCCGAGTGTAGACTCTGGTGATTCTTTCTGTAGTGTTATTGCGTGTGTTTAAGGAAATGGCAACAATCACAAACTGCTGTTTAGTTCGTCTTTGTGGGGCAAAGTATCATACACTTGAAGTAGTTAAGTAATGATGGCCTTACTGTTTCTGGAAACCATTTCCGCAGAGTTCGAGGTGTGGATATGAAGCATGATTTTGCCTTTGTTGTAAGTTGTCTCCCTGTTTCTGTTATTGTAATTTATTTCTTTTCTCTTTAATCTCTACTTGTGCCTTGGTTAAAGGCATCTTCGAGTATATGTTTGGGGGAATTCACTTGTAGATGATGGTAAGAATTTCTTTGTTACTTTCTGGCTTGTTCCTTGCATTTTTTGCCCAGGAATTTAGTGACACCCGAGATGCTGATGATGCAAGATACAACTTGGATGGCCGTGATGTTGACGGTAGTCGTATTGTTGTGGAATTTGCAAAAGGGGTAGGAACTATTTCCCTAATTATTGTCTGAATTACATGGGTTATTAATTAAATTAACACATATTTGAAGGGGGAGTAGTTATTTCCCTATTCAATTCTCATCAGTTTACATGGAATTTTGGATGTATTGATTGTATTAACGCATATTAAACTATCTAGGGATGACAAGTATGAAGAATTGATTTACTCATGTCATGTATAACTTCTGTGGATTCTTGGTTGGATCTTATTGTTGCATCGTGCATGTTGTCATATTAATTAGTATCTGGCAAGGATTTGTTTTTTTTAAAAATAAAAAATATATTCTATTATAGCCTATAATAAATGAATTAAGCTTTTTTTCATATGCTTAGTGGCTAGGTTCTAATATATTTTTCCTTCCTTCTCTTTCTCCCCTTATTCTCTCTCTAACTTTCTTTTCTAAAATATTATGTGTTATATAGAACTTAGTTTTAAAAGCTTTAATGTCAAGCTGCGTTCTAAGTATGAGTTTAGTAGTACTTTTAATTATTATAATGATGGTCTTTTATTTACAGGAAAAGTTAAGAAGTGTCCTAACACCCGTTAAAAAGTTTAAAGTAGAAATGTTACATTGAAGTTGTAAGCTTTTGAAGTTTTCAACGCATTGAATGTATTGGACACGCTCATATCTTTCCACTTTAAACTTCTTAACAAGTGCCATTGGCACTTGTTAGCAGAACCCTTTACCTTAGTTTTTTTTATTCCATCCTTCCTTTCCTTGAATACCTTTTTAGTTTTTACATCCACAGCTGTCAATTGCTGCTGGGTCCTTGATTTTCTGATGTTTCTGTTGTTCTTTGATATGTGACTTGTGAGCGTATTTGTTTTGGTGGCTTTTTCCAGCTAAGTTAATTTGGTTTTTGTCTGATGTCTAATTAATCAGGGTCCACGTGGTTCCAGAGAGTATCTGGGTCGAGGTCCTACTCCTGGATCTGGCCGCTGCTTTAACTGTGGGCTTGATGGCCATTGGGCCCGAGATTGCAAAGCTGGAGACTGGAAGAACAAATGTTACCGCTGTGGGGAGCGGGGTCATGTAGAACGAAACTGCAAGAATAGTCCCAAAAAGTTTAAGTATGGTCATTGTGCTCTGCTGTTTCACTACTTCTGGTATGTAACTGATCTTCTATGCTTGAAACTGATGATGTCAAATTGGATTTTTTCTGCAGACGTGACAGGGGCGATTCGCGTTCACCCGTCAGGTCCCGTTCTCCTCGTCGCCATAAAAGAAGTTACAGCAGAGACCGCAGCTATAGGTAGGTTCTTTTACTCCCTGACTGTTATGTATTGTGCAGGTTTTCAGAATACCAGCAGTTCGTTTTCTCATTTTATTCATACTTTTATTTCTGTTAGTTCTTTGCTCTTACACTGATCTTTCGGTTCTCTTTTCCTCCTGTCAGCCCATCAAGATCTCCTGTCAGAAGAGATCGAAGCCCCGTTCGTGAAGATAGATCACCAAGTCCTCGATCCGAAGGTAGTCCTCAACCATCCAGGACAAGGAAGCTTAGTCCCTCACCTGATGAGGGCAGCCCACCTGGTAATGGCTGTATGGGTGCCCAGCAAGACGGGTCTGACTACAGTGATGGTCCTACAAGGAAGAGTGGAAACCCTGTTAGCCCTGCAGTGGACCATGAAGATAGGGACAATGCTAGCCCTAAAAGTAATGGTAACAGCAGCCCAAGGGAGGACACGGGCCCCATTGATGAAGAGGACGACAACAACTGAAATTCCCCAAGAAGAGGAAGCGAGTCACCTTGAGAGTAGTGCTTCTTTGTACTGTGAAACTTGTCCTTTGATTTCTTTATTCTTGTTTGTTCTATTTAATGCGACTTTTCTTGAACTTTCGTGTGACAATTGATATTTTTCGTATTGAAGAACGGGTAATGTGTATTCCATATTCCTTATTCTTGTTGGTTTGCATGAATTTGTTGAGGTTTTGGCATAAATAGGATGTCCTAGTAAGAAGCAATTGCTATGTGAATGTTTTAGCTGTGAAAGGTGTGTTGGGCTTGCGTGTGTTTGGTAATGAGTTATCAACAAATTTATGTAGTTTCCATTTGGTATAATCTTTACTACCTAGAAAGCCTACTTTGTCATTGTTAATCAATTTCATTCAGTTATTTATACATTCCAATGGAGGATAATAATGTAAATTACACAACCCAGCAATTACTCAATTTTTTCAAATGAGAAACTATTCATAACTACAATTTCCCCCTTCATTTTGTATCTCTCTGATTCGTTTCTCCAGTGCTTCGTGGGGCACCCCACCCGCTAGTTTGGAGAAAATCTATGATCTATATTATATATTTATTATAAATTAAGGATTTCAACATGGCTACATGACCCATATTTATTAATTGATTTTTTATTTTTGATATGTTTAATGTGCATTTAAGTATTTCAGAGTCCAAAATTCAAGAAAATGAGCCAAAATGTGAGGTAGAGATTGTTGTTGGTTTCTGTCTTGTGCCATTGTTGGTTTCGTATGAGATTCGCATGATGTGATGCGGCGAATCATTTCTTTCTGTGAGGATGTTTCCGGAGTTGGTTGAAGCCAATAGCATGACGTCTCTACACTTGAAACTCAATGTTGATACAGCCTCTTCCAGGCTACGCAGCAGGTTGGCATGGGCGTTCTCTTGCGAAACGAGACAAGTAAAGGGGTGATGGATTTTTAGGTGCGCTTGGCGATGCCCCTATTCTATTCGCTGAGTTACAGGTGCTTCTCAAAAGGGCTTTGGTTAACTTGGGAGTGTGGGTGGCATTCGCAAGCTAGAATGTCACTTCAACTCTCTTTTGGTTATTGATCTTCTGGGCAAGCCCATTAATTGATCACTGTCATTGATATGCAGATACTCTTTTGGAGATTTAGAATCACTTGCAGACCCTTCCAGAAACTAACGCTTATGCTGACTAGTTAGCAAAGGACGGCGCCTAGCTGAACCATCCTCTTTGGTTTTGCCTTGTCCATCCCCCCTCCTCCTTTTTGTAAGCATGTCTTGGGGTGTTTCGTTTGTTAGATTGTAATTTTTCTTTCCGTTGTAACCAAAAAAAAAAAAAAAAAAACCAATACTAGGATAAAATCTACTATTATATTATGTTGTATAATATTATTATGTTATACTTTTAATCAAATAATAGGGATGACCAAACATGTTCAATTTGGTGGGACGGTGCGAGCAACTCAATTTTTTTTGGTTGGGTGAGTTAAAATTTTTAACTTGTGCGGATTTAATTTGTTTGACTTACGAATTAAGTGGGAGAGAAGTAGTGTGGGGCGAGTTGGCTCAGGTTGAAAAAAATTAAATTTTTTATTGTAGTTTTAATCATTTTAAGTCAACACAACCCATTTTATTTGTAACCAATAACTTTACCTAATTTCAACTCTTTTCCTAACCCCTTCCCAATTTGTAGGGGTGTCAAATGGGCCGGGCCAAAATTATGTCTCTTTTTAGGGCTTGGCTCGTTTATGGTCAATCTGCGGACCTAAACTAGCTAGCCGCTAGCCCATTTTTTTAAAAAAAATAAAATTTTGATATATATTTTTTATGGTTTTAAATACAAAGTTGTGAATAAGTATGCGCGATCATTTTTAGTTATTTTTTATCATCTATATATTAATTAATCTGAAAGAAATAATTTAAATGGTTGATTGTGAGATTATATTATCTTTTTTGTTCTTTCAACTATCTTGCTTAGAAGATATCAACTGCTATCAAATGTTATTTGAAATCGATTCATGAATTAATACAGCTTTTATTAATTAAATGACGGCATATAACATTGATGTGAGTACGGTTATGTTATTGATCAAACACAATTGGAACACTTTCTCGTAGATTAATCAATAATAAAGAAGGTTTGAAACTATATATCTTGTAGGACGTAGACACTCATTGAAGAAATGGATGCAAAATTTATCAACATTTATGTCATAAAACTTCAGCTGTATAACAATATAAATAAAATTAAGTAGTTAAGCATAACAAATAGTTAAACATGCTCAATTATAAGTCTAAATAGTTGAACTCCAAACTCTTAAATTCCAAAATAAAATTTAGAGTCCAAAATAAAACTTTTAAAATTTTGGTATTTTTAAAAATAAAAAAAATTCATGGGTCACGGACTAGCCAGTGAATTCGCTGGGTTGGCGCATTGAGCCTACGAGCCTAGAGAACGGGATTATTTTTTTTTTTTTCAAATTTTGACAAACTTATTTTTTACATGTAAAGTCCATTCATTTAACCGGGCTCATGGGCTAGGCTTATTTTGACAGCCCTACCAATTTGTGTATGGATCACAATTGTTGTCTATGATTCGGTTAATTAAAAATGGTCCCCTTTTAAGTATGTGTTGTATTCATCTTTTTAGTTGGAAATGTAGAAGTATTGAGTGTGTATATATCTCTATAATTGTAATTCATTAAATTCATAAAAATACTAAAAATAATAATTAGGTCATTTACTTTAAATTTAGCTCAAATGTTAATTTTTTCATTTATTTTTATTTTTATGGTGGCTCGCCAACTAACTCGCGAACATTGTAGTAAATAGGACGAACATGAATCTAACTCATCTAAAAAATCAACTCGGTTCGACTCGACTCGTTTATACGTGGGTTATACGCGGGTTAACTCAGTTTGACTCAGCTCAACTCGTTTGTCAACCCATTATATTTGTAATCACTAACTCTACACGACTCCAATTCTTTTCCCCTAGTTAAAGTCCCTAATTTGTGTATGGATCACAATTTTTGTCTATGATTCGGATAATTTAAAATGGTCCCCTTAAGTATAGGTCGTATTCATCTTTTTAATTTGAAATGTAGAAGCATTGTGTGTGTGTGTGTGTGTGTGTGTATCTATAATTGTAATTTATTAAATTCATAAAAATACTAAAAATAATAATTGTGTCATTTATTTTAAATTTAGTGCAAATGATAATTTTTCATTTTTTAAAATTTTTTATGGCGGTTTGCAAGTTATCCTAGCCATTTTATTAGTAAATGAGACAAACATGAATTTCTAACTCAGCTAAAAAATTAACTCAATTCGACTTGACTCGTTTAAATATGGGTTGTACGCAGATTAACTTGGTTCGACTTAACTCAACTCGTTTGTCATCCCTATTAATTAATATGCATAATTTTTATAATAATCAAAGGAAAAGTGAAAGTGTAACAAAACTTTATACTAACCATGCATAATAATTAAATTGAGATAGATAGATAGATTTGGAGTTTAGCGTTTTCATGTCATGGGATTAATTATTCTAAAACTTATAGTCTAAAATAAATCGGGAGTTCGCACAAAAATATAATATAATAAAAATGAAATGGGAGTAAAGAAGGTGGGAAGAAAGATGACAAGCAATTAAGACACAATAAATCATCCACAAAAATCATATTTTATTTTTTTAAAAAAAGAAAAAGTTGTTGGTTCCTTATCATGTCTCCCGCCACTCTGACGCTGCCATTTCTCTTTCCCATGACTTCGGCGGCGCCTCCTCCGCGACGGACAGCTTCCGTGATCTCGGCGGCGCGTCGTCCGCGGCGGACAGCTACGGTTAGGACGGACAAGAAGCAGAGTCAGAGCAACACCGGTTTCGGCGGCGGCGAGAAGAAGGAAGTGCGGTGGCAGTGTGTGGAGGGTTGTGGTGCTTGCTGTAAGCTTGACAAGGGTCCTTCTTTTCCCTCTCCTGAAGAAATCTTCACTGACCCTTCACATGCTGAGGTCTTTTTTCATTTGCACTTCAACTGTTTGCTAAAATGAATCTAAAAAGAGGGGCAAAAGAATAGCCCAATTTTTTTTTTGTTACATATGATAGAAGTTGGTGCCTATAGCCCATTGAGAAATACTTGTATAATGTGTTTCATGAGCATTATCAACCATAGATTTTTAGCATTTTGTATATTGTTTAAACCCTCTAAATTCAAATCACTAGTTGATAATCTTCATAGAGTAGACAGCTGTATGAGCATGCAATTATTCATGACCCATCAAACTTTAGTACTTTATTTTAGAACATACATTCTTTGTAAAACGGGACTTAGTTCACATGTTTAGCCTTTCCCTTTTGATTGCTGCCTTCACCCATCAAAGTTTTGTGCATGATTTTCAGATCTTTTTATTCTGTAAGTACTAATCGCTCAATAAGGTCATGGACCTGTGAATTGCGTAAACTGAGCCATGAGCAATTTATTGTATAAATTGATATCTATGTTGTTGTCATTGTCGTAACAATGCTTGTTTTGCTGTCATGAATTTCAGTACTATAACAGCTTAATAGGTCCAGATGGATGGTGTATACACTATGACAAGAGTACTCGGAAATGCTCCATTTATTCTGGTGATCATCTTTCATTGTCATTGATATTTGAGTTTCATTATGGGATTGTTGTTAGCTTTGAAATCTAACTTTTGTTTACCTTCTTTACGATACAGAGCGTCCATATTTTTGTCGTGTAGAGCCAGAGACATTCAAATCTCTGTATGGAATTAACGAGAAGAAATTCAACAAGGAAGCTTGCAGGTTCGGCCTATTTTCTCACTTTATTTTTCAATTGAAGGGTCTGTTTGATTTTGGGTGAGATCTCATGATTGCAGAAATGTTGTTCCACCTAAAATGTTAGTGTAAACAACTTTTATATTGACGACAATGTATTGAAATTAAATATTATTTGAGTAAGGGTACTAAGAGGCTTTCTAGATGATGCTAGTGACGTAGTGGTGAGTGACACCAAGGAAGTGTTGCCTGCATTACTTTGCCAAGGCTCAGAATTCATATTCTGTTACTATTCCCTATATTTTTCTTGTTGACTTTTATTCAATTTCTGCACTGATTGATTATTCAGAAACGAGCACAAATTAATAAGCAAAAGAATGTCCTTAGCTATTTTTAAAACAAACATACCCAAGGTATGTGTTTCTTATTTATTTCTCTTCGTTTTTTTGTAGTTGTTGCAGGGACACAATTAAAGCTATTTATGGTTCCAATTCAAAGGAGCTTCATGATTTCAACAATGCAATTTGGAGCTCTTCTAGTTAGAGTATTTGGCATTGGATACTTGTTGCTCAAGGTCATTTTCTTTACTTTACCTTTATTATGTGTGGTTTATGAATTCTGATATATGATTTCTAGAAGTGACGTACCTGCTGCTTCAATCTACAAAGTTGATCCTAACAACACTTGAAAAAATATGGGTTATCCTTTTATGATCTTTTATAGCACTTATTGATTATTGAAAACGTAACTAGTTAGGGTGAGTTTATTTTAGCTTATTTGACCCAAAAAAAACTATTTTTTCAGTTTTCATATATTTAAATAAGTTTTAAAAAATAATCTAAGTTAACAAAAAATTGTTTTTCAGCTTTTAAGCAGAAGCTAAATGAAATAGTTTATTAGAAAATTATGTTTACAGCTTTTTCAACTATGACAACAATCATTTTTTCTACGCAAACCAAATGCACCCTTAGTTTTCCTAGTACTACGTGTTATTTTGGGCTAACTGAAATTACCCAAATAGTAAAACCAACTCTTTAGTAGAAGAAACCATTCACTGATGAAAATTCATCTGATAAGAAACTTTTGACAACATAAAAGTTAAGGCATGTAATGGATTTTGGTCCTCCAAAGTGCATTAGAGAGTGAAGTCTAAGTCGTGAAAACTTAGGAGAAAGTCAAGAACAAATTCATATTTTGTTATCCGTGCTTAACCCTGCACTTTCCTCTGTAAGGTTAACTCTACACTCTAGAGAATCTTGATCCACGGAGGCAACTTTTTTCTATGAAGTTTGTTGATTACTAAAATAGTTGTTCCCTGAAACTTCTAAGATGGCAAAACTGCCACTGAACATGGATTAACTAATTTATTGAAATTTTGTTACAGTCTTTTCACTACATTCTAGCATGTCCTGTGCAAATCTCTGTACAATGATGTGTGTTTAAGCCTTTCAAGCACTGACAATGATCTCTCCCCCTCATTAAAGCACACCTACAGCAACTTTGCGTCAAAATTGAGTATTATTCCGCCCGTCCACTTATATATAGGTCAATTTTAATTTGGAGGTACATCCTTCAATGTATCCTTTAAGGATTTATCTAAAAACCGAAAGTTACCTATATTAGTGGATTGGGCGAGGACCTTCTCATGTTCGTCCTGAAGTATTATGTTAATGAACTGCTTGCTTTGATTAGCATGATTGCGGCCTCCTATGACAGGTGTTGTTTCTTCTTCTAATGGATTCACGCCTACACGACATAATAGCAGCAGCGGATTCACATCCAAAGCATCATCTGTTATTGTGATTTGTGAATGCTAAATGCTGAGCAACTGGAACTAGGAAATATCAGCTTACTTGGATAGTTTGTTTAGAGTTCAAGTATGAACTACTTTGAATGCTGAGCAACGGTTTATTGCATAAAGGCCTGTGCCAGTTTTGATATATCATGGATACTATGATTCTTTGTGACGATAATATAGTTGTTTATTTATTTATTTAGTCTTTTTTATCTATATTTATCAGAGTTCTATCTATTCAGTGATACCATCTTGTGTGACAGATTCAGTCTTGTGCTAGTCTAAAGCAAGATCATTACACATCACTGATCACACTTCTAATATACTAATCCTAAGACCACATTGAGAGCTTGACACACATGCTCTATAATTCCGCCACATCAGCTTATTACTATAGTTGTCAATCTCTCATTTCCCAAAGTCACTTATCCGTTCCTCTTACCCATAACCTTCCTTTTACCCATATCTCTCCTCTTACATGTAACCCCCTCTTACCAATAACCCCCTGCTTCACAATAAATTATACCCAACAAGGCCATCAAATTTCAGTTTCAATCTCAACCTACACCCATTATAAATTATACATAACACTTTGAATCTCATCGCATTCCCAACCCTCACTCACAGCAACAATGCTTAAGTTGTCACTGTTTCATTTACCTTGCATTTTTTTTCCTCCAATTTTTACACAGAAAGCCACTTTCATATTCCCCCGTTCACCTCCTCCATCGTCGCACATCTTCTCTTTAGTGATATAACGCTTCCTTTAATTTATTTGTTTACTTTCAAAGTTTTACATCAGAGAGGTCCTTTCATTTCTCCCATTCACCATCTTCATCACACATATTTGTTTCTATTCTTACAGCTCAACACCTATGTAAGTGTCCATGGCATTAGGGTTTGATAGATTTGGGGGAAAGGAATTTGGGTCAACGTTGGGGAAAGGGATTTTTTTTTAAATGAATTCGGGTGGAATCCATTTTATCCGGGTCAGGTCATGGATAAAAAATTTAATCTCGGGGTTATGCCACGTGGCGTGTCACGTGGCGCACCACATCAGCGACGTTAACTGTCACGTCATCACCGTTAACCTCAGCCATCCACCAGAACCAAAATCAAACTTACAAATTTTACAGGACTAAAAATTTCACTAAGAAACTAAAATCAAACTTTTGAATTTTACAGGGACTAAAAACTTAATTAAACCTATTAATTAAACCTAAAAATTTGGTCTAGAAGGAATTTTTTCCACCTCTTCTCTCCATATATACCTCTCCTCTTTTCTTCTTTCCCCACTTCTCTCTCCATATCTCCCACTCTTCTCTTCTTTGGTTTTTGGAGTCTATCACTTCAAATGGTACAAAATCCATTACCCTTTTTGTTCAATTATCTCAAACATAACCCTTTAATCTCTAACATTTTACGAACTAAAAATTTAGACGACACAAGTTGCAAATGAGCTATAAAACACCCCAAATCTTTAATTCTTGTGTTGAAGCTGTAGTTTTAGCTATCTATTTCACAACGGATGACCCCAAGATGGTTGCCATGTCCACACTATTATTCTGCACAAGAGGGATATGTACATGGCTTTTCTTGTCCCACTTAAATGAAGAAATACACGTATTCACAGACAAGGTTCTGGATGAAAATACACCAAATGAGTAAGGTAGCGAAGAGTGTTGCTTGCCTCTTATGGAGGACCATGACTTGTTCTCTGCTGATTACTGGAGAATAAAAAGTGTGTAACTGTTTTGCCAACAACAGTTATCAGAGAGCATTCACCATTTCTAAGGAAGAGACCGTAGATCAAGGCAAAAATGAATAGTTTTGTGCAAATTACGTTGGAATAAATCAATGAGTCATTCATTTTAATCTCTATCTTAAAAGAACCCACCACTTATTCTTAAAATGTCATTCAGTGCATGATCTGAAATATGGGTGTGTTTGTGAGTTTCGTTTTGGAACGAAAGGAGAGGAAATGAAAGATTTTAAGGAGCTTAATACATGTTAAAACCATGATTAATCCCTCCAAAACCTTTCATTTCTCTCCAAAATAAAACTCGCAAACATCCCAAGAAATGAGTAAAGATGACATGCTATATAGACTATATAATAGTAGGTGGGACTGTCTTCCATCAGTGACAATAGGGACTAGTCTTTACAATGAGACTGGTGCTCAAAACCTAATAATGCCAATAAAAATAATGGTTATTCATGACTTATTTATTTGGTTTGTTTGTTTCTACAAGATTGCTGAGCCAATGTATAAGTAAAACCTAGCCATACGTAGAATGTACAAGTAAATATGAACAATGGCACCTTTTCTTTCGACTTTGATAAATGATAAATATCTCCTATGGATCGAATGATAGTTGCATATTAAACTAGANATATATATATATATATATATATATATATATATATATATATCATCCCTTTTTATTTTTTAGGTTGTAAACCTATGCTGTAAAGAAGGTATTTTGTTCACTATCATATCACACTACCAAGGCCCAACTCATCCCCAATGTCATCTTCATCTTCAAATAACTCTAGAAACCGAGCCTGATCGTGCTCCTTTCTCTTCTTTTGCCAGAACTTATATGCACCAACCACTCCAAGAGCCACTATAGTTGAGACTGAGGCACATAGCAAAACCACAATTGCTACATGCATTACTTTTCCATTATCACGCTCACCAGACAAGCTGGAAACTACAGACAATTGATACAAGTAAGTTTTGTGTACATATAATAGGGTAGAAATGACAATTGACCAAAAATCTTAGCTGATGGAAGAAATTTGTTAGGATTGAAAACATGTATTGGATTTAATTTAAACATGTTGATTATAGATTTTCATAATGGGGAGATGTTTTCATAATAGACACAAAATACAGAAGAGCGACAGTAATTTCTTTAGAATCTTAAATGTCTATTGCATTTATCGGATTCCCCTGCTATTTCTTAATTTAAATAACCAAGTTACCCATGGTGGGCAACTCCAATACAATAGCAAATCGAGTTTACATGCTCTTTTGCTGACTTAACAATCCATTACGATGTAAGCAATAAGCACTATAACTAGATATTGAAAGAAGTATTCATCACAATTGAAACAAGGTACTTTTGATATACTCCACAACTTTTGCAATGGCATCTCTTAGGAAACATACTTTTTTCCAAATGACTGATTGATGTATGCATAGGTCTAATTGCATAATTGTGGGTGAAAATATGCTTCAAAGAAAAAGGCAGCAAGATACTCACTACCAGCAAGAGACAAGCAATCCGGGCATAGAAAAGAAGCATTGAGTTCCTTTTCCTTAAACTGAATGTATTCACCATCAGGTGCAGTAAAATCCGATGGACAAAACTCCCATTCATCTAATGTGTCATCGGAAATAATGCTGTCTTCCTCGTAGAATCCACAATGCTTGCATTTTTTACTTGAAAAGTTGATCAAAGGCTGGAAGCAACAAAGAAAAATCTCAGTGGTTGCTACAAACAGTAAACATTCAGAGGCACTTGAATTTAATGGCTAAGTTTCAAGTTTTTAAGCAAATCATACATATTCAATACATGAAATATAGCAGTCACTCAAATGCTTGCATGCAAATAATATACGAAGTTCCAAACATATATCCTAGCAAAAAATACATTCAACTGCTTGCTTTTAAATGACACAAACATATAATCTAGTTGCAAAAGTTAGAAAATAATTCTTTGAATGTTAGCCAAAGCAAATTGATTTTGTATTTGCATGGCATCGCATCCAATTGTTTAAAATTTCAGAACTTAAGGTCACACGCAGAGAGTCAGGGTGATGCCCTTGTGCTAGGAGCATATCCTGAGAATGTACTAGGAGAGGTATTATGCACTCAAGTACAGAAAACATAATATCAACCAATGTTTAGTTGGTTTAAGTGGTTCAACACTTGTTTTGCTTAAATAAGGCATCGAGTTCGAGTCTCGTGTATAGAAAAAACTAGTGCGGAGATAACTTTACCCTCATAGTGGGCCAACCTACTTGAACAACATTAGTTGGAGTCCAATGAACTAAACAAAAATAAGAGAAAAATAAAATTTCTCCTGCAAAAGAGGTGTGGTTTCCAAACATCCAGTGCATCAAACCACATCAGTTGCAGTCTCAGTTATCCAAATTGTGTGACATGATTCACTTGAAATGAATTCTTTATGGGCATAAAGCAATTAAAAAAAATGTCAAGACATAGGCAGTTAATGAAGAAAGACCATAAAAGAAGGAGACAAGGAGAGAAAATATGCAATAAGGAACCTGCCAAGATTCTTCACCGTTAAAAGCATAAACGCCATGGGATTCCTTGACATCCGGAAACACCGTCCTGTTCTCCCCTTCGCACAGAAAATACACAGTTGGTGTGACTTTTAGCCACTCGTGCGTTTTAAAGATCTCAATTGTACTTAGCGACACAACTGCAGATAACATCAACCCTGTGTCCAATTGAACACCACAAGAAGCAGCCGCCAAAGTTAGTTAAGCAATAAGCAACCAGTCACACAAACACAATGTCACTTAATTACCATCAAATTGAAACCATATTTTAATTCACAAACTTTCCAGTTTCCAGATATACCAATGCTATATAATGTCCAAATTGAAACCCCCTATCAGCTAAGTAAGCTCAAAAATCACACACGTTTTATAAATTATTTTACTCGTGCGTGCAATTTTTCGTCTAAATCACGTTTATAAATTTTAGCCCCAACTAATTTATTGAGTAGGTTCACTATCCTAAGGTTTGTTGTGCAATTGAAATAAATAATAAATATAAATGAATAAAAAAAGAGAAAAGAGAAAAGAGAAAATAGAACAGAGAAATTCCTTGTTTGGGAGGAAAGTTTACCTGGAAAGCAGCTAAAGAAAATGCAAAAGACGAAAGGGGCAACAGAAACCCTGGAATTGCGGAGATGCGGACCCAACATGGGAAGTTGAACCGAGTGAAAACAAAATCTTCAACGAAGGAAGTGAGGGACTCGAATGGAACAGGAGAATGGGGGCAGCGCGCACCTAAACGACGACGTTTTGACGAGAGAGAACGAGAAGTGAAAATGCGAGAGATTGTGGGGATTAGAAGATAAAGCAAGCAAGCTAGCTACGGCAGTTCAGAAGACCATTCTTCGTTTGACTGACTGGGTCGCAGGGCTGCCATGGAGTCTGGTCTACGCATCGACCCAGGCCAACGCGATTTTAGATAAAAAAACCAAGAATCTGAAAGGGCCACATCGTTTGGGCGGGAAGCACAGACGTTGACTATGACCATTGTGTCCAATTCTCGGGTCAAGTCTTTGTGGTTCATGTAATTACTCATCCCCTGCGTGGATTTGAACTCGGTGCAAGTAGGTTGGGAGGCTTTAAACATTCGCCAAGACATCATTTCAATTATTAATAATATATATTGTACATTTAAATATGTCAAGTTGTTATTTATTTTTATCATTTTATTATATTTATTTAAATTTTAATATATTTTAATATATATATATATATATTTAATTATATTTAGTTTAGCAAGTGATCTAATGATTTATTGATTAAACTAATGACGTAAGGACCCGAAGGGGCGACTAGGCCGAGTCCTAAGCCAAATTTAATAACTATGATTTCACACAAAGCAAAGCACAATTGGATCACATGTCAGTATTTGGTTGAAATTTTTTTCCAACCTAATTTAAGCCCAAATCCCCACGAATCCATTTCTAATAAAAGATCAGTAATCTCACTCAATTAAAAACTAATTTCTACACTATTTTCTACACTTGTTAGTTTCTTGGTGGATTTTTTCCAGCCCAAATGAGTTACGCCACGTGTCAACCAGAATAAGTTAGCTTACTATGGGCCTTCAGTGGGGTGCACTATAATCTCATCTCCATTGTCCAACAGGATAAAATAAAGAGAAGCTAACAATTCAAAATAACACATGACCAAATCAAAAGTAGGTACTACTTTATAGCATAGTAGGCTTTTTATGCCTAACAAGCACTACTATAAACAAGGAAATTACTATCGAAAAGTTACCGTTGAAAAATGATCCGATGGTATTGCCATCATAAAACACGGTAAAATTTGACGGTAAAGGTTTCTAAGACGAATCAGATAAATTTTGGTCACGATTATCGTCAAAAAACACACCCCGATAGTAAAACTGATGGTGACATTTTGCACCAAGTGGTGTGAGTTTAGGCGAAAGTATTACTGTCGATTTTTTCCCTACAATAATCAGTTGGAAATTTAACGGACACACGTGAGCACGACGCACATGACGTTGGTGTTGTAAAAATCAGAACTATCCGACGGTAAAAGAGTTCGAATCTGAAGAGGTATACATTTATCCCATGGGTGTAACGTTGAACTAATTACCGTCGGGAACATCCGACGGTAATGGCCTGGAACCCATTCATGTAATGTTCTTCACATGTGTAATGTTCGAATAATTACCGTCAGATTTTTCTGACAGTAAAGGTTCAGAATTATGAACAGGTGCGTGTGTTATCTACACGTGTAATGTTCGAGTGGTTACCATCAGAAAAAACCAATGGTAACAGTCTCGGAGTACGAAAGGACACGTTTTCCTATGCTTCCAATGGTCGTGTAATTATCGTCAAAAAAATCTGATGGTAATGATTTTATATATAGAGCTCCTCCGTCCCTCCCTCAAGGAATGGAAGAAAGAGTACAGAAAGGAGCAGGAAGCTCTCGGACACGTGCTCCAGCGTGTTTTATGCACTGGAGCACCCAAGGAGTTATGCGCTGGAGCACGTTTTTTGGGTTGTAGCGCGTTTTAACCTCTGTGTCGCTGTAGCGTGTTTTTGGCATTGCAGTGGGTGTATGGACGCAAAAATTCGCTGCCAGAGACTTGAAACCTTAAAATTGGACCCCAAAGGTTATAAATAGACATAGGGTGAACACAATTGGTGTAACTTCTCATATCAGCTCCCAACTGCTCTTTAGGATTAGGTTTCACATAGTTTTCCTTTTATTTTCTAGCATTAAAGGATTAATGTTAGTGATGTTTTAATAGTTTTGTCTCGTTCAAAGATTGTTGGAGCTTTCGCGATCGCGTACGAGTCCTTTCGTGATTCGACTTGTTTCTTCGTTGATTAATTCGGGTTTTATTTATTTTCATATATGTGTAAAGACGATCCTCTTTCTGACCTCTGATTGCTGAGTTTTGATGAAGACAAAAGACATCAACAAAAAGAAAGGAAAAAGATGAAGACACATCTGAAGAACTAAAGAGCTCAACAGGACAAGTCAAATCCGCTAAAGGTTCAAGCTTATGTTCAAATGTTAATACACTAACACAAGTAAAATGCTTTTCATAAGTTAGAATCAATTAGAAACACTTAACTAGGGTTCAAACATCTTCAAAATCACTTTCAGCCTTGCTATAATCGATTACCACAGTTCAGTAATCGATTACACTGTTCAAAAATTTGAATATTGGCAACGGCTAATTAGTGTAATCAATTACAGAAGTTCAGTAATCGATTACTAGCACGAATAGATGTGATTTTTCATGAATCAATTTGTTGTTTGGCATTTGAAAGCCATGACAATGCTTCATGAAGAGTCACCTATGCCTATATAAGTCCAGAATTCGTGCAACCATAACACACAACTTCAGAACACATTATTACTTTCATTTTCACAAAGTTCTGACAAAATTTCAATAGGAAATTTCAAAGTTGTTTCAATCCAAAACTTAAAAAAGCCTTTGAGCCCTAGTTGTCATATCATAAGTGCTTTCTATTCAGAAACATCCAACCCTGAGTTTAGGATTGACAAAGCCATTGTATTACTTCTTCAATAATTGTGAATTAGTTGTGGCATCGTAGTGTTCGGTGTGGTTCTGTCATTCGCCGTAGTGTTCGGTGAAGGCACTGTGTAACCAGGGGAACGGGTTTGTTCTCTTATAGTTGTTGGTGTAAGTGCCTCAGGTGTGTGGTTGTACACAACACAAGATTACATAGTGAAAAATTCCTGAATCAAAACAGGGGACTGGACGTAGCCTTCGGTGGTTTGAAGGTGAACTAGGATAAAACTCTTGGTGTGATTTTCTCTATCCTTACACTCTTTAGTTTCAGCAATTCATATTTCTGCTGCACTACAATTTTCAATGTGTTAATTATTGTTGTATACTGGTTGAATTTCACGTGTTAAGGTTTAAATTCTATTTGTTACATTAGTTACTCAAAGAACAAAATAATTGAGAGAAACCTAATTCAATCCCCCTCTTAGGTTGCTATCTGTAGTTACAATATGTTCTTCTTCGTTGTTTAATTTATTTATCATGCATTTTTATTCTCCACCCATGGAGGTGTAGTTTCTTTAATATCTTGCATGCGGTAACTCTAAATTAGGATTTGATTGGAGATTCTTGAGGTTAATGTTTATTCATGATCTGTTCCGCCCCTAATTAGTAATATAGTCATTGCATGTTATTAGTTAGGGTTAATTCTAGGTTGATAGATCTTGACGATCGTAGGATTTATTGATTTAAGATTTGGGAACTTTTTGGGAAACTAATTAGATCTAATTAGGTTGTGCAATTAATGCTTAGGGTATTGACTAGGGGTGTTCAAAACCCGGTCCGGCCCGAAGCATTCGGGCCGAATCGGGCCCGATTTTAAAAAAAGCTTTAAAAAAAACCCGGCCTCAATATAGGGCCGGGTTCGGGTCTAGCCTCGGGCCANTATATTATTATATATTTTTTATTTTTATTTTCCTTTATAATTATCTAATTTATCTCCATTAATTTTTATACTATTGCTTTGCTGTCTATGTCTAATACTGTTTTTGTAAATCTTCTTCAGTCCAATAAATTTTTTCTACAGCCCAATAGCAATACACACACAATACATTTTCGGCCACAACCATGGCCGAACCCAATCACCCTCCTCTCTCTCCAATCTCCATCAGACCCTCACCCTATTATTTGAAGACCTAGAAATTAGAAAACCTAACATCTCAACCACCCTCATGTGCTCATTCTCAACCAGACAACCACCCTCCTGTGCTCGCCTCACCACGCCGCGCCTCTCCTCTCCTCGCCTCACCGCACCGGCCTTGCCCTCGCCGCGCCGCCCCTCGCCCTCGCCTCTCCTGATCTTTGCTCAATTCTCTCTCGGTGCTCACTGCTCTCCCCTCGCCGCGCCTGGCCCTCGTCGTTGCTGCACTCGTCGTCCCTCGGTAAGCCGACATCTTCCCGTTCTCTAGCTGCAATAAATGTTGATATTACCATTGAATTTGGTTGAAAATTGCCTTTGGTATGAAAGTATTTAAGAATTCCTCAAATTATATGACATTGGGTCAAAAATGAAGTTTGAGCTTTCAGTTAAATGTTTATGAGTAGCTACGATTTTTTTTTGGTCAACACAAAGTGTTTACTGTTAGTGACAGTTATTAATTTCGTGTTCACACAAAGTGTGAGATTGTGAGATTTGTTAATAGTTAAAGAAGGCTTGGTGTCAAAAGAAGGCTCTGCTGTTTCTGTTTATGCTTTTTTTTTTGCTGTTTTTGTTTCTGCTATTTCTGATTTTTTTTTAAAATTTATTTTGACCCGCTTTGGCCCGGTTTAAACCCGGTTTTTTACTCGGCCCGAAGATGGTCGGGCCTATCGGGTCTAGGGTCGGGCCTGGGTCCTCAAAATGGACCCGGTCTAAATATAGGGCTGGGTTCGAGTCTAGGCCAACCCGGCTCGGCCCGGCCCATGAACACCCCTAGTATTGACGATCGTAGTCTCTTAGGTGAATTGTGTGTTAGTTAGAGATTTTAACTAATAACAACAACCCCTTTATAAATAATTAATTTTAGAAATCGATGACAATAAATCCTTGAATCTAGAAAAGTCATATGCAAGATATTACCTTTAATTATTGTGATTTACTTTTGTTTTAATTTCCTTTTTAAATCATTTCAAACCCCCCAATTAATTGCATTTAGAGTTAACTTGTAAATTGCTTCCTTAGAGACGACCTAGGTTAGCCCCTGTACTACATTTTGAGATTTTCTTAATTTTATAAATTATTATTTGATCACACATTAAAATTTAATGATATTTTAGTGTGGGTCAAGTAGCATGCCCCATCTACTTATTCTTCCTATGCCTACGATTTTGTTGATAAGGTGCTTTAGTCCTTCCCCCTTTGTCACAACCTCCACCTTGAAAGCTTGGAAATAATGTTTGTGCTATTGTGCCACGTACACCAACGCTAGACAATGCTTTTCATCACCAGAGTACCGCATCTCAACTTCTTTCATTGTCTTACTCACATAAGCAATCAATTTTTCTTAGATCTCTTCTTCTTGTGCTATCAGGCCTCTTACAACTTCGTGGCCCACAACAATGTACACCTTCAAAGGCCTTTCTATTCTAGGTGGTATCATGGTGTGTGTGGAGGTTAATACTGCTTTGATTTTTTCCATTGCTATTTGATGGCAGGGCACCCGAGGTAAACACCCCGAGTCCCTATGGACTAAGAATTCATGTCGTCTCCCTTATGGGAAGACGCTCCCTATGAAGTTGTTGTCGGCGTCATTCTCTCGATCGCTTAAAGGACCGGTGCAGTCGTGTGCTTCTTTCTAAGGGCTATGTTGTTACCCCTAATTGCTCTGAGTTAAAATCTGTCTATAGGCATCATCACTTCATTTACTCCGTGTGGGGCTAGCTCCTCATACATGGCAGCGTCAATAATTTGAGCTTCTAAAGCATCAAAGGGGGCCTTAGTTGCAGGGATGTAGATATCCTTACCTTTCCAACTTGACTGTGTATGCATTAGTGCCAGGTGGATGCCACGCATTAATGTAGATGTATCCAAGGATGCCTTAGCAGAATGTGGTAGCTTGGGTTACCTTCTACTACAATGAACTCATTTGCTAACTTGATAAGACCCACCTCTAGCATCGCAATGATGGTTCCTTTAGGCTTGACTGGTTCACCATGGAAGGCTCCTATAGTCAAACGAAATGACCGCAATTGATCCCGGTGCAGCTCTGTAACAAGTAGGAATGGACATATGGCCCAATAACCCTATTAGTGTCTAAGATATTATAAATAGTGAGAGAATGAAATTAGAGGGGATAGAATTTGCTATTGTCTTGATCCTAACCTCTCTCTCTAGGATTTCTATTTCTTCTCTCTTAGTATCATCTCCTCCCTTAGGAGGATTTCTATCCATCACTTTCCCCTTTCTTTTGTAATTCAAGCACCAAAATGCAGAAAATACCAAAAATATTTCATTAATCTCTACAATTCAGCCTATTACAATTTCACCTCATTACTATAAGGCGTTGGAGATGTAGGTTGGGATTACATTCACCTCGAACCCCCCATCTACCAACACCGTCAAATGCGCCTGCTGTTGGTGGACGACTCCACATACAATGGGTAGTTATGAGCAAACTCCGAAGGTGATTGGGGGCTCGGAGAATACAAAGGCGTTAGCATGTGCTCTTGCCATCCTTGTGAGTGGGGAATGTATTGCACCTAAATGTCCTCCTATTTTTGCAGCAATCTTGGTTAGGGCCCAAGCTGCTACTTCTTGGGCGTTTTTGCCTAGCCCTTGCTAGGTAAACAAAACACGTGCTGACTTTGTTTTCCCTTTGCTAGGCTATGCTCCTCTACCAATAAGTCATTTCCTGATTCATCGTGATAGGTGTGTCTATTATTGATCATTTCCTCTTCAAAGTTTTCTCCACCCGCAAATATGACATTTATATTGCGGTGAAGGAATGGTCTCCGTTGTAGGTCGTTATCCTCTTCTTGTCTTGGGAGCAAGATTTTTCCCTCTGCCACATGCTTGTGGAAAAACTTCTGCACTGCCCGACATTCCATGATTCCATATTGGTTCCCCCTGTGTAGGAGGCAGTACGCTGGGTCTTGGATCTGTTCCTCTGTGAGAGGCTTTAGGTGCTTCTAGGCATCAAGTGTACCATCATTTAGTCATTCACATACTATTTGTATGATTTGCTCCCTTGAGAAGTTCATGGGTAGAGGGGTCTAGCTTGTTGAATTTCTTGGGTGACTAAGAAAACTTTTATTGTTTCAGGGTGCAAATAGGCCCAAACCACTTACTTTTTTTTCTTCTTAAGGGGCAGAACACCATGATGTTTGAGAAAATAGAAGAAAATACGAGGAAAGTGTCAAGTTCAAGAATAGTGAATTGTTAACTCTATTGTAAGTGCACATTTTGGCAAAGTTGCAAAAGGAGAAACAGGAATAAAGTTAATTTGGTTGTCCTAATATCCTCAAGAAGGGTTTTTACCGAAAGGATGCATTGCCATTTCCATGCCTATGATTAATTTATAACGAACATAAAATTTGGTGGTTCTACTTCCACTACTAAGACAGTGACGGAACTTAGTGACGAAATAAGTCCGTTGCTATCTAGCTAAATAGTTGTAGATAGAATGTTTGCCACAGAAGTGTAAATGAAATTTCAATCAAGGAAAATTGCAATAAGTTTTGTTCGTTGGCTATAGGGCACATCATATCATTGGCAAGAATCATGAGGCTAACATCAAATTAGCAATTAATGCAAAATCAACTATACCAACTATGAGGAACACATTGTGAAAGCTAGCTATTGTACATTACAATTGCCCTAGCAAATTACTTATTCTATCTATATCGTAAATATGTCTATATATCCGCGTCTTAACACTATGCATCCAAGATTAAGAACCCCACAATTGTACCCTTTATCCTTCCATTCATTTGGCCTCACAATCACAGCCACAGGAGTCCCTGTCTGAGACTCTGAGGTCAACAACATCACAACCAAACAGATACATGCTAGCCAAGTGCTACACCATCTCCTCCTCATCACACAAATCACAAGGTTCCTTGACTGTGGGCCCCACCTCACACAATCTTCCTCATATATACTAACATAACAGCCCTCTCTAAGAAGCATTCTTCCGTGCTCCTCGAGAAAGAATCTTTTTCTTTAAAATTATTTCTTTTTTCTTTAAATTAAAAATAAAGGAAAAAAATAGGTCAAAAAATAGTTTGGCATACTCGTTATTGAATACTTACAAAAAATACATAAAACCGTGGATAAAATTCAAGAATTACGCAAGAGGAAAAAGGGTCAACTGAAAATAAACTCTCCGGAACTAAGTCAATCCTCCACATTCTTTTCCACCGATTTTAACCAAAACTTCCCACAGCCGTTGGATCTCCCCGAAGACATCATCGGACGGCAGCCTGAACCTGCAGCAGGGACACGTGTTCCTCTTCCCCAGCCACGGCAGTATGCACATCCAATGAAACAGGTGCTGACACGGCAACTCACACACGTCCCTCCCCACCCGCATCTCCTCCTTGCATATCACGCACTCCCTCCCTCCCACCGCCACCTCCACCGCCGGCAGCGCCACCACCGCGGTCGCCGACGCCGCCACCTCCCCCGCCTCCTTATTATTATTATTCCCTCCGGCGCAACCCAGCGCACCCACGAGCCTCCAGCACCGCGCCACCATCTCCACGTAAGGGATCAGGATCGTGGCTTTGCATTCTCCGATCGGCGCGCAAGGACAAGAGAGCGTCAACAGATTCTCGGAGAAGCGCTGTCCCAATTTTACCCTCCATTCCGAAACCGAAGCTTCCAGAACGTCCGGGTCGTGGTTATGCGTCTCGCAAAACAATAGAAGTAACAAAACCGCGTCGAGTTCGCGCTGCCTTATGGAAGTGGACAGAGGCGGCGGCTGTAGCGACGATGACGTGGCGCTGTTTGATTGGACGTGGCGTGTGAGGCGGTGGAGGGAAGAGAGGAGGTGGCGCGCGATGAGGAGGGTCTTCTGGTGGAGGGAGAGAGTGTGGAGGTGGTGGAGGGCTAGGGAGAAGAGGGTCGGGGAGGAGAGGACGAATGAGAGGCGGAGGTGGTGGTGGTTGGTGGCGGAGAGGACGGAGTGGGTGAGATCTGAGAGGTGGGAAGGGGTGAGGGTGGAGAGTGCAGACATGATGGTTGCTGTTGTTGGGTCTTCCATCATGGGATCATGTGCCTCTGCTCTAATTCCCGACTTCGGCTTTGTTTCCTTTTTTCCTTTCTCTTCTTTTAGGACGGTGAAGTGAACTATGGATGTCAGGGTGGGGGGCGTGGCCTTTTTATGTACATGTTGGATTGTGATTACTATAATACCATGACAACTAGTTCACTATTACTTACTTGTATTGTATTGACCAATGTGTCCTTGATTTTTATTTATTTTTTCTTGGATTAGACTTTATTAAACATTTCTATTAGTTTGACTTAGAGGTGAACATGAGTCTAGTCAAGTCGGATCTAACCATGTTTTGGACTCGACTCGACTATAGTGTGTTGGGTTTGGTCAGGCCAAATTTTATTTTTTGGGTGGATACCTGTTGGACCTGTGACCTGTTTAGGTCGGGTTGGGTTAGCTGTTGACCTATCATTTTTTTTAAAAAAATTAATTTTTTATAATAAATATATATTTTTTAATTAAAAAATATATATTATGTTTTGATGCATAAATTGATCTTAGGCATAAAAATAAATAAATCTAATAACAAAAGGAAAAGATATTTTTTGTTTTTTAATATATATATAAAATAATAAAATAAAATAGCGGGTCGACAGGTCGGGGCAGTGCGGTTTTGACAAGTTGGACCCGACACCTAACCCAACACAAGTGATGGATTAAGCTGGTCCGACTCGACAATCTGACCTAACCTGACCCAAAGAGAGTCAGGTTGGGTCGGGTTGACAGGTCGACGGGTCAGACCCACCCGATGAACACCCTAGTTTAGGTTTTGTTATGCCTTTAGTTAAGTGTGAACTCTAATGCATTGAGTTTAAGTATATCTTAGAATCCTAACTTATTTTTACACTCCACATTAATCGTTCAAATGAAAAAAAATTTTAATCATTTTAGAAAATATCTGAAGTGTGTTTACTCAATGTCACAAACAAAATAAATACATAGAACATTCTTTTATTATTATTTAAATTTCTTTATAAGTTTCTTAAAGATATTTGTTAATAAAATGTAATACAAATTTTATATTTTTTTTCAAAGCTTTTTATTTTTGTTTATTTATAAGTGTGTTAAAGATATTTGTTGAAAAAAATGCAAAACAAATCTTATCTTTTAATGTTTGGAAGACTTATCAACTTACCTATATTTATTAGTGACACTTAGACATTTTTTTTTTAAATGTTAAATGTCACTCTTAAATCTATTACTACTTTTCTTCTACTATTGATTCCTATCATGGAGTTTTGCTGTAAATTTGCAATCCCTATGATCTTAGGTCGCCTAGTCCAATAGGAAGGTGTGATTCGATATGGCTGCACTTCACTTTTTATTTCATCTATATTTCTGTGTACGAATCAAGATTCTATGTAAACAAAAAAATAAAAAAATCTCAATGATTTCGGCAACCTCAGACAAATTTAATATATATTTAATGAACATTATTAACTACTCACTAATTTTTGTTTTTATAGCAATGAACATTTAAAGTACGAAATTCACCTTAGAAAGTATAATAAAAGTTTTTACCATTGAATAAATAAAATATCTCATTTTTAATTTTATTAATTTAATTGTAAAACTTTTTTACTTTACCTTCTAAAATAAAATTTTCATTTTAGAGGATTCAAATCCTTTTTATATATTATTTTAACTTTCTAAATTTAAGTCAGAGAAATTCTTATTTACACCAAGAGGAAATCCCTCCCCTTGCTCTCACCAATCCCTTTTTTTTTTGTGCCTAAGTTGACATTGTGAACCCCACACTTCCAACACCATAAGGTGAGCTAATTTCTATTCCACATATGAGCTAATTTCTATTCCACATGCGTATAGTTTCTTCCATCACAACCTCTTCATCTTCTACAATTCCAACTCTAAGCACTAGAACAAAAGTTCAGTCCTAAAGCTAAAAATCAAGCCAAAATCCACAAGGAAAATAAATGTTCCACACTCTCCTACTCCCGACCACTCTCTCATGAACAAACATTATCCCACAAATAAACGATATAAAACTCATAAACAAACATTACAACATACATAAGCAAACATTACACTACATATGAACAAATATTACACCCCACAAAAATAAAGACGTAAATAACCATTACTTTACTGATAGATAAACATTATACCACATACAAACAAACATTTCACCACATTGGAATATTACACTATAAAGAAACAAACATTACGACACTTAAAAATAAACATTACAACACTCGTAAATAAACATTATAACACACATAAACAAACATTACATTACATTGAAACAAAGAAATAAACAAACATTACAACACTCATAAATAAATATTTCAACACTCATAAACAAACTTTACTTTACATGACACTGAAACATAACAAAACATAGAGAACAACATAGATCAGAGAAGAATATTTTCATTCATGCACTCCATAACATCTTAAAAAGAACAAAATGAAAACAAACCAAAAATTGATAAAAAAGGAAGAAAAAAATAATAAAAAAGAAATAGAGAAGAAGAACAAGAGCAAAACGAAAAAAAAAATAAAGGATGGGGAAGAAAATGAAAATAAAAAAAACAAAGAAGAAGGTAAGGAGGAAAAGAAGAGCGCGAGTGCGAGTGGAAGAAGAGAAAATAAAATCAATATTTAATATTTATATATAATTAATGTACACTTTTTTAATATACCCATAACATTTTCCATTCAATTATCCTATGACACATTATGAATTTATGATTAAAAATCAAACATTAAATAAGAAATGAAAGAAAAATATATAAATGTAATTTGTGTAAGATTATAATGGAGGCTGAACAGATAAGAGTGCACGTTGCCTTCAATCAGTAATCTAGGGCATTGGAAAATCTGGAAAAAGTTATGTAGAAGAATTAACCTTGGTGTGACACTCGTGAAGATGGAATAGAATGAATTGGCAGCTTTCGTCCGCATGTTATTGTCCAGTGCAAGCACGTTTCTCACTCTTATGCTTTCATTATCTCTTTCATGTATCATGTCTCGACCGAGTTTCGTTAATGGCAATAAAACAAGCAGAAGAAAAAGTTCCACTCTTGGCCCATGTCCATGGCTAATGGTTTGTTCCTTTTGTCACCTTCAAAATACACAAAACCAATAATGCGATTTCGGTCAAAAGATGTAGAACCACTTGGCATATTAATATCTTCACAATCGCTTCTCCACCCTTCATTTTATTTTTTGTCACAAATAAACCATCAATATCTGAATTCTATTATTAGAAACCAAGACCAAGACTTATCATGAACGGATTCTGATTCACAATGCAACTAGCGTTTCCCTACCATTACGGAAACCTTTTCGTTAACCAGGTGTGGAAGGGACAATGCATATATCTATGATGATTGCCATTCTCATTGCACATGCTGATTTCTCAATGCACCTAGTGTTTCTCTACCATTATGGAAACCTTGCAAATTACTTCGTTATGCGGGTATGGAAGGGATATTGCACTTCTATGGTGATGGGCATTCTACACAAAAAAGGGGGGGGGGGGGTTCATAAAATAAGGTCTAGTAGCTATATTCTGTTATGGAGAAAAACGACATTTTGGCGGCAAACCAAGCTATGATTAAAGGAAAAGATATTTTACTGATTTGGGTGCCTTTCGTTTTTTGGTACATGAAAGAGGATGCGTTACTAGCAAGAAAACTATTTTCGAGACAAGAATGGGGTAAGAATGTGAAAAAGGAAAAGGTGGAGGCAAGACAAGCCCCCACAATAAAATACTACAGAAACGAAACGATTACGCTTACTCCATTAATTTACAACTGGCTTTGTCAAAAGCAATACCCAATGCATCCCGAAGTATCATCATCTCACCAATTTGGTGATCTCCAAAAAAAAGTCCAATACGTGGAGCCCTTCCCAACAGAAAGTGACCCCTTTTCCTATTGCTCTAGCTTTTCACAAAATATTAGGTGCCAATCTCATCGTTCCACATCGCATCAAGCTTGCAAAGAATGTGGTTTACAGTAAGCAATAGATTCCCATTCCAAGAAAACTGAGGGTTAACTAACCAACATCGAAGCCCCGTAACTCATCAAAAATCAATAAATCTCCGGAACTTCTACTAGATCCAGACCAATACGCAATCCCAGATCCATATCTTCTGCACCATGGATGGACTTACTAACAAAGCGATCTTAAGTGAACACATAAAGCAAAGATAAGATCTTTAGCCCTTTTTCACGCAAAATAAAAATGACTAGGCCACTCTGTTATAGCTCAGTGTTACTAGGCCCGGTCCCTGGTTATAATCTAATGCCCTGGTTATAATCTAAGGTGTAAAATTAGCAATCAGCAGCCATAAATTTTCTATTAACACTAGGCAGAAAGGAAAGCTAATCCTAATCTAGAGCACGCAGTAAAGCATATGACGTTTTTGCTGAGTAGTGATTACTGAGATACCTACAGCTGCTGTTTAGCTTCTACACCTTAGAAAGTTGTGTTCTTTTTCTTGGGCAGACATAAGATGAGTGCTATATTTCAAGTACCACATCAGTTATTAACCAAAACAACTTTCATAATCTAAATCTTCCTGTAAAATATATCCTCCTTCACTCATCAAACCAAGCAATCCTTCCAGCAATGCATAAATCTCACCAGATCTTTCATTTGATAAATCCTTGGCAATGAAGCTTACTAACCCTCCACTTGTTTCAATCCAGCTACTTCCACGGATCTTCTGCAACCCAATTTCTGTCAGTCTTTCCCTGATCTTATCAGCTTCTTCCCATCTACCAGCACGTGAATATAAATTTGCCATAATAATGTAATTCCCAGTATTTTCAGGCTCAATCTTAAACAAATGATCACAAACAAACTTGCCCATTTCAACATCACCATAAACAGAAGCCCCATGTAGCAAAGCACCCCAAGCTTTAGCACTTGGCTCTATTGGCATTTTAGAAATGAAATCTGCTGCTTCAGAGAGCTTTCCAGCTCGACTAAGAACACTCATCATACAAGCATATTGCTCCTCCAAGGGCTGAATGCCATATTTTGTGGGCATAGAATTGAAGATATCCCAAGCTTCATCTACCAATCCAGAATGAGCACAAGCTGTCAATACCGCTGTTATTGTCACTCGATCAGGCCAAATTCCTTTATCTAGCATCTGAGCATAGAGCCCAAGTGCCAAACTTGCATCTCCATGAGCAGCATAAGCCGATATATTCGCTGTCCAAATTATTAAGCTCCTACTTTGTGATTGATCAAAAACCTTCTGTGCCCCATGAACAAACCCCAACTTTGCATAAGTATCAATAATGGCAGTTGCAACATGTATGTTTTGATCATAACTTCTTCTGACAGCATAAGCATGCACTTCTTTCCCTCCTCGCAGGTTCAAGAACTGTGAAAACAAAGGAAGAAAGCTAGCAAGCGTGACAGCATTCAGCCTAGTACCAGAAGCCTGCATTTCTCGAACCAAACTCAACGCCCCTTCATACTGGTTATTCTGAACCATACCCGAAATCACAGCATTCCAAGTACTCAATCCAGGGCTTTCCATTTCTCTGAAAACAGCCATGGCTTTGTCAACTAGCCCATAAACCATGTACCCTGAGATCATCGAGCCGTAAGTAGCCTCATCCTTCTTGCTCATTTCATCAAACAGCTCTTGAGCATAATCCAAGCTACCACATTTCGCATACATGGAAATCACAGCATTGCAAAGTAAAACGTCCATCTCAATTCCTCTCTCATTCACCAATCGGTGAACTTCCATCCCTAACTTAAGATCATTGGACTGTCCACACGCCTGCATTACACTCGCGATGGTTGCCACATTCGGCGCAAGCCCCGCCACGCCCAACATCTCCAAATATAGCCTCTTACACTCTTCATAGAACCCACCCTGCGAATACCCCGCAATCATCGAGTTCCAAGATACAATATCTCTTGCCGGAATTCTGTCAAACACCTTCCGTGCCAGAACAACCTCATCGCACCTTGAGTAACAAGTCACCAAAGCATTCGAAACAAAAATATCTCCATCCAAGCCACCTCTAAGTACAAAACAGTGAACCTCTTTGGCCGATCTGGGGCAATAAAAGGACGAAGACAGCGCCTTCAGCACGCAAGATACGGTGAAATTATCGATGGAGGTGGTTTGAGAGAACGACAACGTGTAAAACAAGTTTAGCGCGTTTTGGAACATGCCGTTGAATGAATAACCCATAATCATTGCGTTCCACGAGAAGGAATTTTTGTTGGGTATTGAGTCGAACACCTTGCGTGCTTGGTGTGTGAGGTTGGATTTGGCGTAGAAGGTGACGAGCTTCGAGGCGAGGAAATTATCGGGTGTGATGGAGAACACGAAGAGGCGCGCGTGGAGCTGCTTGCCCTGCCGGAAGAGGCGGCGGTCGGCGAAGCACTGGATGGCTGAGCCATAGGCGGTGATGTCGAGGCCGCCGCCGGGGGTTCGGCCGAGGGTTTGTCGGATAGTAGCGGCGGAGTGGGTTTGAATGCTCAGAGAGCGCGCCAGAGGTTTACTGATCCTCATTCATTTGTTCGGTAAGGGTTATCTTTTTTTTTTTTTAATCGTGTTTTTCTTCTTTAATCTTATTAGAATCGGTAGGAAAATTTTCCCCAATTAAAATAAATAAAAATAGCATTTTTCAAAATACACTATTATCAAATTTGGGAGAAAATTTTGTTGTATTTTTTTTTCTTTAGTTAGTTTTTGAGTCTGTGTTATCACCTCCCCGAATTTTGCGACTTTTGTAGGGGATGTATATAGGGTTAGTCGCACAAAAAAATATATTTTTTCTTTTCTTGAGTCTAGTGTTTTTCTTTGCATTTTGTTTGCTGATTCTGGAATCTATGATTATTCTATGTTGTTCGTTGTTGCGAATTGTTGAGTGACCGTGGATCTAATTTCTTACTGTGAAAACTTTGTTGTGCATTCATGCTTGAATAGAAAAGAATCACATGTTCATGCATTTAAGACTTAGCAATCACTTTTATAATCATCATGCATTCATGTGTTGCTTAAAATGAGACATGCATCAGTTTTGACATGAAACCTTTTTGAAATAAATGTGAGTGAAGGATAACCTTAGAAATGATAGAGGCCATGTTTGGAAGCCTACATAATTAGCCGTAGGCCTACCTTATACATCAATCCTTAGTCACCCTGTTTTGAGCCATGAAGAAGTCTATTTTATTGGTCAATCATTTATATGTCAATGTGCTCATTTTTTTGTGTGACCCCCATGATCCCTAAGTTACCTTCAAGCCTAAAGTCCCTAAGTTCAACTCGCAACTCTTTGCAACTAAGAAGGAAAAGTAACAAGAAGGGAAGCACATTAAAACAACACAAAAGTGATGACTACTGCAAGTTAGGGAAGAGGAATTAAAGTGAAAAAAAAAAGAGAAAAGAAAAAATAAATAAAAAAGAAACCTTAATGAATAAAGGGTATAAATCCTCTTCCTAAAGCTTAAGGTCATTCCAAGGCGCAAAAGTTTAGACAAAAGGCGAGAGCAGAGTTGCAACCTAACAAGTTGGGGGTTGTCATACGGTAGTGAATCTTGGGAATTAAGGTTCCTCAAGTTAAAGGTAAGAAAAACTTAAATGACTATTTTAGCATACCTTTACCTTAAGCCCTACAATACAAGCCAAGGAAAAGGCCTCGTGATCTTATTTTAGTTGTAGTCACATGGAAATAGACTAGGTGAATTGTGAACTCTTGATTAGCTTTGTCTCTTGTTAAGCATTGCATTGTGTTTGATGTGAATTAATCTTGTGTTGTTGCTTGTCACGCACATACGTGATTTACTTTTATGATAGTTTGTCTTGCACAATGAAGGAGTCATGAATATGAGTTCGATTCCAAGGACTGTTCAATTAGCTTTGAGAGCAAACTATGTGAGGAATTTCCACATAGCCTCTTAGTTAATGCATTGGTTTAGTTAGTCTGTGTCGTGATTTTATTTTCTTTTGTGTTGTTTTCTTTTGCTAAAGGACAAGCAAATTAATGTCTCTAGTTGGAGGTTGTGATAACTCTCTAATGAGAGTTATATTTCTTGGTTTTTGCATATAGTTTTAAGATCATTTCATGCATTTTAAGATAGTTTTAGGTGTTTGTTCATTGGTTTCTAGGAATCAAGGCATTAGGGAGAAGATTATGCAAAAAAGGGCTATTATGCAAAAAAGGGCTATGTTGAAGTGCTAAAATAGTTTCACTCTGACTTTGTTACTGGGTTTTCTCCTTGAATATGGATGAATTTAGAATTAAATCCAACTACAAATTAAGTTGAAGATCTCTTTCTTAGCTTTAATTGGAATTCTATCTTTCAGACTTCCAGTAGCAAAATTTATAGCATTTTTACCATCACAATTCAAATCAAGAAACACTACTCGAGTAGTGCACGAACAAAACCTCCAGAAGCCAACTCAAAGGGCATGACTAGAGTAGTGCGACGGAAAAACTAAAAAAAATAGAAAAGTTAATGCCCTTTTTGGTAATTTCAACTGGGAACAATACAAGCATCACTAAGGATGTGTATAGATTAATTTCATGCAGAAATGGAGGCACGAAAGCCTAGAGGAGCACAAGGAGCAAGATCGAAGATGAAGGATTTAAAGCGAGAGTAGAGAAATCCTAGTTTTTCAGAATTCTACTTGTAAATTCTCTATACTATTCTTTTTCTTCTCATACTCTATGTTTGTATTTGCCATCTCTTTGAGCATGAGCTAATTCCCTTAGCTTAGGGATTTGATGTAAACCTTTACTAATATGCCAATTTAATTGAGGTTATTCAGTTTACGGTTGGATTGTTGTATTACTTTACACCTTGCTTAATGCTTTGATCATCTGATCACCGATTAATTGATTTCTTGTCTTGCATGCAACTTGAGAGAGGAAATACAAGAGTGCAACTGCTAAAGTAATCATAATTTGACCAAAAGTCAAAGACGAGTCAACGTGACCTATGCGATTTTGCTAGGAATTCATAGATAAATTTTAGGATTCAAATAAGTTGGTTTGTGCTAAGAGATCAGGCATCCAATTTAAGTGCATATTATTATTATTTTTTTTCTCAAGAGAGACTAGTACTTGAAATAAGAATTCCAACCGGCAATAGAGTAAATCATAAGTTGAGTAATTGAAATTAAATTGATAAAAATGTAATGAATTGAGTCAAATATTGCCGTATATGTTCTTGTCATTGAATTAAATCTCAATTTTTTCTTTGTTTTTATTTGTCCTTTGAATTGTTATTTGTTTATTTGTTTTTATATCTTCCATATTTCAAGCAATAGCTCCATTCCAGTTCAATCCTTTTGGTTATCGATTAAATTGCACAATTGATTTGTCCTCGTAGGTACAACGACATTTCTCACTATTTATTACTTGTATGACGTGGTATACTTGCAGCAGGAAAATTGTATCAATATGCCTCTTATAGTTTTGATAATCTACTTGCGCGACTGGGTGACCAAATAACAAGAAGGCCACATTATAACAAGAACTTAATTTCATGCAACGAATAAATTTTACTTAAACATACGATAATTGACAAATATTATTTGTACTCATTGACGTGAAATATTGTGCCGACTCACTTCTTGTCTATTAGTGGATGAGATCTCAATAAGACCCACATCCTACANTATCCAATTGTGGATCAATAATGAGATAATAATAGTACACCCCACTCTTGTACACCCACTCTCCCTAACACACACTTCTTCTTCTTCTTTTTATTCTGTATTTTTTTTTTGTCTCTCTTCTTCTCCAATCCCCCTTTATTTTTTTTTCTTCGTTTTTTCTTCTTCACAAGATGTTATGTATTTCTAAGTTTTTATTTTCATTTTCAACATATTCGTTGTTTTTTTGTTTTTTAAAATTTGGTGCATATGTATAGGAAAGTTTATGTATGCTTGTTAAAAAGTTTGAGCACGTGAGTACCAAAGTTTTATTCTTCTTTGTTGTCCTCACGTTTGTGCATGTCGGTACCAAAGTTTCTTTAAAGAAGAGAGATAAAATGAATCTCTTTCAATAAAGAAAGAAAAGAATTCGAAGTCACATAAAAAAAAAGATATATACAGGACTATATAACATATGCCATGTTGTATGACGATAAGAAATTAATTAATGTAAATCGAAAAGGGGTGAGAAGGGTAGCCAACCTAGTCAGCATATATAAGCAGCTAGAAATTTATAAGATGATGAGTTTGGCTACTGGGTTAGGCTAGCTAGTTATGTTGTTCCAAAGGGTTCTCATTTTGATAGTTACCCGGAGGGTCATATTCACAAGCAATGAGCATGCCATCACCGCGGTCATGGCAATGCTGCAGGGCGCACCCGAGACGCTGCGAGTCTCTCCACACAACCTGCGTGAAGTGACCGCACGTCCTGGGCGGCGCAGTCGGCCCCGGAGGCGGCGGCGGACTGCACTTGAGCGTCTCGAAATCATAGTGCTCCTTCTCCATGTACCAAAAGTAGACGGCGTCGGAAGGGCTCCAGTGCAGCTTCAAGCCCCAAAAGAGGTTCTCGCCATAGGTGTGGTTGGAGTGGATCATCAAGCAGTCGTCGTAGCGCTTCATGAGGTATCCGCGGGAGAAGCTCTCGAGATCCTCGTCCCACGTGAACGGTGGCAGATTGTACTTGCTTCTCACCCAATTGTGCGCGTGGAGGAACTCGTCCGCCATCAAGGCGCTGCTGTCCGTCGTCCCGTTCTTCGGAGTCCACCCAAATAGCTTTCCAGGGCTCGTGTCGCTGTTCTCTTGGCCTGTGCCGCCCTTTATTTGAGATGAGGCCGAAGGATTATTCTGGCTATTTTGATTTGGATTTGGATTTGAATTTTGTGGAGGACCGTGAGAGTGACGTGCTCGTGCACGACCACGGTGATGTCCTCTACGGTGGCCGCCACCGCGGGGGCGTAGGCCGTTGCGAGGAGGGGATGGTGACGATGGTTGCGGCTGAGCAGCTGCTACCAAGAAGATCAATACATTGCACAAAATGAGGGCAGCAACGAGGAGACGCATTGCGATGTTGTGGAATGGATTGGCCACTCTCGTGTTCCGAGAGCCCCGGCTAGGAAGGGCAGCAAGATGCTTGAGATTAATGGAAAGGCTTTTTATATATTTTAACCATCTTGATGCAATGCTTTTGTTACTATTTTTAACTTTATGGCTGCAAATAGGATTGGTTGCGTATGCGTGTAATTTTCATGCAAAGAGAAAGGTGCAATATTATTGAAGCTGCGTGTGCGTTTTGGGAGCAAAAACTAAATGTTTGAACAAAATTAACCTAGTTATTGGGCGACCACAAAACACGGGTCCGTGAATAGTCAAAACCGGATTCTTGTTTCTTCAGTTGGTATGTATGTGTGTATGGAATGGAAGACCGGTACATGCCTTAAATTTGTTGAACTGAATTTAATATTAGCAAGTACACACGTATGCCTAACTCTCAAGCATGATATTATTGTGCCTTATCGTCATCTCATATTCTCATTTTGATAATATGTAAAGGACGAAACACAACTCAACACTCTTACTCGCCTCATTTTCAAGCACTCAAAGTTGTATCTAGATTAGCCACAGAAGCAAATGGATTGTAGCATCTAGTGTGGAAAGGACTTATTGTCATCATACAATTGAACCTAGGGCCATGTCAGATCGGTGTTGGATGATTTAGTCCAGAGGACCTTTCTTGGATGTTTAGTTGACTTATGACGAAGTTTTAAAACTATCATAATTATCATTTATGGTTTTTTTAAGGTTTTTCATTGCAGATATTTTCTAAGCTATAGAAATTTTTGGAGTACTCAATACACACTGTGCTTTCGATTTAAAATACTATGCCCAAAATCATTTATGTAGGTGAATTTCCACACTGAAGTCGCAGTACGCAGATCCCATATTTTCCTAAAGAAACATGTATGTTGGAAGCCAAACCATGTGAAGATTTTCTTCAAAAACCTAGTGCAACATTGGTAAATTTAATGATCATAAAAAAGATGGGCCTTAACATATATAGCTCTCTATCAATGTGGAAAACCAGTTCTTGTCTTTTCCACAAATGACTTATTAGGGTGCTAATTCAGAAATGCTGAATACCTCAAAACTCAAGAGTCAAGAGGGCACTTGGGTAAAGGATTCTCTAGTGCAGCTTAGGATGGTTCTCCTATAGATGAAAAACAACTTAAGGATACGGAGATTGATTTCATTGAATAATGGAGATGACATAGTTTTCTGGGGTGAGAAACAAATTGAAGTGTCTCGATCATGTTTAGAATCACAGTATCAAGCTATCACACACTGAATATGAACTTGCACAAATAGTTCTCACGAAGAGATTAGTTTCAAGAGCACTAAGCCTGTGTAGCTATTACAAGGCAATCGACCTTCAGTTCATATTGCATCTAACCCTGCTTCTCATGAAAACACACATAGAAAAATAGAATTGAACTGGACTGCCTTTGTGGAAAATGATGACTCATTTCTATTGACCATGAAGAGACTGGAGAACAACTTGAATGCATGTTTACAAAAGCTCTTTTGCAGAACAGGGTAGATTATATTGGTAACATGACATCATAGTTAGCATCTATTATCCAGCCTGATAGAGAGAGTGAAAGAGAAGAATACTACACAAGTGTTTTATAAGTATTGAACAGGGATTACACTAGTACTAAATCTAGTTCATTAATATAAATAGTTAAATACACACATAGCCCTAACAAAAATTAAGTTAGTGAATCAATTGAATAGGAATTTTCCAATCCCTCCATATCTCCCTTTCTCAAAGGTAACTAGAACCCAACAAAAATAATGTTATCAAAAACCTCAAAATCCAATCCAAAAATGAATAACTCAACCAAAGGAAAACCATAAGAAACCGAAAATAGGAATAGCATGAAGATAATAGCAGAGTGTAGGAAAAACTATATACTTGTACCAATTCAGTCAGAAGCCTAAGTTGTTAAGTGAAGATTCAAGGTTCGTCTATATCGCTACAGTGATAAATAATGATCAAGAACCTTGGTAATAATCTACATCTACACCTAATTAACTATAATAATAAAAATGGTCAGAAACCTTGGTTACAAACATTACTTTTAGGATGTGTACTTTGATCTGAATCATTAAAATCTGCAGCCTTGGCAAAGGTATTGACATGTGCCTCTTCATCAACACACAAATGAGTTTCTAAACCTTCTCATTATAAGTTTAATAAGAGGTTGTGGACATTTATTATTCTTATAAGATTTATCTTTAGAACCTTCCTTTGAATCTGGTAACTTGAGAATCTCCCTGGTCAAACGATACCACCCAGAAGCGCGCTCCTCGGTCCTAGAAAGTTTAAACACTAGGTTAACATAGCAGCTTGCATAGAATCTGTAACCTAGCCAATCGAAGATAAAAGTATGGTTATATGAGTGTAGAGATTATCATTATATGTAATAAATCACACCTCTCATTGTTATCATATTTTCCAAGTACACAAACAATTGCCTCAGAACAGACTCTTTCATTAGGATCCAACAGAAGTTGATAGAGCACTAAATTGAACTGAGATCTAATATCTGATCTCTCTGTACATGCAAGCAAAATAAAAATTCAAATCATTTCAAACTTCCCGAAGACCAATTTTCATTAAACAACAGAATTTTATTAATACACCAACCATCTAAACCTCTAGCTCTTGATACTGTACAACATAACCTGGCTAGAGAAACTCTAGCAAGAACATCATGCAAATGGAGATCATCTTGTAAGGCCCCTGCAACACACCCAAAACCATGACCAAACAAATTAATTGTGGTGGAACAACACAAAGTAGAGCCATTAAAACCCACAAAGCCTTATTTCTTCCTATGAAACTGAGTAGTTATAGCAGAAAAATTCAGAAATTAAGCACACAAACTTCCCATATATATCTTCACTTTTAAGTATATTAAATGCCTGAAGTAAGGTGGAGTTCCTCTCCATGGACACACAAAACTTCAAATTACAAGACAAGTATCAAGTATTAAGGCATCAAATTCAATGCCATACTCAAGACAATAAAAGATAAATAAATTAAGAAAGCGATGATAAAGAGATCCAACCAGCAAGCCTCCTGGCTCCACATGCTTTCCTGCAGAAGAATATCCAGGGAGCATTAGAGGGGGAAACATTTTTCCAACATTAGATTGCAAAAGAATATGCCCTGAAAGATCACTTAAATGGAAAACTATTCTGAAGATCTGAATTGTTTAGCCAACTCTAAATGGCCACATTTAACATATGTCACCACAGAGCGAATATTTGAGAGGGGACCAAGGACCATGCCCAGTCTGGTAAATATATTGGTCATTTTTGTATGGTATCTTTTGGTATCATGATAAAGTGATGCTCTAGTATGTTCAGCACACAAAGATGTCAATTTTTTTAGCTGTAGTTTGTTCAGTACTAAATGCGGACCCAAAACAGGAAAAGAGAGGGAAAAGAAAGAGCAAAACAACCTTTATTATTAGAAGAGATATATAATGGATTACAATGAGCAAAGCAAGTGATTATATATTTATTCTGCTTGCTTGCTGACATAAATTAAATATGCGCATGCACTTATTATTGATTTTCCTTAATTAGGAGTGAAGACATATATAACAGAAGTTGATTCAAGTCGGTCCTGGACGAGTTCAAGGACAGAAAGTGATGACATAGTCAGGGCTAGCGGAGCAAGTAAAAGTGCTGGACTTATCATCATAAGCATAGCTATAAGCATCAGGGCACTGGTCCTTAAAGATTTTAGAGTAGGTGGTTGGTGGGCATGTGGCTTCGGTGCTGTGATCTCCAGTGCAACAATACTGAGGCTGGTTGAAAGCTAAGCAAGCACTCTTGCAAGCAACAGTACTTCCATCAGTGCCAGGCACTCGCAACTCCGAAGGGCACACAGTATTGATGTTATTAGGGCAACTTGAGGTCTTGCAATCACCGCTCCCACCTTGTGGGGTTACTGACATGGGCACGTTGAACCCGTCGACGTTGCTCACGTCATAGAAGTCTTTTCCGCCGTTGGATGCTACGGTCAGTTCCACCAGAGTTGCCGGTGGGATTGCACCTGCCCCGTTGCATGCAACTTGGCCAGATGCACAGTCAGCGGTGGCGCAAGAGAACCTTCCGTCCTTGTTGGTGGAGCAACCTGTTCTGCCCCAAAACCTTCCAGACCATGGAGATGGCAGGTTAAAGGAGTTGGATGCTCCAGATGCCAACGTGAAGCCGGTTGATGATAGCTGAGGCTTCAGGTCACCGGTTAGAGTTCCTGGCCATACAGTGTACGAGCACTTGTTTGTGAACGTAACCTTGGCTCCTTGTACCACTGCATATATATAATTAAAATAAAAATCATCATGATCTCTATATATGTAATATCACATGGAAAGACAAATATAGCTGAATTAATTAATTAATTAATGTACCATAGAAGAGGAATGCAAAGGCAAGGCAGAGAGCAAGGCGAGAGCTCGTCATTGTTGTTTGCAGGTATAATACGTTGGTGAATAACTAACAAGTATGATGACTATATTTTGTTGTATATTGCTTTTGCAGGTTAATTGCTGGGTGAAGTGTAGGTTCCATAATGTGCGTTGCTATATATAGGCTACAAGAGTTTGAACCTTCAACGATCTATGCGACACGTGGAGCAATTCTGTGATATAATTAACTATGAGAGAGCATGAGTCTGAGTTGGTCCCATGGCTGCTAATCTCCGCCGTACGTAGAAATTGTCTATGCCCCTCTGCCTTACGTACGAGAAGAGTCAAACTGTATATTGCTTTATTTTAATCTAACTCACAGAAATAGCTTGCAAGGTGTAATTATGTAGAATTAATTAGACTAGTGGGTTTATTATATGTAAGGTGTTTTGTTAGTCATCCCCCATGCTTGTCCAAGTTAGTTATTTGTTATTTCCTTTCCCTTTCTAGTTGTTACTTACGAATTCGGAGTGTCTAACTCCATCAAATTAATCAACCAAAACTACAACTTGTAGGATGAGATGCAACTCGGGTCGCCTCTTAATAACCTTGAATACTACTCTCAAATTGTTAACAATTTAAAAAATGTGAATTTTTATAATTTGTAGTAACGAATAACGCAAGAAAATATTGAGAAAATTCCACAAGTGAAATTAACCAACACAAGAACTATTTTATTTTAATAGATGATAAAAGTTCTAATCATTCAAGGATGAGGAGCAAAGAGTAAATAGTAAATGACTTGAGATCATAAGTGGGTTGGACAAGCCCAATGCTACACACAAAAAAGAAAAGGAAAAATAAAACCCAACACTAAAACAACATGAGCATCCAAGACAGTAAGCTAAGAGTAGGGGTTGGAACCAGTCAGGTGGCCTGACCTGGTCTGACCTGTTTACGAAAAAGGTCATACTCAGGCCTTTTTCAAAGTCTGTTTCAATAAAGAGGCCAGCCCAGGTTATTACGAAAGCCTGTTAGTTAGTGGCATGGGCTGATCTGTTTAAGAAAAAGGTCAGGNTACGGACAGGATAGTAGGCACAAATCGCATATATTCTTTTTTGAATCTGGAAGCAATTCGATGAATTACTCCTAAAGATTTACATCAAAATAGTGCAGTGCTAGTTGATGAGAGTTACTTCGGAAAAAAAGAAATGTAAAGTTAAATTCATTTGCTTGGGGTTATTTATTCTCCCAATTCGAATAAAACAGAACTGGATCTAATATGAGTTGGTGATCAGAACGTATATGGGTAGAACTTATAGCCGGGTCTCGAAAAACAAGTAATTTCTGCTAGGCATTTATCCTTCTTTTAGGTTCATTGGGGTTTTTATTGGTTGGAACTTCCAATTATCTTGGTAGGAATTTGTTATCTTTATTTCTGTCTCGGCAAATTCTTTTTTTTTTCNATCTTTATTTCCGTCTCAGCAAATTCTTTTTTTTCCACAAGGAATCGTGATGTCTTTCTATGGAATCGCGGGTCTCTTATTAGTTCTTATTTGTGGTGTACAATTTGGTGGAATGTGGGTAGTGGTTATGATCGATTAGACAAAAAAGCGGGGAATAGTGTGTATTTTTCGTTGGGGATTTCCTGGAAAAAATCGTCGTATTTTTCTCTGATTCCTTATCAAGGATATTCAGTCAATTTGAATAGAAGTTAAAGAGGGTATTTATACTCATCGTATCATTTATATGGAAATCATAGGACATGGGGCCATTCCCTTGACTCGTATTGACGAGAATTTGACTTCAAGAGAAATTGAACAAAAAGCTGCAGAATTGGCCTATTTATTGCGTGTACCAATTGAAATACTTTGAAAAAAAGACGCGGGAATAGATTCTCTATTTATATTATAGGCTATATGACTTATAATAGAACTTATGCTTGATAGAAACAGTATTATCATCCTATAGAGTTGACGAATGAGATGAAGCTGAGTTCATTCAATAAAGACGAAAAATGGCAAAAAAGAAACCATTCATTCCCTTTCTATATCTTATACCTATAGTTTTTTTTGCCCTGGTGCATCTCTTTCACATTTAAGAAAAGTTTAGAATCTTGGGTTACTAATAGGTGAAATACTAGGCAATCCGAAATTTTCTTGAATATCATTCAAGAAAAGAGTATTCTAAAAAAATTCATAGAATTCGAGGAACTGTTCCTCTCGGATGAAATGCTAAAGGAATACTCGAAAATACGTCTACAAAATCTTCGTATCGAAATCTACAAAGAAACTATCCAATTGATCAAGACACACAACGAAGATGGTATCCATGCGATTTTGCACTTCTCGACAAACATAATATGTTTCGTTATTCTAAGTGCTTATTCTAGTCTAGGTAATCAAGAACTTATTATTCTTAATTCGTGGGTTCGAGAATTCCTATATAACTTAAGTGACACAATAAAAGCTTTTTCCATTCTTTTATTAACTGATTTATGTATAGGATTCAATTCGACCCATGGTTGGGAACTAATGATTGATTCTATCTATAAAGATTTTGGATTTTATCAGAATGATCAAATTATATCTGTTTCCACTTTTCCAATTATTTTAGATACAATTTTAAAATATTGGATTTTCCGTTATTTAAATTGCGTATCTCCGTCACCTGTAGTGATTTATCATTCAATGAATGACTAAAAAAAGATCCACTAATACTGATAAAATTTGAGAGTTTGTTATCTCATTTTGTACAAAAGTTAAACAACATTCAAATCTTTTTTTTCTCGCCACCTAAGGCATTCTTCCTATATCATATTCCAGGAAAATCTTTTCAGTAAATAGCAGAAGTAAATAGCAGAATCATGGATAGGGAACTATGACAGGGACCTACCAAATTTTATTGGGGTACGGTACCCCGAAGAAGTAAATCAAGTGACCCCCTTTTTTACCTTTATTTCATTTTTTATTTTAAAAAAGAGGATCGACAGATATTTTCTAGAAAATATGTGTCGAATCAATAAATGAAGTTCATTAAAAAAAAAGGAAATGGACTTTTTTGAAACATTGGAAAAAGTTATCCATCGAGTCATTTATACGAATAAAGAATCTTATTCTTATTAAGTTAAGAACAAGAACTCAAAGGGACCCCCTCGAATTCATCAAAAAAAGAGTGGATCCCTGTTGAGTTCGTCTTACACGTTTGTTTTGAAAACTCAATTCATCAGATTACTTTACTACAGGGATGATCCCAATCCGGAATATGAACCATAAAAGAAAATACCAATTAAACCGATCACAGGAATACCAGTTACAGTACCTATTATCCAAAGAGGAATCCTTCCAGTAGTATCGGCCATTTATCCCACTTTCCTCCACATTTGATCAAGTAGTCATGCTAGAGACATAAACAGTCATAGATAATTATGAAATGATATCCTTCCGAATGGGATAAGAGAATTCCTAATACGTATTTACTATTTCCCTTTCCTCTATTAATTGAAGAAATAATTTGAAAATAAAACAGCAAGTACAAAAATGAGTAATAACCCCCAGTAGAGACTGGTACGATTCAATTCAACATTTTGTTCGTTTGGATTTGATTGTGTCGTAGCTCTATAATTCGGATTAGATTTATCGTTGGATGAACTGTATTGCTGATATTGATCCCAAAAAAGAAACAGTGGGTACTGCTAACCATCGTACTGTAAAAATTGGATAGGTCATATCTATTGTCATTGGAGCCTCCTAAAAAGATCTACTAAATTCATCGAGTTGTTCCAAAGGATCAAAAAGGCCAGTTATTAATGGAATTCCTTGTCTACTCTTTGTAAAATAGCACTCTTTATTGAAATAAGCTTTGGAAAAGGCCTAGGCCTGACCTTTTTCTTAAACAGATCAGCCCATGCCACTAACTAACAGGCTTTCGTAATAACCTGAGTCTGGCCTCTTTATTGAAACAAGTTTTGAAAAAGGTCTAAGTATGACCTTTTTCTTAAACAGGTCAGACCAGGTCAGGCCGGCTGACCGGTTCCAACCCATACTCTTAGCTTACTGTCTTGGATGCTCATGTTGTTTTAGTGTTGGGTTTTATTTTTCCTTTTCTTTTTTGTGTGTAGCATTGGGCTTGTCCAACCCACTTATGATCTCAAGTCATTTGCTAGTTACTCTTTGCTCCTCATCCTTGAATGATTTGAACTTTTATCATCTATTGAAAAAAAATAGTTCTTGTGTTGGTTAATTTCACTTGCGGAATTTTCTCAATATTTTCTTGCGTTATTCGTTATTACAAATTATAAAAATTCACATTTTTTTAATTGTTAACAATTTGAGAATAGTATTCAAGGTTATTAAGAGGCGACCCGAGTTGCATCTCATCCTACCAAGTTGTAGTTTTGGTTGATTAATTTGATGGAGTTTGACACTCCGAATTCGTAAGTAACAACTAGAAAGGGAAAGGAAATAACAAATAACTAACTTGGATAAGCATGGGGGATAACTAACTAAACACCTTACATATAATAAACCCACTAGTCTAATTAATTCTACATGATTACACCTTGCAAGCTATTTCTGTGAGTTAGATTAAAATAAAGCAATTTACAGTTTGATTCTCTTCTTGTACGTCAGGTAGAGGGGCATAGACAATTTCTACGTGGGGCGGAGATTAGCAGCCATGGGACCAACTCAGACTGAAGCTCTCTCATCTCATGGGTTAAATAGTTAATTATATAACAGAAGAGTCCTGCTACACGTACACCAAAAAATATACACCATACATACATCTTATATATACATAAAGTTTGTGTTTTAATGCCTGAAATATTTGTGCACTTAATTAAGTATAGTTGAAAATATCATTTATAAGTTTGTAATGTTTGTGTACTCATAAAAATAAAATTTGTGCATTATTAATGGTGTATGTATGAATGTATAAAATTGGGTGTACATGTTCTACGTAATTAGCAGCCATGGGACCAACTCAGACTCATGCTCTCTCATCTCATGGGTTAAATAGTTAATTATATCACAGAATTGCTCCACGTGCCGCATAGATCGTTGAAGCTTCAAACCCTTGTAGCCTATATATAGCAAGGCACATTATGTAACCTACACTTCACCCAGCAACCTGCAAAAGCAATATACAATTAAATATATATAGTCATCATATACTTATTGTTATATATTCACCAACGTATTATACCTGCAAACGACAATGACGAGCTCTCGCCTTGCTCTCTGCCTTGCCTTTGCATTCCTCTTCTATGGTACATTAATTAATTAATTAATTCAGCTATATTTGTCTTTCCATGTGATATTACATATATAGAGATCATGATGATTTTTATTTTAATTATATATATGCAGTGGTACAAGGAGCCAAGGTTACGTTCACAAACAAGTGCTCGTACACTGTATGGCCAGGAACTCTAACCGGTGACCTGAAGCCTCAGCTATCATCAACCGGCTTCACGTTGGCATCTGGAGCATCCAACTCCTTTAACCTGCCATCTCCATGGTCTGGAAGGTTTTGGGGCAGAACAGGTTGCTCCACCAACAAGGACGGAAGGTTCTCTTGCGCCACCGCTGACTGTGCCTCTGGCCAAGTTGCATGCAACGGGGCAGGTGCAATCCCACCGGCAACTCTGGTGGAACTGACCGTAGCATCCAACGGCGGAAAAGACTTCTATGACGTGAGCAACGTCGACGGGTTCAACGTGCCCATGTCAGTAACCCCACAAGGTGGGAGCGGTGATTGCAAGACCTCAAGTTGCCCTAATAACATCAACACTGTGTGCCCTTCCGATTTGCGAGTGACTGGCGCTGATGGAAGTGTTGTTGCTTGCAAGAGTGCTTGCTTAGCTTTCAACCAGCCTCAGTATTGTTGCACTGGAGATCACAGCACCGAAGCCACATGCCCACCAACCACCTACTCTAAAATCTTTAAGGACCAGTGCCCTGATGCTTATAGCTATGCTTATGATGATAAGTCCAGCACTTTTACTTGCTCCGCTAGCCCTGACTATGTCATCACTTTCTGTCCTTGAACTCGTCCAGGACCGACTTGAATCAACTTCTGTTATATATGTCTTCACTCCTAATTAAGGAAAATCAATAATAAGTGCATGCGCATATTTAATTTATGTCAGCAAGCAAGCAGAATAAATATATAATCACTTGCTTTGCTCATTGTAATCCATTATATATCTCTTCTAATAATAAAGGTTGTTTTGCTCTTTCTTTTCCCTCTCTTTTCCTGTTTTGGGTCCGCATTTAGTACTGAACAAACTACAGCTAAAAAAATTGACATCTTTGTGTGCTGAACATACTAGAGCATCACTTTATCATGATACCAAAAGATACTATACAAAAATGACCAATATATTTACCAGACTGGGCATGGTCCTTGGTCCCCTCTCAAATATTCGCTCTGTGGTGAGATATGTTAAATGTGGCCATTTAGAGTTGGCTAAACAATTCAGATCTTCGGAATAGTTTTCCATTCAAGCAAGCAGAATAAATAATCACTTGCTTTGCTCATTGTAATCCATTATATATCTTCTAATAAAGGTTGTTTTGCTCTTTTCTTTTTTCTCTTTTCCTGTTAGTTTTGGGTCCGCATTTAGTACTGAACAAACTACAGTACCACTGTATCCTACCCTATTAATATATTAATATACAATTAGGCATATAATGAAAACAAAAATTACTATTTGTACACTTAAAAAAATTGACATCTTTGTGTGCTCAACATACTAGAGCATCACTTTATCATGATACGAAAAGATACTATACAAAAATGACAAATATATTTACCACAATCATGCTATAACGGATCCGTGGCGGACTTGGCATGGTCCTCGGTCCCCTCTCAAAAATTCTTGAAACTTATAACAATTTAGTCCCATATTTTAGATACTTTGTAAGACTTATTTTAGTTAATTTTTTTTTCCTTCTAATTATAAGTAGTATGTAGTATGTTGTTGTGATTATGAACTATGCTCTGATTATGAACAACGCAGAGGCAGGACCTTTAGGCTACGCCCCTTGGCACGACCTAGGTGGCACACGCGGGGTGGATATCTGAGGAGGAATCCCTTGAGGAGGAGAATCCCAAGGAGGAAGACCCGGAGGAGAAGGACTCGAAGGAGGAAGAGGATCCCTAAGAGGGCTCAGAGGAGGAGGCATCATAGGAGGATGCTGAGCACGGTGATTCTGAAGGCCATTGAGCATTTCATGGGAGGATTGGATGAGGGACTCTCTAATTACCAATCAAAATGTCAGAAATCCTTATCAAATTAAATTTTCGAAGAAAAGTGGATGTCTTAGCGGCAGGGTACTCTAGTGAAACAGTAGAATTGTGATTTCTACTTATGTGTTCAGGCTATTATATGTATGCATTTTGTATAGGCTAAATAGAGTAGCGATGCCATTAGCTTCTTGACAATATATGTGCAGTAAATGTATATGTATGTATGTAATGTAACCAAGTGTGAAACTATTCTTGGACCAATATGACTGAATGTATATTATGTCTTCTATAGTTTGCTTTAATTACCTATGCGTTGTGACATTAGACGCCTAAGTCTTTTATACTATATCGCTTGCATATACATATCCATCTTCATACTCGTGACTATGTTTTCTATTTCACTAAATAAGTAAAAATGTTTTGAATTGGTCCATATTTTTTATTAAAGGATATTTTCAAAAGTAAAATAGGACTAAAAGTAATGCAACCGAGAAGTGATGAACTAGTGAGCATTGTTTATGACTTAAGCGTAAGTAGCTAGCTAGGGTGTTACAGTATGTATGCCTGAGTGATTATCGATATGTAGATGATTAATGTTCCTGCATACATGATTTTGGATGTTATTATCTGTTATATCTTTGCATAGAATAGGTTTGTATCATGAGTCATCACCTAGTCGAGACATTAAAGAGAAGATAATGATAAATAAAGGGATTTTTATCTCTTTTGCCCCTACTGTTCAAAAAAATTACCAAATTACCCTCATTTTCAAAGTTTTGACCATACTACCACGGTTTTGGCTGACGGGGCAACCGCGGATTCGCCAACGAGGCAGGCGAATTTGTGTTGAATTCGCCACCACGGTTGGCGAATTTAGTACAACCAAAAAACAGTGATTTGCACTAAATTCGCCAACAAGGTTGGCGAATTCAATATCGTAGCCTGTTTACTTACCTCTCCCTCCCCATCCCACACCGCTCCTCACGTCACCATGCGAAAAACATGGCTTCGTAGGTAAGTTGCAAAAATTCAAAAAATAATATTGCAAAAAGGCCAGGAAGCTCTTTATCGTGAGCGGAGGGGGGGGGGGGAATCCATCGATTTAGACTTCGAAAGGCCCAAACGGCTTGGCCTCATGCGCGCAAGCCCAACTCCTTTCTCAACTCTTTTTACCAATACAACAACTATTAAATGTATATAAACACTTAAAAGGTTTGTGAGCTAACCAATGTGGGACTTGAGTTTTTGAAATACATATTTTTTAACAAATGACATAACACTTAAAAGGTTTGAAGGATGCCATGGCTTTGTTCTACTTCTCAAAGAATTGTAATTGACGTTTTTCTTTGGTTCGTTTGGGATTGAACTTTGAAGCTAACACATTGATTATGAATCACATGTTTTTCAATTTTTTTTAAATTTTTATTTATTTTTTTTGCTTTTTTTTGCAGATAGCACAGAGAAAATGTAATGAATGTGGGGGGTCAGGGCTTGTTTTTAGGGAAAAGAAGTATTTCCGTTGCCCAGGATGTGGTATGTCTAAGAACTTTATGCTTAAAATTCTAAAGCTTCTTATTTTACAGTGGTTTTGTTTTGATGTGATAAAAAATAGTGACTAATTAGTTTCTTAGGTCATTTAGTTTTGTTTGGATATTACTTCTTACTCCCTCCTGTTTTGTTTTTTCAGCTGACCAATTTGAGTTGGGTGTGGACATTAAAAAAATAATTGAAAAAAAGTTAATAATATTTTATACAATTATTTTTATTTAATATATAAAAATAATGGGATGATTAAAGTTATTAATAATGTAAATATGAGAGAGTGTGTTTATTTAATAGCGATATGATAAGAAAAAGAATAATTAGTGTGATTTAAGCCAATATTTGTGAAAATATCAAAATAAAAATATAGAAAATTTAAAAAACCGGTGGGAGTACACGTTATATATTTGTGGTCAATTACAAGCTGTGTAGGGTAATTGCAATTCAACTGGTTGGTCTCATGTAACATCCATTAGTTCTTGTTGTATCAATAGTTGTTTTAATGGTCCTCTATTTTTCTTGTCATTTATGTGATTTATTTATCTACTTCTAAAGTAAGTTCTTACTATGCAACATTAATTAGACTACAAGCTTTTGTATATATGCTCTAATATTGCAGCTGGATTTCTTCCTTGGCAGTCCTGGAAAAGATTCTTTTCTGGTTAGATATGTCTTATGCACCAGTGATCAAAATTGGGGAAGTGTATTTTAAAGCATATACTATTTTCGGTGACAAGCATTGTGCATTAAGCGTGGTGCCTAATCAACAAAAGTCCATCCTAAATCAGGTTCACATGTTTCTTGTCTGCTACTTTTATTGATGTTTTGATAGTAAATGATAGCAAATGCTTCAGAAATTGACATTGTTTGAGAAGTAGAACAAAGCCATGACATTGGTCAAACCCTTTAAATGTTATGTCATTTGTTGAAAAATATGTATTTTAAAAGCTCTAGTTCCACATTGGTTAGATCACAAACCTTTTAGGTGTTTATATACCTTTAGTAGTGTTGTATTAGTAAAAATAGTTAAGAAGGGGGTTGGGCTCGCGCGCATGAAGCCTAGCCGTTTGGGCCCTTCGAAGTCCAAATCGATGGATTCCCCCCTCCCCGCGCACGATAAAGAGCTTCCTGTCTTTTTACAATATTATTTTTTGAATTTTTGCAGCTTACCTACGAAGCACAGGCTGTTGAATTCGCCAACGAGGCTCATGTTTTCATATCCAACGATTTTCAAAATGAGAAAAGTTTTAAATTAGTCTTATTTTCACAATTAAATGTATTTTCAAAAGTAAGTCTAAAAGTAACCAACACAAACGGTAACAAGTAGTAAGTGTTATTTATCAATTAAGCATAAATAGCTAGCTAGGGTGTTACATTTTGATATCAGAACAAGTCGATCCATAAGTCTTGATCCTTGAGAACCTTAGCATTCTGATGAGTGTCTCTCTATCTTTTGGTCGTTAGCAGCAAGAAAAGAAATAGTTCCAAAGAGCTAAGTCCCCCTCACCAAGGAAAATTCCATATTCCTTTCCTTGACTAAAATACTCCCATATGTGATTCACTTTTCCCTCCATAGTATAAACCCCTTAAAGAAGACCAAAACTTCAGTACCTTCTTGCTTTCCTTTTCTTATGAATCTTTTTATGCCCTTGTTGAATTAAGGTCCTTAGGTTAGGATTGAATGTTTTATTCTTTTCGAGGAATAGACTTTGAGACAAGTTTCTCATTTAAGTAGCTTTAATTCTTTTGCATGTCCCGATGGGCCGTGCAATCTTATTCCGGATAACCCCAACCTATTTTTGTTAATCTATTCCAAGAAGTTAAGTCCATGATTCTTTCTTTTAGGCATTCTTGCACATGTTTTGTAATTTGGGCACTTTATGCAAGAATGCCATTCTGAGTCGTCGCCCATACTACAAAGATAGGGAATGGTTGTCGGCTTACTACTAGAAGAGACCGGTGTGTCCAACAATGTAATCTCAGGTTTGTAATCTCTAGGATTCGTTTGGGCCCTCACTACCAAAATTCTCATGTTAATCCATATTCTCACTACCAAAATTCTCCTATTCATCCATGTAATCGCTACCAACATTCTCATCTTCATGGCCCCACCCATGATCTTCATTCATATAATCACTACCAACGTGTTCACCCATTACCGATAATGGATCCTCACCTGTTGTCCATCGACTACGCCTTTCGGCCTGATCTTAGGCCCTGACTCACCCTCCGTGGACGAACCTTGCGGAGGAACCCTTAGGTTTTCAAGGCATTGGATTCTCACCAACGTTTGCGTTACTCAAGCCGACATTCTCGCTTCTGCTTCGTCCACCCTCTCATGTTGTTTTTTCACATGACAAAGTCATGTGTGATCTCACACCATCAATTTATTTATTGCTTATGTCATACATGAGTTCCACTTTCTCAATTGATGGTGTGAGATCTTGTCACATAAAAAAAAACATGAGAGGATCAATTCCGTCCATCACCTAAGATGCAAAAGCACCCAAAAACTATCTCAAAAAATATAGTAGAGATCATAGTTTTCACTGATTTTTTTTTCTTTTCTTTTTATTGTATCTAAAACTCAAGAAGTCGTCAAGACTAGCGAAGAAGACACCCTAAATTTAAAATCTAAATTCTAAAGTTAATGAGAAAGGTGGAGAAAGAGACAATTTAAAGGACATCACATGACACTATTTACAGTAACCAGCACTAGCAAACTGTAAAAGAATCAACGGTGGACAAATTAACCCCCTTGTGTATGCAAATTCAAAATTTAAATTTAGCAGCTTGTCCTATGCAACATACAATGACCTATAAATGCGGCAAAATGTGTCCGTATCACACAAAACACTCTGCTTTGTGTGCCTTCAATGCCTTCTGCATGCACCGGCCAAGGGCGTTTTTAATACGCGTTTTGCAATTTTTTTTTCTTTTTCGCAACAAAATTCAAAATAACTTTTAAAACTGAGGAAGAAACCCTTTACGAGGGTTTAAAAGACATAACATTAGATTCAAACATTGTAATCGCGCAATTAAAATAAATATAGTAAACCAATCACATTTTTAATATTTAAATATTTCATCCACGTGACTTCAGGACATCGATGAAAAAAATTTAATGCTGTCATCTCTTCAAGCAAGCCTTTGATTTTGGCATGTTTTGACATTCACTCTATGAAGGGAGATCCATATAAATGGAAAAAAAAAAAGGTATATTTACTCCGATTAATAATTTTTATGAAAATTATGTTTAATCAACTCAATTGAAAGATTTTATTAAGTAAATTAAGTTCAAAAAATTTAAATTTAAATCTATTGTTGTCCAATTTATTTTTTTTAAAAATTGTTATGTTTAATCATCAATATAGTATCATATAATTTAATAGTCAAATTGATTATATTCAATTTTCATAAAATATTATTGAGCAGAGTAAATGTACTATACTTATTTTACTCTTAAAATCAATAATAGATCGTTACTCATATTTTAAATGAATGTTAATTGTACTTATTCTTTGTAATACATCGTACCCATTAACAATTTATCTCATGAAAGTTCATTAAGGTGTAAATCTCTTTGACATCTCATAAATAAATTAGGGGTTTTAACTTGTATATGGTTACAATGTAACTTGTATTCACGTGTGCCGGAATACAAATTTACAATTGTATGGGAGAAATTTCTGAAATCACCATATTGTGGAGCAATTTCAAAAATTCTAAAAAAAATGATAATAAAAATTCAAGGGTCTAAAATCGCTATAGGGATGGCGATTTCAACCCTTTTTTATATAAAAAAAAAATTAAGGGTCTGATGGCGATTCAAACCCCAAACCCATAAAATGTAAATTTCTTGCACAAAATATATCATGGATAATAAACTTGTGTACATGAATATATATGTAAAAAATCCAATAAATTGTAAATTCACATTGTGTCCCGCTTGTGAACAGACATAACACAAATTCAGACTTTATCATTTAAGGGCGGCAATTTTGATTGGTGGATAGTTTACAATTGAAAAGGAAGTTTTTACGGTTTTTTTATTTTTATTTTTTTGATGCAAGAAGTTTTTACAGTATGGTTAATTTTTACACATTCATAAACAATGTTCACAATTGTCTTTTTGGAATGCAGTGAGTTATACACCATCATCGACAAATCAGCAAATATGATTGATTATTATACACACTTTTTAAAAAGTCATTTAAATTAAATGAATTGATTAGTTGACTGTGTAAAAAATCTTATACTATTAGCACATCAAAATTAAACTCATTTCTTTTTTGCATGCACATAAAAATCCCTTTTACACTTAGCATAAAAACATAAAGTCTCTCTGAAAATTACCGACAGTTACATCAAGTGACCAAAGAAAGAAAGGAGTGTACTTTGGGGGAGAGCAAAAGATTCCACTCCCCCCCTTGGCCTTGGTTTTCAAACACCAAACTATTACACATTTGTTTTTGAACCCCCAACAAGGATTCTTCTTCCCACATGCATAAATCAAAAACAATCACACTTACCCATTTCCCCTTCTTATTCCAAAGTTAACCCTCTACACACTTTTTTGGGTCTGATCTGAAAGGCAGGGATGGTGACCTGCAATGGTGAAAGTGCAGAAAATAAACCAGTTATAGCTGCTGTTGCCACAGAGGACCACACATTGAGGTAGATTTCTCTCTCTGTGTGTGTGTCTTTGTTTGTAAATTTTTATTATAAGTTCTATGTCTTTCTCTCTCTCTCTCTCTCTCTCTCTCTTTGATATTGCATTGTGAATTGGACTTTGATACTTTCCCAATTGCAAAGAAAAAAATGGAATGGCATTGTAACATTGTTTTAATGGGTTCATCTCAGGAGCAAGAAAATGGAAGGAGGAGATGGGGGCTTGAATTTGAATACCGTTGAGTGCCTCAGAGGGAGGTTACTGGCAGAGAGACAGGCTTCAAGGGTAGCAAAGGAGGAGGAAGAATCAACGGGCAAAAAGGTAATTTTATCCTAGACTGTGTTTGCTTCAACTTTTGTAAATTCATTCTTGATAAGAATTGATTGTATTATAATTGATTTTTGGTCAAAGTAATATTGATGTGAATTGATTTATGTTTGGGATTACATTTGTAAGTGATTTTGACATAAAGTTTGACATAAAGTAAACTTTCATTTCTTTTAGAATAGATTCTGGAGGCTAGAGTTGATTCTGAGAATTTATCTCAACCTGAAACCAAAGAACTTAAAAAATGACAAACCAATTCTGGTCGCACAAAATTGATTTTGAGAGGTTGCAACAAAAAACGTAACACACCATAGAATGTTTGGTTTTCACGTAGAAATACTCAAAACTGATCATAGAGCTTTAGAAGTGAGAAATTTTCACTTACGAGAGAGCTGCTAGAATCAATTTTAGGTGTTCCTACTTAACAACCAAACACTCATGCAGTAGTCTATTACTAAGCTTCAAATCTTGAATAATTGTTCCATTCGCTTTCATGTGACACTCTGTTATTTCTTCACTCGAAAGGAAAGAAAATGACATCATAGCTGTTGTGTTTTGTGCGGCTTTTTATCTGACAAACTTTATTCTGTGTTTCCATTTCTCTTTCCCAAAACATGAAAAAATAAAATAAAATAAAATCTTACAGTTGGTTGAGGTGGAAAGGATGCTTGGAGAAGAGATCAGATTAAGAGAGAAAGCTGAAAGAAAGCTTAAATTTTTAAGGAAGAAGCTTGAATCTTTCAACATTTCCCCAATGTCAAAGCAATCCGAGCATTCTGATTCATCAGAAATATGTGAAAATTCTTGTGGGTCATCCTCAGTTAGTTCAGTTTCCAAACATTTTGAACCATATCATGCAAAAAATCAAGCTTCGCCAGAAAATGTAGTAGTGCACAATCATGATGTTATGGAACTCATTCAGACCCACCACAACAGTCCATCCACTACTACAACAGATTGTGATTCACAGATTACTGATAATTCTAGCAGTGATTCAGAGCCAGTTTATTCATCACCAGAAATTCTGATGGAGAATCCAAATCCAAGCTCTGAGGATTTGAAGAATGATGAAAGCAGGTACTAAAAATTTGAACATTTGGGGACATTGTACTACTAGATGAATAGTCTTTGTCCTGCAATTGAATTTAAAGGGAAAAAAAATGCAATTTACCAGCTTGAAGTATATGTCATGAGCACTTTACCCCTGAGTTTTAAAAATGTGTAAATTGATCTTTAGCGTTTTATGACAATACAAATCAACTTTTAAATGACTAAATTATCCTCATCTCCTTCTCCTCTATCCTCATCTCCTTCTCCTCTCTATCCTTCTTTTACTCTTGAAGATGAGAATACTTTAGTCATCATCTAAGGGTCAATTTGTACTGTTATAAAATATTAGGTGTCAATTTGCACATTTTCAAGGCACTGAATTGCCTTTTTTATTTTCCCTTTGTTTATTTGAGCTAGCTACCAATTTTTTATTTTGGGATTACGTTTCAGGCTTTCTAGTTTAAGCTCAAAACCATCAGTGACAGAGAATGAGGATGACAAGAGAAATTTCTTTGATAAATCTATGGCTTTATTTCCCGTGAATGTGACAGCAACATCACATGCCCCAAATAATCCCAAGCCGGTTAATGAAAGTGTCCTTGAAGTTCTAGATGCATTGAAGCATGCGAGAGAAAGGCTTCAAGGTTCAATTGGAACAAGGCAAATGATTCAAGTTGGCCCAACATAATAAGCTCTTACACTTGGAAAGTAAGAATAAACCTTTACTTTAATCCATGGAGTTAATAGCATCGGTCATATTAGTTTAGTTTTCAGGATATGAAAATACATTTTATAATCCCTAAAATTACCAAAACTCAGATCAAATTAGTCCTTGGAGTGACTAACTCGAACGATACTAAAGGACTAATTTAACCGATTTTTAGAAACTTCAGGGGACCACTAGGTGCATTTTTATAAGTTGAGGATTAACGAGATTGATGTTGTCAACCCAAGAACTAAAGTGAAGATTTACCCGAGAAAGTAATAATGCTAAATTATTTGCATGTTAACGTGTGACAGGAATTGAGATTATTTAGAATGCAAAATTAGGCGGGAACAGCATAAAGCTTGAGGTCCTTAATAATAACATTGGCAACAGAGTGGTAAAGTTCTTGTGAACTGTGGTTTCAATTACCACAGAAAGCATGTGAGGTGGGGATGCGCTGTCAGTTTTTGGCTTCAACTTTTGGGGGGGTCCAACTCTTTTGTCCATATTCTTTTCTTCTTGTGCCTTTTCTGTATACACCTGTTGAATTTTAATGTGGTCACCACTTGATTCATGTGAATTTCCATCTACATAGTCATTATACTTTGGCTTATGTTTTAATATGATGAGAAGGACCTTCGCATGAGAGACCCAGAGTTGAGTTACTAGGGAACGTGGTGATCTGTTGCTGTGTTCTGATCTGTTCTGATATGGTCATCTAATTTCAGATGCAAAAGCATCATGGTTTTAATGTCTGGTGAGTGTAAAAGAAAAGAAAAAGAAAAAGAATGTTAAAAAGATATAGGGTTTAAGAATTGTAATTGATGGAATATTGGTTATTTCATTCTTAATCTTACTTCGGGAAAGGAAGTTACTTCCTCTAAAAGGAGTGCAGGGCTTTAAGTGAAGTGCATCAATGGACTCAATCGTCAAGAACAAGCTTGAGCATGAGATAACTGAGTAAAGAAAAATGCAAGTAGGTTACATTTACGTAAATGAAATGAAAAGTTGAATTGAATTTGCATTGAAAGTGCGAGAATTGAAAAGAAAGCAAACAAATCTAACTGAAGCGATGACTTTTACTCAAAGATAAAGTGTTGCTCTATAATGTTTTTTTATGGCAGCATGAGCGATCAATCATGACTTTCCTAAAGTAATGTTATATCGTCTTAACTCCTCTTGCTAGCTAATAAATGGAAGTAAAAATTGTTTTTAAAATGTTAAGACATTTTTTTTTTTGCAAGGAAGACACAAATTCAAGACTTCTAAGGAGATGCACTGGAAATAATTGATGCACTCAAAAATTAAAGTGAGTCAGTCATTCAGGACAGAGATTAGGGTTAGTAAGCTTTAGAGGAGTAGATTGTGAGCAAATGGTGATCATGAGAACAACTACAACACAATGGAACCCCCTGGAGATGCACCAAGATTGTGAGCAAAAAGACACTTGGGGCAAAAAGATGCCTGGGTGACGAACAACATTCAAATTCAGATTTCGTGTGGGTTTCTTCATGGTTTCTCTCTAGTTTTCTCAAGCATAAGGTTTGAGAAGATGAGGTTAGGGTCTCTTGGAGTCCTTGGGAGAGTTGGGTCATAGGTTGTGGACTTATATAGTGGTTTAATTCTTAGGATTTTCTTGGGTAAAGGGGGTTGAAAGACATGGGTGAGAGGGGAGCGTCAGCTGAGTCTCGAGCCTCACCCCCTGCCACTTGCATCCTCTTGTTTTTTATGGTTCCTTTGGTCCTTATTCCCTTTTTCTTGCTATTTTCTCTAACTCTTAGTACTCGCCTTTCTAAACTCTTGGACCAAAAGCCAAATAAGAGAGATTTGGCTCAAGACCTTCCATTGTTCCTCAATGGGTATTGCCCAAGACCACCAATTTGAACCCTCCTTAACTATGTCTTGTAGTCAATGACTTCTAATCCTCTTGGCCAACATGATTAATACATTTGGTGCTGAATCAACATGAATTCAAGACTTCTAAGGAGAAGAGGGACACTAATATTAGTTGAGCTAGAGATATTGACTAAAATTTTACACAATTAATTGCATTTACTATTTTTTACTTCATTTAGTAGCGAGGAAAATGAGTTAAGAGGATATAACATTACTCTTTAAAGAGAGTAATATTATAGAGAGTAATGTTATATCCCCCTAACTCATCTTAATTATCTTCTTAACTATTAAGTGAAGTAATAATATATTAAAAAATATTAAATGAAGTAATGATTGATTGTTTTTTAAAATTTTAAAAATAACAAGATAACGTTTGCAGCACCTTATCACCTAAGAGATAAGTGATTGTCACTAATAAACTGTGTCAAACTAAATATGAGTCTCACCTTATGCATTTATTATGCCTAACAAAAAATTGGTTAGTAGTATTTAATTTGTTTTCTTCGCTTTGTAAATAATATATATATATATATATATATGTATGTATATGTATGTATGTATATTACAATAGGAATACAACAACCGGATCATGCTATAGATCTATTTATAAAATTTATATTACCAATATTTCTTGATGAGTTAACAGGGAGAATTCATTGATGTTTGGCAGAGACTTCATCAACATAACTTGGGCCTAACATGCGCATATTGCTCACTTAACCCGCTCAAAAATTTGATGACATAAATTTCTTATGTAATATAACAATTCCCAAACCACTACACATGGAACTCAACAGCTTCAACTTGGAATCAGTTGGAAACTATCCAACTCTTACCACACAGACTTCAACTTTGTAAAGTACGAAGTGTTGGATCAAAATTTTATAAAAGGAAAGGTAGGGAGATAATTTACAGAGGAGAATTGATAATAGGTTACCAGGCTTGGACTATTTATAGGCACAAGAGCCTAATAAATAATAGTTGCTTCATGCTTAAGGATGGAAGGTAGCAATGAGTCATAATATTTAACTTGATTCATTTGCATATTTTTTACTAGTTAAATTAATCTCTTGAGGCTCCTAGCAACAATATCACAACGAGCAACTTTTAACTTAGACAACATGAAGCATCTTGGACAACTTGCACAAATTACATTTTGACCATTCAAAATTTATCAACTAGTTGTAGAATTCAAACCAAAATAAAACTTTTCATTTAGAAGTTGCAAACTTTGACTATGCTATTTAGTTTTTGGCAAAGTTTGCCAACATTAATATGAAGTCACTCCCCTTTCCCCGAGGCTAAACAACTCTTCTTGCGCCATAGTGTTGCGAAATAGATCCCCTTCGCAGTACCTATGTTCTAGATCCTTCCACAACACAGCAATCCTTATGACACTATTGTTAATTTGTTGGCTCAAAGAGTGGTTGATCCAAGAAACCACAAAAACTCCAAAACCACCATTTCTTCCACCACTAAAATAGCACCACCACCACCTCTTTTCACCATCCTACACTTCTCAAATCACCTCACTTTCTTCACAAAAAAGAAAGCTCACATTCTCCTCTACAAGATCATACCTTTGGTTTTACTTTTAGGTGAATTTCTATGCACTTACGTGCTTCAAGACTTGATTTCGTTTCCAATGATCTGATTTTTGTGTTCTCCTTATTTTTCCCTTCAAGAAAATGTGTTTTTCTTGGCCATACAAGCCCTTCTAGGATTCAACCATTTTGGTTTATATTTGAGTTCCCCTTGCGAAAAATGCGATTTTTACCCCCATGAAACCCTCTGGTGAATTTTTGGCCATGGCTAGGGTTTAGGACTCTCCATGTTTGTTTTTAATCCTAGTTGCATATTTGAGTTTTTAACAAGACTCTAAGAGTTTTTCATGAAGAGGTTTGTTGTCAAAAATGAGTTTTTCCTCATGCATTTCGGTATTTGAGAGATTTTGTGTTTTTGAGTTTGCTTTCTTGGTGTTTGATGATGTTCATGTGATCTATAGTCATTCCAAGTGTGAACTACTATTATATGAGCTTTTGGAATGAAATTGGAAGTGATGGACTTGTGTCTTAGTGCTTAGCGTTGCAGCCTTGAGGGGTTTCTAGGCCTATGGTTTGTTATCTTGGAAAGTGTTACTCTTTTGGAGATTTTTGAAAGATTCTAAGATTTGTTTGTGAAAAGAGTTTTGGGTCAAAATTAAAGGAATACAGATTTGTTTTGGAGTGAGGGTTTCGGTCACTTAGGGTTTTTAGGCTCGAGTTTGAGTTTTTGAAAAGTGTTAATGTTTTGGAGATTCTAGAAAGATTCTAGGACTTGTTTGTAAAAGGAGTTTTGGTTAAAAATCCTAGGAAGCACAGACACTTCATGAGATTGTTGTGTCCCCGTGTTCGCCACGCCGCAGACACCAACACACGAAAACACTCATTTGACACACGTGTCGCGCGTTTCTAAAAGTGTCCAAATAAAAAATTCATAATTAGTTGTGTCCAAGCATGTCCGAGCTATATCTAAACATTTTTTGAGCCGTGTCAGTACCATGTCAGAGTAAAAAATGTTTTAAATATTAAATTATTTATAATAATATGGATATTTAGAAAATTAACAAGTATTGACACATGAAAATATCTTTAATGATTCATATATTTTGAAAAGAATTTGGAAAGTATTAAAAATTAGTAGTTTGATATCAATGAAGTATTAGGATATTACTATAAATATTTAATTTTATACCTATATATATATATATATATATATATATATATATCGTGTTGTGTCTTGTAAAATTTTGAAATTAGTGTGCCAACGTGTCGTATCCCGTGTCCATGTCGGTGTCAGTGCTTCTTAATAAAAATGAAAGGAATATGGGTTTGTTTTGGTGTGAGGGTTTTGGCCACTAAGGGTTTTTAGGGCTCGAGTTTGAGTTTTTGAAAAGTGTTAGTGTTTTTGTAATCCTTGAAAGATTTCATCTTAAATTTGTGAAAAGGGTTTTAATAAAAAAAAAAATCAATCCCATAAACCCAAAATTTGGGACTATGGTTCAGCCATAGTAGTTTGAAATGGATAAGATTAATTTTCATGGAAAGGTTTATGTTTTCTAGTTCCCTATGTTTTGATGAACAACTCAGATGTTTGGAAGTTTTTGAAAAGAACAAGTTGATCACTCTCCACTCTCCATTGAGAGTTATTTTGCTTAGATTTTGCATATAGACTTTCGATTAACTCTTGCATTTTTAGGAGTTCTTAGCATGTTTTCACCTTGTTTTAGTATAATGTGATTTCATAACTCTTAGACATTTTCACGCATTTTAAAAATATCTCTACGTGTTTGTTCATTGATTTTTTTGGAACAAGGGCCTCAGGGAGATGATTAAGAAAAAAAAAGGTTATGCTGAAATGATGGAATGGTTTCACACCAACTTTGTTACTCGATTTTAACCTCGAAAATGAACAAATTTTGAATTATCTTCAGCTACAAAGTCGAATATCTCTTTCTTAGCTTTAACTGGAGACTTAGATCACCTCATCAATCGCATAGTTGTGGCAAACATTATGGAATTTTACTATCACGGTGCAAAGTTGTCAAAAGTGTTGAAAAGGGAAATTGCTTGAGTGATTGGAGCACCACTCTAGTGATTTGAACATAGAAGCAAAGTTGTTTTCTGCCAAGAGGGACTGGTCAACCAGTCTCAGCACCGCTCGAGTTACGGTCTAAATCTGACAAGGTATATTGGATTCATGATCCCAAGATAATTAGGTAAGAGCCCAAGATGACCTATGATCATAATGCCTAAAATCAATAATGATGCATTTATCACTCAAATAAGCCGTTGACAGACACATAGCCGGCACAACCATTACTCAGTGTCATAAACACATAATTATGAGCCACATAATTATGCTCGACCTAAGTGACAGTTACTGTTATAAGGTATCTCAACAAACAGAATCATAGGGATCCCTCACAATATATATATATATATACACACACACACACACATACACATACACACACAAGAGCCTTGCTCCTATTCAGCGAAGAAAGATCTAACCATTATTCACCACATATTAAGAAAAATATTGAATTGGGCATTGGAGTGTCTTTTGTAGTTACCTCCATCATCGTCCAAGACTGCCTACCACTATCAACCATCATCTTCACCATCTTACAAGTTCTTGGAACTGATACGATATACGAGTTACAAAGAACATCTCGTAATTGTCCATAACAGATAAGAAATGACATTGTTTTGGCTTGTTAGGGTTTGTGCCAAAACGACGACGTTTGGCCTAGTCTTGTTGGGCTGCAAAGTGCCAAAACGGTGTGGTTTGTTATCCAATTATGCCATTCACTACCACGTCATCGTGTTTTATTAGTAGACGAAGTGTGGGACTAATAGAGAACTAATCGTGGTGATGTTTTAAAGATAGAGGTCGAAATTCATTTTTTAAAATTATAGGACTAAATTGAATAAACTAGTGTAAGTAGAGGACCAGAAAACTATTTTGGCCTTTTAAGTGTGACTTTTTATATGAGTTTTATCCTAGTTAAGATTTGTTGAAGTAAAACGTTGGTTGAAAAATCACAACCAATAATTTTGTGCCTTTATTTAATTGGGTACTTATAATTTAGGAAAAATAGCATTTACACCCCCAAAACTTTTACTCAGGTGTAAGTAGGTACCTTAAATTTTTAAATCTTTCAATTTAACCCTTAAACTTTCAATCACTTGCAAATAGTCACCATCAACTATCAAATCTGTCAATTATATTCTTAAACTTTAATTTACTTACAAAGAATCAACAAAAGTTATAAAAATTTTAGTTAATTTCTTAAGCTACAATAATTTTTTAATACAATATTATTACTAAATGATTTAACAAGAGTTTGTGTCAAGTTTCAAAAACTCTACCATTTTTTTAACAAAGTTTTTTTTTTCATTTAATGTTTTTTTAAATTTTAATATATTTCTAAAAAAATTAAAATAAATCATGTAAAAGAATTTAACTTAATTCACTTTGATATTGATCGTTAAGTAAGATAAAAATATGTGGTTATTATAAATCTATTGTTACCTATGTTTTTTTTTAATACATTAATATGTTTTTAAATAATATTATATGAGATAACAAAAGAGAAATAAAGAAATAATATAAAAATTTTGATGCGTAACACTCATAGATCTTGACATATCGTTCTATAAGATTTTGATAGATTTGATATATAAGGTTTAATTATGAGAATTATTATAGTTTGAAGATTTAATTAAAAGAGATAATGGTTTGTGGTGGATAATTGCAAGTGAGTAAAAGTTTAATAGTTAAATTAAAAGATTTAGAAGTTTGAGATACTTACTTGCAATTGAGTGAAAGTTTAGGGGCGTCGATGTTATTTACTGTATAATTTAATATGACAATAATATATTAATACATGCATGCTTAAGTAAAAGGAATATGTTCTATATAACATATACTAGTTTAGTACCTATGCTATACACAGAAATTATTTTAAATTTATTGATCTTATTTTTTCATATAAATTATTGAATTTTATTTTTTATATTTTTAAATGTTAAAAGTAAGAAAATACTAACTTTAAATTAAGAAAGATGTAATGGGGTCAAATAGACTAAGTTTAGTGAAATTTTAAATTTGAATTAAAACAAATATAATAAAATTTAGTTGAAATAGTTTAAATAGAAAGCTTCCCTCCAAAACCAACGATAAAAAAACTCTATTTTTTTAGTTAATGTAATACGTGCTCGATACAACATAGTGCGTTTTCACTAATTTATACTCCAAACTGAACACTAACATTACTATAAATTTTAATTATTAAAATATTTAAAAAGTTTTTTGTTTGATGTTTATTTTGCACATAGAATGGAAGCCAATTGTAGTATTAAAAAGGAATTTTAGTTAATTATATTCGATCATACCTAAAAAGTGTTTTCATACTCCACGAAAAATACACATTTATACTGCAATGAATCATTGTGGCAAGTTCAGGCGGATCTATAAAACAAAGGACTATTCACTTGGAAGAGGAATATGGTGTACAACTTAAAATTTGTCAATTTTTATACAATTCACTCTTTTTAACATGTGATTCATCTTATTTTTTTTATTCTTTATTTTTTTCTCTCTTCTTTCTCGATCTCCCATAATTCGTTTTTCCATTTCCATCTTGTTCTTGAAAAATTCAAGAGTTTTCATTTTCATTTTATCATATTCGTTGTTTTTGGTTTTTCAAATGTTTGTGTGTGTATGTAAGAAAATTTGTGCATATTTGTTCAAAAGTTTGTGCATTCTTGTTTAAAAGTTTGTGAACACAAAAGTTTTCTTCTTCATTTTCGTTTTCGTTTACGTTTTCGTCATATATATTTTGTCTCTGGTTGTTTAAAAGTTTGTACACTTTAGTTCAAAAGTTTGTGCATATGCTTTAAAATGTTTGTACGGAGTAGAGAGTGAGTCCATGCGATTAGAGTATGAGTGGAGAGATGAAGAGAGTGTGTGACAATTACTTTTTTTTATTTAATGCGTCACAAATCTAGTTTGATTTGATTTCGTATTTGAAAATGTTTATGCATGCGTGTAGAAAAAGTTTGTGCATGTATATATACAAATTTGTGTACTCAATATCACTGTGTAAATCATAAATTGATAACGGTTGACATTATTCAAGTTTACACCCTCCTGTTGAAATTGGGGGAATGAATATGGTACGGTGGTTTTCATCTACTTGGATCTTAAATTAGTTTTTCTTTTTCTTTTTGGGGCTAAATTTGTTAGGTAGAAAACAAACGTGAATACTGCTTTCTTGACGTAAAGATCTGGTTGACCATACACACCGCGGACATTTTTGTCTACAAACACAATTATTTGAACTGTGATCAAGAACCATCCAGAAGACAAAAAAAANAAAAAAAAAAAAAAAAAAAAAAAGGAAATGTGATACTTACTACGTGTCGAGGTTTTAAACTGCAATCCATAACAGTAATTTGTGGCCACAATATTATTGTCACACGGTGATGTTTACAACCATATTGCAACAGTAATGGTTGCATCAGCTACGCTTGTTTTCTGTTCCGGTAATAACAACACAGTTGCGGATGAAGATATTACGCAGCTACATCTTCAAAGTAACCACTTTTGTTAATATAACATTACATGATTCAACCATAATGTTTACATTGATGATACGTAAAAATTTAATTTAAAACTATGCTACTTTCATTAAGCACGTAATATTTACTCTATACATGTCTCGCTTTCCTTGAAGTCTTTCGTAAGTTATAAAGGCTAAAACTGCTTGACATCAAAATAAGTCCAGGTAAAAAAGTTATCACACTTTGAAGATCAAGTGCATGTGGTAAGGGGAGTCACCTTGTCGGTCATAAGACTCTAAATCTAGTAAAGTTTTGAATGATCACGAAATTTAAACCAGAGAAAAGGATGACGTTAACCCAAAAGCAGTGAAAAGTGTGAAAGTGTTGCACAAGCGAAGTTGCCCAAAACTGAGGACTGCTGCTTAAAGACTAATAAAAGAAAAAGTTGAAATAGCTCAAAATCTCAGCCATGAAATTAGTGACCTCAAATAACATAGTTGTTATTTGTCCTTATTTTGTGTGAGACATCACTCACTTCCTATTTATTATCAAATGTAATTTCAATAGACTCACACTTCATTTAAACTTATCTAATTTAATAATAAATATGATGTGAATCAATATAATATCTTACACAAAACAAGTCGATTTAACTTTTTAAGAAAAGTGATATTATTTTAATACCAAGTTGCCACCACAGTATCATTTTTGTTCTGAGAAACTCTCCGCTTGACCACAAAAACATTTAATTATCATATAAGGGGACAGATGAAAGGACGACAACAACAATGTCAGAGTTTGTAGTTATAAAATCTCTCTTCTATCTCCTGATCTGAAGTGAGAAAAGATCCTCTGCCATAAAGCTCCAAATCCTTCTCTTATCCATTGCTCCCCCTTGGTCACTTGGATCATAGACCAACTCTGCCATATTGAATTCACATGTACTTTTACAGCTAAATCTGTTTCTGATTCAAGGCACACTCTTTAACGTCCAAACTCAATTCAACTCAGATTCAAGGTACAAAGAACCAGCATGCCCCCATATTCTCTGAACCTGCATGAAAAAACTATTTGGTCTTCTATCTATTCTTTTAACCCATACGACAGAAGTGGCCCGCGTTCATTTATGTGTCAAAACAATTAGTGTCTTGCTCCAATGGCAAGTAAAATCTTTCTCCATCTCAAATTTGGTCTTATATATCTAATGATTTCTACTCATGCAGGACTATATAACTTGAAGAGCCAAGACTCAAAAGAAGGAAAAAAAAATCAAGGGTGTCACCAAGGAAAAAAAGATGGTTAAATCATGCTGGAAACCATCAGTAGAAGGCGACGACGGCGAAGGGAGCGGCCGAGGGGGCAGCGGGCGAGTGGACGGATTGTTATGGTACAAGGATTTGGGGAACCATCTTTACGGGGAATTCTCAATGGCTGTGATTCAGGCGAATAGCTCATTGGAGGATCGGAGCCAGATTGAATCTGGGCCGTTGAGTTCCAACTACATGGGTCCTCAAGGGACCTTCGTGGGTGTGTATGATGGTCACGGCGGAACCGAGGCCTCCCAGTTTGTCAGCGATAATCTTTTCTGCAACCTCAAGAGTATGTTCTCATCTTCATCATAATTAACCTTATAATAGATTTTAATTTATGTTGGAATATTGTTTTGCTAGACTCTGATCATTGATCCTGCAGGGTTGGCAGGTGAGCAGCAAGGCATGTCAGAAAGCGTAATAAAAAGGGCATTTTGGTCAACAGAGGAGGGGTTCCTGTCTCAGGTGAAGAAGCATTGGCTGAGCAAGCCGGAGATAGCGTCGACGGGCACCTGCTGCTTGGTCGGCATAATCTGCAACGGGATGATCTTCGTTGCAAACTCCGGTGACTCGCGCGTGGTGTTGGGAAGAGCGGAGAGGGCGGCAAGGGAAACATCGGCTATACAGTTATCTGTGGAGCACAATGTGAATCAAGAAAGGGTGAGGGATGAGCTTCGTTTGAAGCACCCCTACGATTCGCAGATCGTGGTTATGAGACACAACGTTTGGCGCGTCAAAGGACTCATACAGGTAGATTTGTGTGCGTTGCTTTTTGTCACACACGTGTCTCTCATGCTTGAGAAACCTCCATAATAATTTAATAGTGGACGTTTATTTTATAAAAGAAAACATGCCCCGCGGGGGGTAGTTAACTTTTATTTTATCTGAACCTCACTTCATATTTTATTTTATATTTTATTTCTTAAAAATGTTGGGCATGATTTATTAAAATTTATAAATTTAAAAAAGTTAGGTCTCACAAATATTATTTTCGGTAAAAAAAAAAATTTATTGAAAAATCAGTTTTCTTTTATATATTTAGGCTATTTCTAAAAGATAATTTAAAAAATGTATTTTAAGTTTTTTTTTTAATTGAAAAAAGATTTTCGAATGTGAATATCTTACTTTAAAAAGTAAAGTGAAGGAGTTTTACTATTAGATCAATAAAATAAATAATGAGATCCATTTTTACTTATTGATTTGATGGTGAAAATTTTCTTTTTATTCTCTAAAGTGAGATGTTTACGTTAGAGGATCATTTTCTATTCTAATTATATTGAAAAAATTTAATTACTTTTTAAGCCAAAACTATAACATATATATCCTTTAACTTATTTTAATAACCTTTTTTTATGTGATCATTTGTGTGAGAATTAATTTATGTTTATATTCTTTAATTGAAAAGTAATTTTAAAATAATTTATTTTATACATTAAAAAAGTTGATTTTGTATGGTAAAATTATTAAAAGAGTATGAAATAATTTATTTATATTATATAAACTACATAGAGTCAGTTTGCTAAAATAAACATCACAATTCTAAAATATGCATCTTATGCTTGTAATCAAAAGCTCTAAAATTTTGGTGCAGATTATTTTTCAAAAACAGCTTTAAAATCATTCAGAAACATCCATTTTCCATATTACATCTTTTACCAAAAAAAGATGATATTTTTTCCAAAACAACCTTTCTTCGAAAAAAAAAAAAAAGAAAAACCCGTTTTATCATGTTCTCAAACATGCACTAGATTCTAGCTTCAAACTGCTTTTCAGCAAACTAACAATCTAGAGTAATATCAACTTGTTTTAAATTGCTTTGGGGCCACTTTATCTACCACTTCCCGTGTAAAAAGTTATTGGTGCATTTTATTTGACACTCATATTGATAAGAATTCATAATAAAGTTGATAACACTCCTAAACACGTGAGTACATCTTGGACAAAGTTGGCAGGGAGTATATCTTGGACAAAGTTGATAAAATGTATTTTTATTATCAATGTGTTTAAATATAAAATAATAAAGTTGTGCTCATGCAAAAATCTCTCATTATTCAACTTTATACTTGAAATACTTCGGAGCACAACGCACTTTTAATGAGTTTAATGAGTTTAGTAGAATGAATTTGTTATATTTTAAAAACTAAATAAGGGAATTGCTTTTAATTATTTATATTATTTGCAACTCAAAAATTGTGGTGTATGCTAATACATATAGTAGTGTTATTTGTATTACTAGAAAGGTATAGACACGTTGTTACTCCTCTCACAACACATTATAAGACCAATCAAATACATAGTCACCCCATAATACGATGTGAGAAAAGTGGCAATGTGTCTACACACCTTCCTAGTAGTTCAAACAACATTATTGCTAATTAATGCGTGACATTGTTCATAACAAAATCAAAAGCAAGAAGATATGCATTTAATTAGCTCATCACGACATAGAAGTCACATTAATTCCTCATAGTCATAGGCAACCTAGAACCATTTTTGCACTCCCACTCCAATGTTAAAAGAACTTGGTACTTTCTCAGGTGTCACGATCCATAGGTGATGCGTATCTGAAGAACGCAGAATTTAATAAGGATCCCCTACCATCAAAGTACAGACTGGCAGAAACATTCTTCAAGCCAATTCTTAGTTGTGAGCCATCAATTTCAGTGCACAAACTCCACCCTGACGACCACTTCCTCATATTTGCCTCTGATGGTTTGTGGGAGCATCTTAGCAACCAAGAGGCTGTCAACATAGTCAGCGAACACCCTCCTAATGTAATGTTCCATGCTTCTCTCTCATGATAGTCCTCACTATTTTGCTTGTGTCTGTGAATATCATCGTTTTTGAGTTCTCTAATGAGCACTATTATATGAACTGAACAACAGTTTAGGAGATTTTTAATCAAGTTACAAGGACTAAAAACCATTCTGTCTTAATTAACAGGGACTAAAAAACACTCTTGCTCAAAGTTTTAATTTAAAATAATCCGTTTTAAATCTATTGCATTTATTTGATTTAATTGATCAATTTGTTCTATTACATTTTAAATTTATTAGTCCGGTCCACACAAAAACGGTGATTGTGCCACCGATAAATCGATTTGATAGTAATTTGAAACGCAGTGGACCAAATTGATTTTTTTTTAAAAAAGGTAATAAACTAAATTAATAGCAATTTAAACCTATTGGACTAAATTCGAAGTATTTTGCCAACTTTTGATCATTTTTGCCCCAATTTTTTTCATATCATTGTCCGCATGGAGGTTCATGTGTAAAACTCTGAAATCTTTAGTTCAAGAGTGAGATTTTCCCGTCAAAAGACATCATGCAGTTAAGTACAAGTTCAATTACTAAATTCTGTTGTTTAACTATATATCTATCCTCATTTTGTTTTTTAAAAGTTTTCTCTCTCGAAATTAGCGAAATAATAAGTTTGAGAGAGAAATTTGTCTAATCTCCACTATATAACTAAAAATCCCCTCCTCTAGTAAAATTGCTCATTAGCAAAATAGTCTTTCGTCCACTCTCATAATCCATTGTAACATGTCCAGTTTTTTTTGGTGAGAACACCCGGAATCAATTCAAAAACTCTAAGAAGGAGAATTTTCAGGATTGTTCACGGTCATATATATAGTAGTCATTTGTGACATATTTTTCATGTTACAGGGAATTGCGAGGAGGCTTGTGAAGGCCGCACTCCGAGAAGCAGCTAAGAAGAGAGAAATGAGACTTGCAGACCTCCAAAAGATTGAACAAGGCGTGAGGAGGCACTTCCATGACGACATAACGGTCATTGTAGTGTTCCTAAACCCCAAGCTGACTTCTGATAGCACCTCTCCATATGGCTCTCCTCTTTCAATCAAAGGAGGTGAGCCTGCCAATTCCTACTAGAATATTGCTGCTCATAAAATAAAACATAACTACAACAACTGATTCTGTAAACCATGCATATCCTAGATGTGCCAAGATCTCCATCATCCTGTGTTCTGTTCCAATCTATGATATGCTTAAAAAAGAACATGTGTTTAATTAGTAATTGAAATCATTGCTGAGGTATTTATGGCCGTAGCTCAAGGTCAAC
>QANU01103327.1:0-225817 GCA_003254905.1 Nissolia schottii | reverse complement strand
TTTTTTTTTTTTTTTTTTTTTTGTTATGTTCACAATCCACATTATCCTAGTAATCTTCTCACTACGTTTAACAACAACAACAACAACAAAAATATTAAATAAGAATTAAATACAGGTAAATATTTTGAGATCCAATATTGGGAAATGTACAAGACGCCAAATGAGGATAGGGGGGATTTCAATTTATTCATCTTTCAAAGCTTGTACATGACTTTGTTATGAGATCCAGTATTGGGAAATATCAGTTGTTTTAGTTTAATTGCTACTTACCAAGGTGTAAAACTTTTTTTAAATTCTCGTTCAATCGAATTTTTTCATGGCAGCAAAAATATTTGACTTTGTCATTTGCTATTTTAAAAATCATATATATGCAATGATTTAATTAGATAACATTATAAAAATATTTTACACTGTTAAGATATAAGAATTTTTTCTCTCTCTAGAATGATATGTCCATCACTCCCTTGTCGCTAAAACTTATACATGCATTAAGTGTTACCATGATAAAAGAAAAAGAAAAACCAAACGAATAGATATATAATTAGTTAAAGGGTCACTTTAATCCCTAGTGTTAATAGTGTCAATTAAGTTAATCCTCAAGTTATACAAACACATCGCCTGGTCTCCAAGCTTCTTAATCGTTAGTCGCATTGGTCCTTGGCATCACTTAGCAAAAAATTCTTATATAGATTGAGAGTAAATCAATGTTTACTCCACAATACATTCTTTGCCATTAATTTTTCTTTCTTATTATTACTTTCTCTTATCCCAAAAATAATAAATAGTACCTAAACTATGTGGTGTAAAAAATGATCATTTCTGTAAAGTACAATAGAATGACTCTCGCCTTCAATGGAGGTGGGAGATACTTAGCTAGCACTTTATGTGGCATATAAGACTTTCTTGTGGCACATTAAAACGTTGCTTGTGTGACATGTTATTTAAAGACACCAAATTAGTCATAACAAGAAAGTTAGTAACTACAACCTAAATTTGAACATTGATTCCAAAGTAAACCCTTAATTTGCTAATTAAAACCCTAATAAACTAATTAACTACCTAAACATTAAATAATAACCTAAATATAATTAATGAAACTAATTATCCTTTTTTTCCCTTTCCTTTTTTCTTCTACTTCACCATTTCTATTTTAGTTCACGTTGTTCTTCACCACAAACCTCAATCTTCAAGATTTGATTTACCATCAATGCACATCTCAAATTCAAAAAATTTTGCAAACCACAATTTCATGTTGCACCTATCTCTCTATTGGCATCTAAAGTCATCATAGAGTGGCCCTTCAAATTGGGGTGTCAGCGAGGGAATGAGAGAAATTCATCTTTCCACTTCCTCATTTAAAACATCAAATTCCTAAACAAGTGGTTTTAACTTGTCCTTCCATTCTTTGTCGTTTCCTTCTTTATTTATATATAAAAAGTCAAGAATTAGGGTTTAATTATGGAATTGGGATTTAATTTGGTAAATAAGGTTTAAATTTGGGGCTGAGGTTGCTTAGTATCTCGTTGGGACTAATTTGACTGCTTTTAATTTGTATGGACTAATTTGATGGCTTATATGTCACATGCCTAGCAGGCAAAGCTTTAATGTGCCAATGGAGAGTCCTACACCGCAATGTGCTAGCTCAACGTCTATCACCCCTCAATGATAGTTAGGACTAACTTTACTAACATTTGACTTTCTTGAGGATCGTGTGAGGAGTTTTCATAAGGGAAAGTACTCATTTTGGTTCTGGAAAGTGNCTTGCAACTTTAGAGTTTCAATTCTTTATTGAAAATGTCTTTTTGATTCATATTGAATTTATACACTTTTCCTTGTTATATAGTAAATGTTATATTTACTGTTAAACTCTCTCACTTCTCTCAAGAAATACCTTTATATATATATGTGTGTTAGTTTTTTACTTTAGAATATTATTATATTAAGAAATTAAGTTATTAACAAAAATAATACTTTGTTATGATTATTTTTGAAAAATTAAAAATTGCATATTTTATTTTATTTTAATATTTATTTCTTATTTTTTTATGATAAAAGAATACACAGGCAGGTCTATCACTGATATATGACATTTTATCATCAAAAAACAAAAAGGAAAATGCCAACAAAGCTCTCTCACATTATTCAAATGAGATGAGAGTGTGAGTGTGGGAGAGTCCTATAGACTCTTTAGATTAGGTTTTCTTTAAAAAGAAAAATTAAATAATAAAATTATATTAATAAATATGATTGCATAAAATATTGTAAAATGTAATGCTAGTCTAGTGAATGGCCTGTTCCCACCCCTATCAACAGAGTTTGTATGAAAACACTAAAGGCTAAAAATATGGTTGTGACCGCAATTGAAGCTACAAATAGTAGTTACTATTACAGCTTCATTTACCACCACAATAGCAACCTCATTTATAGTTTCAAATGCAATTACAACTCATTTGCAATCTCAATTGTTGTTAGTCCCTTTTAATGTGATAAATCAACAAAATTGTGATAATACAATAATGATAATGAACTAAAAGACTAATTTGACCTACAACATACAATTTTAAGGATTAAAAAGTCAAATTTCGAATTTCAATGACCAAAGTAACTCGATTTACATTTTTATTGACCAAAATGATCATTTCCTCGTTTCCATAACTTAGGCTACGTTTAGTTGTTGATACAAAACACAAATACAGAGACAGGAGAACACAACCCTGTTTGGTTATGAAAATATGTATAAAAACTTGTACCTCAGGAGGAAAAAAACAAGTGTATTTTCTATACTTTAATTTTGATGAAATTATAAATGAGTGAGAAAGAAACTCAAAAGACATTTTAAGTCATTTGTCATGTTTTTATATTTTATCACCCCAAAATCAAACATAATACAGATACAATAAATTGTGTTTTGTATATTATTACCAAACAGAATACAAAATTAAACTTTTAATTATATATTTTATGTCTCAATTCTCATATCTCTATTTTAATTATGTCTTAGCAACCAAATGCAACTTTAAAAATTAACTTAACTGACATTAAAAGAAAACCAAAGCATGTCACATAAAGCTTAGAGACAGTGGTGTATTTGACATGCGTAGATGCATTTGTACATGTCCAATTAAACGAAAGAAATGTAATGCATACTTATTTTATTTTGTATGGAATGATGTGACAACTCACACTCTTTAAAGATACTTGCATAGTATTATACTGTATTTAATGAATGGTCCAATAACCTTATAAATCATTAATCTCTTATTTTATGTTTTTTAAATAGTATAATTAAACCATACAAATAATTCTCCACCCCATCCCTGAATCTAAATGGAGCTCACACGACATAATCTAATTCTAATTATAAATACAATGAGTTAACACAACATCTTATACAAAATGAGTATCTATAATACAACTCGTTAAATAATGATGGATTATTTAATGCCCCTTACAATAAACAAATGTAATTTAATATTGTATCAATTTAAAATTTGTCAAATAATCATAAGAATGTTCATAATAAAATTTTAATTTATGGTAGGTTACATAATTTTTTTCAATTTTTATTTCTAAAAATTGAATCCTCAAATTTGAACTGTTATAAAAAAAAATCCCTAAATAACCATGTAGTTGGGGTTTAGATCTTTAGAAGTAAAAAAATTGAAAAAATAAAATAATCAAACATAAATTAGTGTTATTGTAAATATTTTTATAACTATTTAATAATTTTTTAAGTTGATACAATGCTAAATTATATTTATTAAGAGCAATGATATGGTATCTCTAAGGACACCAAAGAATCCACCTTAAATAGTATCTTCCTTTTATGGCTTGGACATTCTCTGAATACGGTTTAGATGCAGGGTGGACATGATTTGAACACTTTCTAAATTCTTTAATTTAACTGACCAATTCAGATAAAAGGCGTAACACGAGAAAATGCTATATCTAGGACTGACACTTAGCAATAATATCTTGTCAATTCATCGACAAAAGATACATGAAAACCAGCAAAACTATCCTGAGATTAGCATATTCTGGGTCAGCATGATGCTGGATTAACAAAATCAACCCATTACTGTCTTTGAGCACAGTAGGGTAAAGGGCATTTGATTTTGACAAGCAGCAGATTAGAGACAACGGCAAGGGATAAAAGAAAATTGCTTTATGTGAAAATGAAAGCTTCATTCATCAGAATGAGAGAAGCATTTCTAGGTTGTAAATTCCAAAATTCTAATCCTGGCATAATTCAAGATAAGCAAACACTATGCAGATAACTGTTAATTACCCCAAGATGTCAACTAGTAACCCAACACTAAGACAACAAAACAAAACAAAGCTTCTTTAGTCAGAACACTTGAATCTAGGCCATGGCATAGAGTCAGCGATGGTAAGAAATGGAAGATGTAGGGATTAACTTGTCAAAATAGTAGATAAAGTATGGAGGAAACTAATGAAGCCTTGTGCTGTTAACAGCTAGACCTGCAGAAAAGTTTAACGAGAGGTTTATAAAAAACAAAGGACATTAATGACATATCAAACAGGGTTACAATTGAAGACATATGGAATCTGCCAAGTAAAGGATAACAAGGAGGAGCAAGAGACCACATACTTATTTTGAATAGGAGCTAGCAGAACAAAGTAACTTACAATAACATTTCCTAATATTAAGGTTGAAGCTGCCATCAGGCCCCACTTCCAGCTTTGTCAGCAATTGCTGATGACTGATTTGAAAACCTGGTAAAAGGAAGCAAAAAGAACTAATAACCCATATGCACTAAATCTTAGAATCAGTACTAAACACTTCTATTTGGAACTGAAAAAATAAATTACGATAGGTACCTGAGTGCTCTTGCTTTCCTCTTCTCTTCCTCCAAAGGATCAGTGTTGGAAACTGGTGCAAATCTAGCGAGACGAGCTTTCTTCTTTGCATCCTCATCGGAAGCTGTAGTCGAAGCAGGCACCCCAAACCTTGGAAGCAAGATTAGTAACAGATAACAGTATTAATTCTATTCCTAGTGAAAAAGCCGTGATGATATAGAGCTAGCATAGGAAAATGGATGTCAAACTCGTAGATCCTGCCTTGGATCGAGCAAGGAAGCCATTAATGTAAAACATGGAATTCAAACGAGACAGAAGTTTCTACCAATTAAATATAACCATATTCAACAACATATGTGCTTATACAATAACACAAATAAGGCAACCAGTGTGTACTAGAACGACCAGGATCACTAGATAACACTTTTAGTACTCAAACGTGATAGAAGCCAGGAAAAAAAATAGCAAAACACAAAAATATATAGGACAAACAAAATCCCACCCACAAACACACTTCACCTAACTGAAAAATAGGGAAGTCAGAAACAATATACACAACACAAATAGAAGAACACTTCCTCTCTGGTCAACACAACCTCAGCCCAAGTAGCACAGCACAGTAGAGGATACCACTACCTCCTCAATGCAAGTCGCCCAGCTCAGCAGCAGAGTCGTGGTCACCCCACAGCATAGGCGGTGACACACAGCTCCAGTCAGTGTCACACATCACAAGTCAGCATCAGACAGCTCCAGTAGGCGTTGCACAGTTTCAGTCAATGTCAAACAGCATATCTCAGGTTGCAGCAATGTTAGGGTTTGAATAGGATTTCAGAATGCGTTAGTATCCTGTCATTCTGAACTCTACATGGGAGGAATAAATGACTTAGCTGGAATAAATGAGGATAACAGGGAAATAAAGTAGGGAATTAAATGAGAGGAATTAAAGGGTAAGAACAGCAGAGAAATAATCAAAGAATTACACAAGGGAGGAATTATAGGATGAGGACAGCAGAGCAATTAATCAAGGAATCATAGGGGAGGAATCACGGGATGAGGACAATAGAAATTAAATTGGGATGACTAAGACAGATAAAATAGGCGCTGCTGCATTCACTATATATGGAGAACTAATTGATCTAAAGAGGTAGGCAAGAACTAAGAGGAACTAAGAGGAACTATGAGGGCTAAGGGTACCTTAATACCCAGGCTTGTTCTTTACTTGTTCTCTTCACTTTTTCTGCATTTCTCCTTGTATTACTTGCTGTTTCTAGTTTTGAGACTGAATTTCCCCACTGCAAATATCATTTCCTTCATTAATAAACAATATTTTCAGTCTATAAATTTGAGTAAATACCAAGGTCCTATCAGAATGAAATTTGGGGATGGAGGAATGTGGGGTGGATGGAGGAAATTTGAGCTCCACCAGTTTTTTTTTTTTTATCACCTACTCAACCCAACATCCATAACTTAGCCAAATGTGAGAGCGGTGGGGAATGCAGGATTTCAACGTTCCAAGCTCTTGCACACAACTTTGAAGCGATCTCAACAACCTTGTTCATACATAGACACAGGTTTGCAGAAGCAATTGAAACATGTAGAATTTAGGAGTAGGAGCATGATTTTGACTACCATGCACGGAAAAACTGTCTAGCAACATATTTAGCTGATAAACTTAAATGATGTGCCTAACTTCAGGGTTAACATTACAAAAGGAAAATATAAAAAAATAAATAAATAAAAACCTCTCAGCTCTAGCCTTTCTCTTTAGCTCCTCTGATTTAGATGCATTTGATGACTCTAATGCCGATGTTGTGCCAAACCTGCAATAATGACAAGTAAAGAAAATGCGAAATCAAGTCAAAACTCAATTCTTTCAATCCATTATTTGTTTTACTGTTATTAGAAACTAAGAGGGTGCATCTACCCATGAATGAAAATATAGACCATGTTTGCAACGATGACAAGGGAAGGGAGGGAGTGGCAAAGAATGGAATGACAAAACTTACAACATCTAATAGTTATTTTAAAAGGAGGGAGTGTAATAGCTACGTGTAACTTAAACCTCTTATTTTTTCCGCTCAAATTGGAGGGTCAAGGAGAGAATGGCATGATTTCCATTCCCCTATCTCATTCCATAAAGTACAGCTCTAAGATAATGGAAGGGAGTGACTCAAAGAATGTGAAGAAAATGTAACGATGAGATAGAATAGAATATGGAACCACCCCTATTGATGATCAAAAACAGATTGAGAAGAAATGAATTGGTTGGTTTGATCATTGATGAAAATAGTACTTATAGTACTTGAAACAAAGAGCATGTGCTCTAACTACCATAAGAGAATGATAACTGAAATAATAATTAACTAACTAACTTGTATATGTATTAACTAGCTACTCATGCTCAGTTTGCAGATGCTAAATGAGATAACTACTCATTTATCCTAATACCCCCCTCAAGTTGGGAGGTATATATTGAGAACACCCAACTTGGGAAGTAGATGAGCAAAAGCAGGTGCTGGCAAAGCCTTGGTTAACAAGTCTGCAAGCTGATCTTTGGAGACTACATGTATGAGTTTAATGACACCCTCATTCACTTTGTCACGGGTGAAGTGACAATCTATTTCAATGTGCTTGAACCACTCATGGAAGCAAGGATTAGAAGCTATTTGTATGGCTGTTTGGCTGTCACAAAGCACCGCAGCTGGTCCTAGATCAATCTCAACATTCTACAGAAGGGCTTTTAACCAAGTAATCTCACTAGTGACTCAAGCTAAAGCTCGATATTCTGCTTCAACAGAAAAGCGTGAGATTGTGGTTTGCTTTTTTGATTTCCGACAAACCAGGGAATTGCCAAGGAAAACACAAAACCCTGTGGTTTATCTTCTAGTGTCTCTAAACCCTGCACAATCAGCATCAACATAGGCCTGTAGATTGAAGGAAGATTTTGCAGAAAATAGCACTCCTTGGCCTGAAGTTCCTTTCAGGTAACGAAGCAAATGGTGTATAGCCTTAAGATGTACATTGGTGGGAGCAACCATGTACTGCGACAGCTTGTTAATTGCAAAACAAATGTCTAGCTTGGAGATTGACAAATATAGGAGTCGACCAATGAGCCTCCTACATTGAGAAATATCTTCAAGAGCATCTCGATTTGTAGCTGAAATGTTGAGTTTAGGCTCCATTGGTAAAAGTTCTGGTTTGCAATCTAACAAACCAACATCAAGTTTAATATGTATTTGTGTTGAGAAAGTAAAATACCAGCAGGGGAATGAGCTATTTCCAAGTCCAAGAAATACTTCAGCTCTCCCAGAATTTTGAGCTTGAATAATTTTTCAAGTTGACACTGCACTTCAGAAATTCTTTTTGCTGATGGACTAGAGATGATTATGTCATTAACATAGACCAATAGCACAACTAGTGAAGGTCCCGAACCCTGAGTGAAAAGTGAATAATCACTTTTAGACTGCTTAAAACCACTATTGATTAGAGCAGTTGAGAATTTTGTGAACCACTGCCGAGAAGCCTACCATAGACCATAGATAGACTTCTTCAACTTGCATACTAAATTCTCCTGCTATTTGTGGTAACCAAGAGGTTTCTCCATGTAGACCTCTTCAAAAAGATCTCCATTTAGGAAAGCATTGTTAATGTCAAGTTGTAAAAACTTCCATCCCTTCACAGCAGCAATGGACAACAGAATTCTTACTGATGTCAACTTAGCTACAGGTGAGAATGTATCTAAGAAATCCACCCGTTTGTTGAGTGTAGCCTTTAGCTTCAAGTCTAGCTTTGTACCTATCAATATTTCCATCTGCTTTATGTTTAATCTTGAACACCCATCGGCATCCAATCTTGTGTTTTCCTGGTGGTAAGGGAACTAAATCCCAAGTGCCATTATCCTCCACAGCCTGAATTTCAGCTTGCATAGCCTCTCTCCATTATGGATACTTCACAGCTTGATGATAAAATACGGGTTCTGGAATTGTGTCAATCTGGAAAACATATTGTTGGTAATGAAGCTGTAACCTGTCATAGGTGAAGTAGGAAGCTAGAGGGCAAGATGCAGTGAGATTGCACTGATAATTTGAGAGATAGGAAGGCACTTTGGTGACTCTGGTGAATCGCCTTGGAATTTCCACATTTGGAGTGGGCACAACAGGTTCGGGTGCACAAGGAATATCAGGAATAGGATACGAAACATTAGCATCCTGTTGTGGTAAAGGTAATACCAAGTCTGCAAATAATTCTGAATTGTGAGAATGAGTGGACAAATGGAAGGGAAAAATTTGTTCACGAAACTGAACATCTCTAGATATAAAAAATTGTTTAGTCTCTAGGTTGTACAACTTGTATCCCTTATAGCCATTTGGATATCCCACAAAAACCGAAGGAATAGCTCTTGGTTCAAACTTAGTTCTACTGGCAAAATGTGATGAAGCAAAACATAAACAGCCAAAGACTCTAACATTAGCATATGCTGGTTCCTTGTTGTATAGTTTCTGATAAGGGGTAAGATACTGTAGCAACTTAGCAGGCGTCCTGTTGATTAAATGTGCGGCTGTAGTTATGCAGTCCCCCCAAAAACTAATAGGCACCTTGGATTGAAAATAAAGAGCTCTTGCCACATTGAGTAAATGTTGATGTTTGCGTTCTACCACTGCATTTTGTTGAGGCCTTTGGACACACAAAAATTGATGAATAATGCATTTAGATTGAAGGAAGGATGTGAGAGCTAATTCCTTGGCATGATCACTTCTTAAGATTTTGACAATCTTGCCAAATTGAGTTTCCACGTAAGTGATGAACCTCATTAAGGCAGCAGTAGCATCAGACTTAACTTTTAGCATATATGTCCATGTGTATCTTGTGCAATCATCAACCAATGTTAGGAAATATTTTTTTTTAATCATATGTGGGAACATGGTATGGCCCCAAACAACACAATGCAGTAAATCAAAAGAATTTTCAGCAACATGATTATTGCAAGTAAAGGAAAGTTTTCTCATTTCGGAAAGTGGACAAATCAAACAAGGTACACTATCATTAAAAGAAGATAAAGGAACTGAGAGTGAATTAGAAATTAAGACTTTATTTGATAAATGTCCCAACCGGGAGTGCCAAATATTACAAGAAACAAAATCGACACAATTATTTGCAACAGAATGGGAAATTTTTACATTTGTGTTTACTGGAAAAAAAAAGGAAGTAGCAGCTGAATGGAAAAAAATTGTTGAGTTGTTTAATGAGTCTAAGGAAAGAAGAGAAGATAAATGCTTATCATTCTGTACTTGACCCCAAAATGGAGACAAAAATTGGGGGCTTTTTTACCCGTCTCTTTAGTGCCAAGAAAGAACACTTTGTCCCTTTTATACCCTTCCTCTTCCTCCTTAACTCCTAAAAACAGTTTTTAATAAGTTTAGTCAATCTGCTCCTCCTTGCCATTTCCTTCGGTGTCATCTTTCCAAGCATAGCCTAAAAGAATTTCTTTCAAGTACACTCGCTAAACCAACATTCATTAAGAAGTTTTTACTAGGCTCCCTCGGTTTTCCTTTTCTCTCTTCTCAAAGATAATAAATTGTTGAAAGTAAACTCATAAACATATCTCGTGAGAAAACTTTTCTGCATTTGAACTGCTTGGCACGTGAAACAAAAGCAAGAAAATGAAATGGAAAACAGACAATTGAAAACATTGTAGTGCGTTAGAAAAGAAAGGCCACAGATACAACACCCCACTTAAGATCAAAACGTAATGACTTTTGACTGAGATATGACTTGTTTGAATTGACTTATAATAAAAGTACTTATTTTAGTTGAGCATTTTTTTGATAGAACAAATAAAAAAAAGTACATTAAATTGTATCTAAACACTTATAAAATTATAAAAGTACTTTGTTCTTTTTTTCTTTTAAAGAGTCCATCCAAACAAACCCATAATACCACCCGTAAAACCCGGAATTTTCCAGTGGTAAACAAAACAAAACAGAAAGGAAAAAAGGAACTATTGAAAAATCAAAACTGAAACGCAAAGTAATACAAGCTCCCGATTAGGGCTGTCAAACAGGTCAGTCCATCCCGTTTAAGCCCAGCCCGGCTAACCCACGGGCCTAAACGGGCCGAGCCTTAACGAGCTTTTACTATTCACAAGCCAGTTTTTATATGTTTGGCCCGTCCATTTATGTAGGTAAACGGGTTAGTCCACGGGTTTTGTCTATGTTAATACTAAACGAGCCAATTTGGCCTGCGGGTTAAACGGGCTGGGCCTAAATGAGCTTTTGCTATTCGCGGGCCGATTTTATACGTTTTGTCCGTCCATTTAACTGGTTAACGGCCGAGCTCACAGACCGGGCTCATTTTAACAGCACTGCTCCCAATGCAGTTAAGACCAACTAAATTATAACAAACTGCAGTTAGTTTGTGATACTAAGTTAGTAACTTCAGAACCTATAAGTTACTCCCTCCGTTACTCATTACAAGTCCATTTAACTTTTTTGGTACATTGTTGAATTTTAAAAATAAAAAAGTCAAATGGACTGGTGTTGAGGAATGGAGGGAGGAGTTTAAATCTCTGTTTCATTGACTAGTATATAAGCAAATCCACTCTGATCAATAAAGCATCATTCTTCAATTCACTCACAAAATTGTTACAGAGTAAAAAGATTGCACCTTTGGGCTCGGGAATTGCGTTTGTCTTGCTCCGACAACTGGACGGCAATGCCGAAGCGCTCGGCCCTGCGAATCTTCCTCTCGACATCGGGAAGAGGAGCGTCACCTGAAGCCGCCGCTGCCTTGGGCAGTGGTTGGAGCGGTTCGGGTGCGGCGTCGTTTGGGGTTTGGGTTTTGTTGGGGTTTTCGTCAAGAGGGAGAGAGGTGGTGCTGCTGGCGTTGGGTTTTTGGGTGTTGGGAATGGTTGTCATTGACTGAGGAGGGAAAGAGTTGTGACTGAGTGAGTAGTGACCCAAACAACAAATACAGAGACTCCTTTCCGGATGAATAAATTGTCGGAAGTAAGCAAGCATAGCGTGCTATATACTTTTTTGTTACTATTTTCTAATAAGGAAAAAAAAATGAATATTTAAATTTGGATGCTTTTAAATTTTAATTTTTTTTTTGACAATTCCATTATTTTACTAACATAATGGGTAGACACCCAAATCAAAATGAAAAAAGAAGTACACAAAGATTGAAAATTTTGAGTTAAATATTGAATTGATACGATGCCTTTAATCATCAGGATCAATCATCAATTATTACTTAAAATTGATTGAATAATTAAATTAACATTTATTTCTCTATGAATAAAATTCTTCTCATCAAAATAAAATACATTATGTGTCCAATTTTTTTAATTGAATTTAATTGTTGTGTATTCACATCTAATCAAATCATCTCATATTCTAAATGTATGACTTTTTAAATAATGAGTGAGAGAGTCAACCATTTTTACTTACGTGACAATATTTAATTTGATGAGAGTATAAAAAAGCTTTTAAACTCGTAGCCAAATTCTTTTAATTAAATTTTCAATGCACTTGTCCAACTCATATTCGAAGGTATTATTCACTGCTTTTTTCCTCAACAATACTAAGTTTAATCATAATCATTAAATGCATTAATATAGTATGTTTCTTTTAAAATAAAGATATTTTTGCCCATTCAAATAATTTCAATAGCCTTTATATTAGGAAAAACCTTCAAATTTAGTCTTGATATTTATCAATTTAGATAATTTCATCATTCTTAAATATTTTTAGTCGATTTAATCATTATTATTTTTAAAATCAGTCAATTTCATATATAAATAAGAGAATCTCTATACTCCCCAAATAGATTAAATATTCTCATAGACACTAGTCATTCTCACTTTACCGCATCGAGAGTGCATTGTAAGTCCACCCCTTTAGTGCTCTTAGGAGAGACAGAAGGTCAAATAGAATAAGGAGCGTAATCAAGGCTCCATGGGTATCTACACACACCCCACTATCTTTAATTCAGTGAGTTAGATACTCTCATTCCTATAATCTGTTCATCGTCAATTGGATTGATGACAAAATTGCTAGAAGTCTTTTACAAAGAGCAACCCATAGAAATTTGAATTGCATTAAATTATGCTATGTATAATAATAGTTTTGTGCATGAGATATCTATGTCATAAAAAATTAAGGAAAAGTGCAACCCGACTTGAATCCCAAAAGGCCAGAACAATGTTTTTGGTTGAATTTCATCAAATTTGTTGGTGCATTTGTAGCCATTCTTATTTCAAATTCAGGGAATTAAAAATCGTGAATTTTGAGTAAGAATTGAGCAAGAATTTTAAGAGAGAAGTCAAGAACCCTAACACTCATCGATTTCAAATCAAAACCACGAGTCAATTTTTGACCAATTTGAGTCAAATTTCCATGGGGCATTGTAGCCCTATGTATTTCAAATCAAACAAGACCATAATTCTGCAATTTAGTCAACTCTAGAGAGAGAAATCGTTGAAAAACCGCATAGAAACTGCCCTATATTTTGAGCACGAATCCAGAATTCTGCAAACATGAATGGCAAAATCAATCCCCAGGATTTGTTGAGCTTTTCAATTCGGATCTAATGGCACCAAAATCATAAGTTTGAAGTGAGAACTGAGAGAGAAACCCATGAAAACCCAAACTGCACTTCGTCGATCTGTCTTACACTCAAGTTCAATCAAGAATACATGAACTAATGCTAAAGATCCATGAATGAAGTCAAAGTTGAGTCTTACTGTATTTCTAGGAAGAAAACACGCTCAAAAACATGTTAACAGAGCTCAAGACCGAACTTCGATGGCGTAGATCCGCCCAGAATCGGGTCAACCCGGCCGGTTGGAGAAGAAAGGGAATAGTAACCGTTAGGAAGGCCCACTCGCAGTACAGTGTTGGGACAGTGCGTGATTGCTCCAAACGAGGCCCATTTTTCCACCAAAATTACCATAATTGAGTTTTTAATTATATCTGATCAGTTGGCAATTTATATTCAATTTTTTTCAGTGCTAAAAATATTTATTTTAACTATTCTATGATTTAAAATGATTAAAAATGCATCTTACTCTCCAATTGTGGATTTGAAAATTGTTGCGGCATGTTTAAAACATTTTTACATACTCTTAAAATAATTTGGCCATTTAAATAATTTGGTCATCTCTACGTGTAAATTTTTTTCCTTAAATATACCTAATATTATTCTAAAAGTTGTCGAAATGCGATACTTTGGCATAAGGTCTACAGTCAGCTAACTAAGAATAATGCCATCTTTGGCCATGTATATCTTCATTGGAGAGGCGTTTCAAAAACGAGGCCCATTAGTGGAAAAGTCTATAGCTAATATCTAGAATCGAAATGGTAACCACCATAAGAGGCCAACCTTAATTAAGGATTGAAGTTTAAAATGTGGCAGTGCGTACCGACCTTAGTCAAAGTTCGAATTTTGAAAAATGGCATAGTTCCACGGAAGACTGACCTTAAGCATAGTTGGAGTTAGAGAAGAAAACAAAAAAGAGGAAAGAGTCTAGTTGCAACAAAGTTTGACAGTGAAAATCTCACTTGAAGACCGACCTTAATCAAGGTTAGAAATGAAAAAGCACAAAGCCTGACAGTGAAACTTTCACTTGAAGACTAACCTTAATCAAGGTCAAAAATGAAAAAATGTCAAAATCTCACTTGAAGACTGTCCTTCCATTTCTTGATACATTTACATTCATTTTACATAAAGTTTTCACTGATTCACCGCATGCCAAGTCTTGGGTATGTCGTGTTGGAATTTATCAATTACATCACGTCAGATTACTAAGGATAAAGGGATTGCATAAATACCTGAATCCATGGTTTAGCGATAGGAATCCCTTGGCGCAACTGATCACGAACGAGAACGTTGGTTTCATGGTCTTCCTCAACCAAACCTCCTTAGTTCCTCAATGGGACTTTCTGTTTCTCTTCCAGATGGGGAGAAGTGAAACGTTTTACGATTTAGTGTATTGGAGACCATAACCGTTCCTCATGTATTTAAGCTCACCAGGGTTCCCATTATCCCCTGATGGGCCAATACTAGCATCTACCCATTTGGGCCCACATTCGCTTTTCTTTAAGTCTAAAAGGCTTTTAACCAAATAATTAGATAACCAAATTATGCCATATATGATAAATAGCTAATATAATCGTTAACGAATATGAGCCCACAAATATTGGAAGTATAAATTTCCAACATGTCGTTGTCTTCCATGGTTTGTAGCTTGTATGTCCCTTTTCTAAGTACTCTCGTTACGTGGTAGGGACCCTCCCAATTTGCAATGATTTTTTCATCACCCAGGATTACTAGTCCAATGTTGGCTCTCCTTAGGCTCTTTGAGGACAAATCATTGCAAGATCACCCAATGGTTGTATCTTTGAGCTACCTTCTATTTGAAGCCTTCTTCTTGTAGATGTAATTCTTCTCAGACCTTGTTTTCTAAATTAGCCTCAGTTTGTAGCCTGGATGTGTTAGCTTCTTTTGAATAGTATGCTACTCTGTGATTGTGGCTAGTAATTTCAACAGGTATCATGCCTTCAGTCCCATAATAAAGGCAGAATGCCGACTCTTGAGTTGCAGACTGCAGTGTGGTGCGATACGACTACAGAACATGCGATAATTGATCCACCCATGCACCTTTGGCTTCGTGAACTAGCACAAGTTCTAGAATCGACATAGAGTAAAGAAAACAATATGCTAGACCTCCTAAGGGCACAACAAAAAATCCTAAGACTCCTATGTGGTCTTTGGTATGAGAAAGTCAACTTTGTGGGATGACAAACAACTACCATGTCTCTAAACAATAAACTGACGCTTGACAACGAACTTACCTTTCTAATTTTACTAATATAGTCATTATTTATCATTTATTTCTCTTTACTCTACTAGGTTGTGAGTCATAGGTTTTGACACAAATTTGATTAATAATAAAAGTTAACCACTACAAGCATTACTATAGGTCTAAGCTTACGGTAATGCAAAAATGGGATATGTTTGAGGCACTTAATGCTAGCAAGTGCACTAGTTGCGACTGTTAGACTTGGCAACCATAACCCAAGAGGGGGTGAATTGAGTGTTTAAGAAATTATTCTAACATTGACAAATTTTACATTTTCATGCAATCAAAGTGTAGACAAATTTTACATTTTCATGCAATCAAAGTTAATATGCAATGGAATTTGTCAATCAAAGATATAATTATAAGTTTGCTCAAATATATATTGAATAATAAAATCAATAGAGCAACTTATAAGCAATTAACAACAAATTGATAGCATTTGAATACTCAAATATTCAAGACAATAATATAAATTTGTAATAAATAAAGAGAGAGTCAGAGAGATAGCAAAAAGTGATTTATCGTCGCTCTACCACCCTTGTGATCTACGCCTAGTCCCCAAGTGACTTGCTCAAAAAAATTTCACTATCATCAAGCTTCTAACTTAGGTGCTTCAAAAATCTTTACATCCAAGAGCACTCCTTACACTTAGGATCCCCCACCTGTGTTTGAGCCTCAAGAAACCAACCTTAAGGATGTCACACCTTAATCAACTAGAAGGATGTCTCACTCTCTTTACAAAGTGTATGAAAATATGGTGGTAGAAAAAACTCTCTCAAAGAGTCGATGATACACATTAAAGCAAAATTTTTGGTATGAGAATAAACTCTCTAAAAGAAAGGATAATATAAGTTGAAGTTCTAATCGGAGTATTGATAATATCTCTCTTTTACTCTTATAATAATAGAAAATATTAAGCTAATGATAGTATGAAGTATAGGAGTGATAGGAGTAACCTTGGAAATGTAAGTTTAATGGGTACTTATAGAGTTAGGAAATACTCTATCCATTACCCATTTTTCCCCAAAATATTTATGTTAAGAAAATAGTTGCCGCAAGCTTTTGATAGATAGTCATTCAAATGACTAAGCAATAATTGATATTTTTGATTTTTATAGTGAAGTCATTCGAATGACTTTGATGGTCATTTTTATGACTCTGATGGTCATTCTAAGGACGCTACTCTAATTTGTGTCATTCGAATGACCTTAATACTCATTTGGATGGAACTTTTTTCGGAGCCCAAAATAATGTATTTTTGAATTTCCAAAGACTTCAATTTATTTATAAAAAGATCATTTGAATGAAATCTCTTTTAAAAGATTTATAAAACTTTTCAAATATGTTTTCTCAAGAGATTTGTCTTTGTTTAAATAACCTTTGTTCCAAATACATTTTAGCCTTTTTGATCATTCTACGAGAAATAATTAAAATCAATTTAAGAGCTTAGAGAGATATACCATTTATCCTTTGACAATAATACCTTAAGTCCAAAAAGACTATAACCTTTTGAGAAGTTGCTTAGTCTTGGTATTCTTCATGTGTTCTCATTCTTTGGCATTACCATGTTCTCCATGGAATAAGCATTTTATTCTCCGCCTTTTTGACTTTGAGCACCATGAGAATATTTTTCTTCTTGTTCCACCTCATTCTAGATGTCTTAGACTTTCCTATATATAAGATTACTCACTTGAAAATATCGTTAGTTCAATAATGCTCCAATATCTTAATATGCATGTATAATTCAATCAATGAATCATGCATATATAATTAGGCATAGATCAAATCAATATATTTATCCAATAATATTCTTTGCCTAACATGCATGTTTATCATGTTACATTTGATATGCTTCATGCATATATTTAATTATATAGAAACATATCCAAAGTTAATCCATCAAGACACATATAAATAGTTATTGTATATGTTCTATAAAGTATGCTCTTAATATGTCATTGTTTTGATATGTAAGCTATATGATACCATCAAGTTCAAAAATACAATCTAATATATTATATTTAACATATAACATCCTTTTGCATTCTATTTGTCATCATCAAAACATGTTTTATTAAAAAATTAGAACAACTAGGGAAACCTAGTTCCACAGCAGCAAATAATAGTGAGTCTTTTTAAGACTTAGGTTGTCATACCTACGAGGACGGAATAACTACGTTATTTTGCATACGCAGGTACTCTTATTTGTTTGAAATAGTGTTTTTGTTTTTTTTGTTCAATTTAAGAATACAAAACAAAACAATTAAATTAAAGAAATTGAATAAAAGAAAATTAAATGTTGGAAGAATATAGATAAGGAGAGGAGTTAGGACACATGACTTTCATTACTCCCGCCTATGTTGCTAGTTGCTTTCCTATCCAGTTATGAATTTTACCGATAATTAATGGCTGGGGTTAGTTGTTACTAGCCTCTCTCGAGGTCAAGTAACCTCTTAGTCAAGGTTGGCCACACTAATCTCTTAGGAAGTCTAAACCTATTCTAAGGGTAATATGCCCTAATCTACTAGCCCCTCATACGACCGCACAAATCGCGGTAAACTTTCTCAGTGAGTCGCTCTACCTGTGATTTGCTAGACCTAGTCCTATCTCACAATCTTTCTCTCGAGTCTCATGTAAGGATACAAACTACTTATATGGTGATCAAGTATATAAATAGTGCAATAACGATAGAATAGCAAATGCTAATTCAATAAAACATTAATTGGATAAAAAGAGTAAACTTTACAACATAGTTGACGGAGAATTTCCATCCATGCCCTGACTAGAAGAAGATTAGTTTATGGTAGGAGAAGAAGATACAAACATATATAAGATAGGAAGAAAGAGAACAAAGAATGGATGAACTCTCAATTGATCTGGGAAATCAATGAAGTCTCCTTGAGTCTTCTAGCTCTCCTAGGGTTACCTCTTCACTCAAAATCATGGCGTTGCTCCCTTTGGGGTCGAAGTGTTAATCTTCTATTTATAAAAGAGTTGTGAGGGTTTGAGAAATCCTTATTTTTTTATGCAGCGAAGGCCACCTGCTCGGGTGGCCCATGTAAAATTCGCAAGTTGCAATGTTGCTTCTCTACCATGCACTACAGCGCTTTTCATAGCCATAGAGCACTCTTGGGCCACTTCTCTTCTTGTTTTCTCAACTTTTCTTAGCTCCTAATCTTCCCAATTCTTCATGGCTTCTTCTAATAGTCCTATTGCACCCAAAAACACCCAAAAGTATCTATTTCTACCTAGCACGCCTAAATTGTTAGTTTATGCAACCTAAGTGAATCTCTATATGAATATATGCAAATGCAACCTAATATGCAACTAAAATGCCTAAGAACTATATGATTTACTGAGCAAAAAGGACTCTAATTGGAGAGTTGCCAATGTAACAACTAACTGCTGATATAACAATTAACTTGGTCACAACAACATGTCCATGTTAGTATAACCCGTCTTGGTAGACATATTGACGTGACCAAGTTAACTACCATGTCAGTCGGAATGAAAACAAACCAAAAAAAGATATCAAGGAACGGGATCCTAAATTTTTTTTGTTAAGAACAAAAAGTAAAATTTGAAATTTATTGAGGACAAAAAAACGTATTGAACAGTTATATTATAAATTTAATTCCATTAGATTGTATTTTTTATGTATTTATATATTTATTTATTTTGTTAAATAAAAAATATCACTCTTGATTGTATTAAACACCACTCTTGATGAATAAATGACACCCCACCCATTCTTATAAAAAAAAAATAATACTCCACCCCATTTTTTCTAAATAAGTCAATAATATATCTTTAATAAAATTAATTAATATAATATAAATTTAAAATAATAGTAATAATATATTATTTAATGAAATAATTTCAACTATTTATCTTCAACATATATATATATATATTATGGGATTAATAATATTATTAATATTTATATATTGTTTGAATTTATTGATAAAAATAAGCTAAGAGATCATGATAAGAAATTCAGCCCTAGTTATATGAGCAGTACTATATGTCCCAAAGGACTGATGCACGAGAAACAACGAAGAGTATTAACTATAATGGGTAGAATGGTAAATATGGCTAGGACAAAAAAAATAGTTCAATAAATGGCAGTTACAATATGTTGAACCAATCACATCTCGTTTATACAGATGCACAAAAAACTCTTAGTCCACAAAACATTATCCTATTTATATTACCTTTGAGTTTTTGTTTTGAATGGATCGATATTAGCTTTGACTTAACTTATTTAATACATTATAATAAATAAATTGCGCTCTGCTTGGGCACGAATAGCGGCCACTGCCTCCACCGTCAAGGCCTCAGGCATTGTCATTAGGCGGTCTCTCTTGTGCCCTAATGTGCAGTTCTCTCCTTCGTTTGCTCTTCCTTGCCCTTGTGTGCTATCCCTGACCATAATGCATTCGTTTTCTATTATTTGATTGTTTGGTATCCAATAATGCACACGTCATCATTATTTTGTATTTCTCACTTAGGTTATTGTTAGGTTTCTTAGATTTATTTAGGTCATGGATTTTCATTTTAGTGTTTTAGTTTTTTTTTACTTTAAGTCTTTCCTCTTAGCAAAGTCATCTATTTGTGCTTGACAACATATTTGAGATGATTCATTTTTTCTGCTTTGGTCATTAGGATCTGTTATATTTGTTTTCGGTTTGGATTAATTAATGCATTATCTTACCTTTAAAAATAACTTATTTAATAAATAAGTTAATTTTTTCTAACAAAATTATTCAATTAATAAATTTAAACTTTGAATTATTAGAAATATATTTTAAACTTGAAAATTTTAAGATTATTTTGTTTAATAAAATATTATTAACTTTATATTTATATTATAGTAATTAATCTTATTTAAAAGCTAAAATTTAAATATTATTGACTTATATAAAGATACAACTCATTACACTATATTTTAAGGCTTTTGATTTATTTATTTTATGATTTTTATAAAAATATTATTAGAAATAATATATAAAAATTTAAAGAACGTAAACTTGAAAATTTTTAAGATGTTACTAAAAATTTTTAGTTAAATATTTAATTTAAACCTAATATGAAATAGACAGAAAATTCTTAGTAAAATTTTTAGCTTATTCTTAGAATCACTACTAGAAAGCACTCTTCCGTTGCAATTGTCAGCAGATTTCAAGTGTCAAATTCTTCAATAATAGTGTTTTAGCAATTTTGTGGTCAAATACTGGTGGATAACGTATCCGCCAATTTATAAGCCAGTAGCTCGCGTGCCTTTTGGTGTCAATAGATTACCCACAAATATATCTGTCGTACTTACTAAATAGTAATAAAAAACAGTGATAAAAAATAAAATTTAATGTATATGTGTGTGTATATATATATATATATATATATATTAAGGTATTACCGGCAGATATATTATAGGGTGTTACCCTTAATACCCTTAAAATAATATATTTTAGGGTATTATCGATAGATATATCTCACAGTAATTATTGAATAACATTAGTTTTATTTATGTATTTATTCATTTATATTCACTTACATAAGAAATAAATATATTTTTATATTTATATAAAATAAGAAGTGATCAATTTTTTTATAAATAAATATCAATTATAGTCACTTACATATCTAAATATAGCTATGATATATACAATATAGATGTTTAACTACTACAAAACGGAACATATCAATAATTTAGGTGTTTGAATTTATATTAACAATTAAAATTATAAATCTTATGACGTACGCACTGAAACATGTTCAATACTCATAAAGATTAATATAATTAGTTTACATTTAATACATTTTTCTTTTGCACATAAATAATTATATCCTTATTTCTTCATGATATAAAAGAGCATAAGCTATTTTTAGATGTAAAATGAAATTTGAACTACATTATAAAAATGTAAGCATAAATGGTAAGAGTGGATTATCAATTTTAAGTAGTATTTTAATTATAATTAATTTAAGAGCCAATAATTTAAGAGTCAATTACACTAATATTTAAACATATAGAAAATAAAGACATACAAATATATTTAGTTATATTAATTAATATAAAAAAAGTAAACATTTGACCTAATATGTATTTTTTTTTATTAATTCCTAAAAGATGACACACATATATGTAATTATATTAGTTCAACAAGAAGCAATAAAAATAAATATATCATTTCAATATGATTAAAAAAAATTATACTACTCCACTAGGGATGAAAATAGGTCAGTGCTTAACAGGCCGAACCCGTGTCATTAAAATTTTTGACCTAGGCCTGGCTTGTTGCCTGCTAAAGGCTTTTTTTTGGCCTGATTTAATCTATTTGAGAGGTTTGGGCTGACCTAAAGCTTGGCAAGCCAGCCAAAAAAATTTTTTAAAGCCAAAAACTCTTTTTTCAAGTCTGTTTACCGTTGCCTGTTTATTATGACTTGTTTACCATCACCTATTTATACACATTAAATAGGCCTTCACATTGCTAAATAAATGAAATTCAAATTGCAACAACAATTTAATATTTAAACAAAAATTATACATCAATCCAAATTGCAACTCCGTAGATCAAGAAAAAGTTTCCAACATCAAGAACAAAAACCCAAACTTCCAATAATGAAACATTTATACACACTAGTCTAACACCAAAACTTAAATAAAACATACACAAACATGCTTTGAATAAAATTATGTTAATAAATAACTTTGTGAATAAAATATCACAAAAGTAACACTAGCTTGGTGGTAAAAGCAATCTAACTAAAGGTAATATATGTTTAATTGTTTTGGTAAAACATATATATGAATGTTTATAATCAGGCTGACTTGACAGACCTAACAGCCCTTTGGGATAGCCTGAACCTAACTTCTTCACCTAAACAGGCTTTTAAAAAGACTTGCACCTAATCTTTTTCTTAAAAAAGTCAGACCACTAACAGGCTAGGTCGCCTGCCCTATTTCCATCCCTATACTCCACAGAGAGCGCGCACACGTGTGTGTGTATATATATTAATGCTTAATGCAACATCATGACACAACAATATGTAATGACCTTATGGTTGAAGTGCTTTATATCAACTCAAGCATTCCTTACATTGTATAAAATTCAATAATATTAATTAATATTACAAAAATAGTTTTTATCATATGTTTGATGTAAGATAATATAACTTTATACGATTTTATCCATTTTTATATGATTGCCGTATTAACTTATCATGTCTCATGATACTTGATTAGATCTGATAATATTATTTTTTTTTACTCAATCTTAAATTATTCTTACTTATCCACTATTTTTCTTTTCATCATCATATAATTATTAACCATCATCATTATATTATCTTTTTCCCTCTATTTTTTCCTCATGGTTATTGTCTCTGTTTTTGTCTTATTCTAATTCAGTACCTTTTTGTAATTCAAAGCACATAGAGTAGAAATTTCTACACATATCAATTCAAAATCTACTCACAAATCGCATGTTCATTTTTTTTAATTATCAATTTGACTTAAAATAAAAAATAAAAACTCATTTTTGGAGAAAGATAACTTTTTCTTTCTTGATTTAAGTTTATGTAAAATTTGAGAACTTTGCTTTGTGTTTGTTTTTTAAGCTCGATAATAAACCATTTTTGATTTTGGTAAAAAAAGTTTGTGTCTTTTACAATAATTTATTTAGAAATGGCCAAATATCATTAAAGGTTTATCTGATGTTTTTTTCAAATGGTCATGAGAGAATGCTTGGGAAAATGTTTGTTTTATTTATTTAGTTTTTGTTTTAATATTAATTATAAATTTATACAAAGATTGTATAGGATAAACTCATATAATTATGTAATTATATGTGACACACCAAAACCATGATGATATATAAATTTATACCATGTATGTTTTTATAGTATATTATGATGTTTTATATTATCATATCTAATACTATTAAGTCTTGTCTTATATAATATACCAAATGGGACTTAACAGAACAAAGAAAATATGCTAAAAACCTAAATAGTTACAGGTGGATGCTAATCTTAGAATTTTTTTATTCACGAAAAAAAAAACAAAATTTAAAAACTTATTTATCCCTATTTTAAGATAAACAATAGTAATTTACGAGGGTATAAAAGTTTAGGATAGTCTGTTGTGCCTGTCCCTTCATTTTTAAACAACTTTATCTGAAATAATACGGGCGAAACAAAAACATAGGGAGGAGAAGATCAGAAAAAAGGCATGATTGGCTAACTATCCCAATGTTCTCGTTCCCCTGGGCCCTGCCAGTCACTTCTGAGCTGAGCTGAGCCGAAGTGTTTCCACTGTTGTTTTGCAATAACAAAAGTTATGGGATTATTAGCCTCTGTTGTTCACAATGGCCTCCATCTCCCATTCAACTACGATCACACTCAGAGGGTTTCACAGCTCCCTTCTCCGCCTTCCAGATGCTCTGCTTCTGGACCCCACCTTGTTCGCCGCCCAACCTCTTCCTTTTTCTCTGGTCTGCTCTCTGTCTCTCTTCGCACCCACCGCTATGTTAATGTTTATTGAGAAATATTTATTTGGGGGTGATGATTAACACTTAACACTGAGGATTTATATGAGTAATTCACCTACATAAATGGGGAATCGGGTAGTAGCATTATCACTTATCACTGCAATCATCCAATTTCTCAGTTATGTACGTGAATTCTCCACTCATTGGCACTTGACGGCTTCTTATGTGTGGCAGTGTTTCGTCGTGGCCGTGCTCACTGCGTTCCGATTTTTTGGTCCAAACGAACGGATAAGGATGGTAGATTGGCTTCCTCAGGTGATTACCCCATAACAGAAGAGAAGATTATTTGTTTTGTGGTTTTTTTCATTTTTTGCATGCTGCCGAGTGCTGACAGATGCAGAGATTATTCAAAATGTTGTTTCTCTCTTCAGAATTTTGGCTGGTTTTTTAAATGAGCCGAGTTGGAACACATATATACACTCAGCTTTTTAGATAAATAATAGTAGTAATAATACTTTAATAAATGTTAAAATTTGATTTTATCTTTTTCTGACTCAATTTTTTTTGTAACTATGTATATGTGGAAAAATATACTTTGTTGAGTTACAAACTTGAATGTAAACGAAGGTGAGCCTTGGCACAACAATAGTGTTGTTGCTTTGTGACTTGAAGGTCACCGGTTCAAATCCTAGAAATAGCCTCTGCATCTGTGGGAGTAAGGTTGCGCCGCTGCGTACATCTACCCTCCGCTAACCCCTACTTGGCCGCCCCGGATTTGAGCTTGAGCCAAGAAAAGAAAGTTTGATGGCTCATTGTTACCCTTATGTATAGATAATTGTGTATTTGATAATATCATGTTGGAGTTGGAGGCTTGGTGCTTTTATTTTATATGTATAATAATTTTTTCACCTTTCTTTGCTTATCACAGATATTTTGAGAGATTGGAAGGCTTTACTCCATTGATAGCTTTTGTAGTTTTTGGTTTTGTTCTTGTCTCTTTATAGAGGATTTCTTATCCTCTTATTTTTTGTAATTCTCTTCTGCTCTTAATGAAATTCTTCTTTTATCCAAAAAAATTATAAGTGATGGTCGAACGAATATGCAGATGTCAAGAGGATCAAAGCTCAACCAAATGAAGACATTAGCAATGGTGAGACATCAAAAGTTAAAAGTGCACCTGTTAGAACTGTGGCCTTATGGGTAGGAAAATCTCACCTACCTATAGTTGATTAGTTTTAGAGTGCTTTCTTTTTACATCTTCTTTGTTGTTTAGATTTACGTCGATTTGGTTACAATTTCTTATAGGTGTGCGCAGCAGTGGCATTTGGTGTTGGTTTGGGTTTTAAAGATGGTGTTGACAAGGCATCTGAATTCTTTGCTGGGTATGCAGAATATTTTAATTTTATTATCAAACATAAACTCAACGCAATTAGGCAGTGCTAGAATAACTACGTTCTCTATGATTCAAACACAATAATGAGCAAAGTTTTTGTTTCACTTATACTTTGGAGTCTTTGACATGCCCTCATACCTGTTTTAATTAACCAGACCCTCATCTCTTTTTGTTCTGCCTCTGCTCTTCTTCTATCTATGGCCATAGAGTAGTATGATCGCTAGACTGATCTAAAAGCAGGACAGGAGTTAACAGTTAAAGCATACTGGATGCTTATTTCTAATAACTCTGGTTTGATTTATTTTGTGTTGACAAGTTTCTGATTTCTGCATGTTTTCACTTTCTTGAACTTTGTATTGTATTGAGCGATGTGATGACCTTTGACCTTTGTGCACTTGTAGATACATATTGGAGCAAAGTCTTTCAGTAGATAATCTCTTTGTCTTTGTTCTGGTATTCAAATACTTCAAAGTGCCTATTATGTATCAGGTGATGTATAAACTTTCTTGCCAAGGGTAAACCATGAGCAATTTCAACTTTATTGTTAATAATGTTTTAACACTTGATGAAAAGTAGTCTCTGAGTGCAAATAAATAATTGATCAGTTTTCATTTACTTCTTATTGTATTTACAGAACCGTGTACTTTCCTATGGTATTGCCGGTGCAGTTATCTTTCGCCTAACATTAATTCTTCTTGGAGCAGCCACCCTTCAGGTGTATTTCTTTGCATATTATATACATTTTTTTTATTAATTGGTAAAAGCTTTATGATTTCTGCTGATCATCTTATATCATTTATTACGATCTTATTTCAGAGTTTTGAGGCAGTCAACCTTCTACTGGCTGCATTATTACTTTACTCTTCGTTTAAGGTGAAGATTCATTATTTTCAATATCTGAATTCTTCATATTTTCTTGATATAAACACTTATGTTTGTATTTGTCAAGGAACCAAGGATCCTTAAAGCTTATGATATTAGGCAGAGTCGCAAAGGCATGTGAATGCTTTTATACAATTGACATAACCCTCATGCTACTTTGGACTCAAAGCATAGAAAACGAATATGCCAATTTTATTTCACACTGTATTTGACATTTAATTATGATCGAATGAGAGTGGCAAAGATCAAACTCCAACTACCTATTCATAAAGGCTTTTATACCATGTCAAAGACCAATCATCCTAGAAGCTAGATCTTTTGGATGGAAGCTTATGACTTATTTTATATCCCTAACAAAATCGTAGGAAGTGTATGCTTCTAGTTGCTGTATTTACTATTTTGTGGAATATGGCTTTAATCACAAGATGTTTCTTGTTTTATGAATAGCTATTTGCAAGTGAAGAAGATGAGTCTGATTTATCTAATAACTACGTGGTGAAGACATGCCAGAAATTTATCCCTGTAACAAGTAATGTTCTCTAATCATGATTATTTCTTTCTCTTTCCCCAGTTGGAGATTGACTGCTGATTGCTTGGGTATTTTGAAAATGAGTCTGGTTTCTTAGTTTTTGAAACAATCAAATAGAAAGAAATGATGGCAACCTTAGTCTGAATCTGCCAGTAATTGAACATTTAATTTGAAATGGCTGAAATAAAGTTTAATTGGCTGAGAGTTGGGAACCTGCAATTGCCTTTGTCTGTGTCCATACTTCTGCAGTCACATTTGATTTATGAGAATAATTGTGATTTCACTAGTAGTCTCTCAAAGAATCTGGACTGCAACAAACTATATGCTGCATTGTCGTATGTCGAAATTTTGGATGTAGGCATATCCTATATTCTTATTGTACTTGCTTTTAGTTTAGGTTGAATTATTTTTATGTTGGGTTGATTCATGTTCCGATTTGGATTTCTTGATTAGAATACATACGCATACAACACACAAACTTGTATGTTACCATGGGAAAATCAAGACGGCTGCAAAGTATATTGTTGGCTTATCAATTTTCACTTGGCATGTGGTTGTTTGCATTGAGCTTATATAAGTTGTATTGAATGATCCTATCTTCCAAAATCTTACTCCTACAAAATTGTTGCAGCATATTATGATGGAAATCGGTTCTTAACAAATCAAGATGGAGTGTGGAAAGTAAGTGATTTATGAGTGTCAGTTGCAAAATCACATTGCATCCTTATTGTCTTGATTCAGTCAATTGTTATCTTTTCATATAACAAATGCAATGGTCTTTTCGCTACCTTGGAATTAATTGCTTTCTTTTCAAAAACTAAAATAGATTTTTTTAGTGAATTAAATTAATTTCAGCTTGATTTCTAACAGGGATCAAACATTTTGGGCAGGCTACCCCTTTGCTTCTTACCGTAGCAGTTATTGAGCTCAGCGACATTGCATTTGCAGTAGGTTTTTCTCATCCCTCAATTACATGCGGCATTTTCTAGTCAATTTGGCATGGGCATGTTGACAGAAGTTAATTTTTCCAGGTTGACTCAATACCTGCAGTTTTTGGTGTAACTCGAGACCCATTCGTGGTTTTTACGTCTAATCTTTTTGCCATTTTGAGTAAGTTCTCTTGCCTCTGTTTCACTTGTGATGTAATACTAATATCTTTGAATTTGGTTCTTATACGTTGTAGAAGTGTGATTTGCTTTTCTTCAAAGTTATAATGTACTTTACATCTGGAAAGCCTACAAGTACTTTTCTGGTTTCAATGGTAGTTCACCTGGATGTTAATGGAACACTACTAAATATTTTAGAGAAAAAATTTGTTGCAAAGAAGTATTTTTTTTAGGACATTCTCTAATGAATAGCCGGGCGGGATTGGATTCGCACAATGAGTTCAGTTTTGGATACAAATTGATTTTAGTATGAGTAAGCAATAATTAAATAACTGTTATTTTGTCAAATTTAGGTTTAAGGTCACTTTATCCAGTAATTTCTGACAGCATGTCAGAGTTGGAGTACTTGCAGGTAAATATTAACTTTGTCTAATTTTATATACCTTGGTTGCTGCATAATTTTCTGTTGTACATGTGTCTATCCTTTAAAATAACCAAATGTATTATTTTTGGCACTTGAGCTAAGGTTTTGTTGTCACTTCATCATTGTTGTTTTCCATTAGCTTCCTGCATATGCAGAAGTTTGGTACTTCATTCGAAATAATAGTAGTTGAAAATGAACTAAAGCTCTTTTTGTTGCTAGCAGAATTATCACAGAAAAATAGGCATAGTTTTGCGGACTGACTGGGAACCAGAAACTTTAGAAAGACTGATTTGGATTATGTTCCTATAGCAGAAAACCATTGAATTATGCGCTAGATGGAGCAATGCATAAGCAAAAACACTACTTTTATTTGTTGGAAAGCTTTTGTGGAGTTAAATTTGGATTGCAGATCTATATCTTAATGCAACATTGTTTATATAGTTCCTTTCCAGAAAACAAATTTCTAGAGGTCCATTTGATATATATCATTGTCATTGACAGTCCCAAATCTTCTGTTTTTCTGTAACTTATTTTCAAACGTTTTGATACACAGGATGTATTAGTCGGTTTGAATTATGACCATTAGCAATTGGTGTATCTGCATAAATCATGAAACCACTTGTGAATGGCTTGTAAATTGCAATGCCTATATTGTTTATTATATACATCTAGATTTTATCATAAAGATATCCCAATAATTTCTTTGGATTTAGCAGTAAATATATATATGAACATATTGTAACCCTCTTTTATCTCTTCTTTTTTGTTTTTTGTCTATATATACGATTATTGGTAGTATAATTGCTCTTATTTGCAAGTACAATTTCTTTGCATAAGCTGCTACCGAGAATTTCATTTTCTGCTTAGAAAAATTCTTGGGAAGGCACAAATTTACCACTTCATATTTACACACACTCCTACTAAAGTTGGTGAGACTCATAAATGACAAAATATAACTTGAATAAATTTGATGGGATCGACTTTTATTGTAAGTTTGTCTAAATATGAGGTATGATTTTAAACTTGTGTCAGTCCAAGAATCTCTCACTTATTCAAGATAATACATGATGCGTGATGTCATATCTCTAAATGCTTCTGTTGACGTATGATTCCGTCCTTCTTATTGATGTCTATTTTTTTGGTCTTGTTTAGCCATCAATTGCTGTTGTTCTTGGATTTATTGGGTGCAAGATGATCCTGGACTATTTTGGTGGGTATATACATTACTTTGTCCATTTTCCAATTTAATATTATTATATGACATTGCATATGAATTTTCACATCTCCTCATTACTACAGGAATCCATGTATCAACGGAGGCATCTCTGGGTTTTGTAGCCTCAAGTCTTACCATTGGAGTGCTACTAAGCGTGGTCAAGAAGTCTGACTAGCTTAGGAAGTAAATTCTAAATCAAGGGTTAAGCTATGACTAGCTTTGAAAGCAAATTCCAATAGGTTAAGCTGTTTTTAGGGAATATATATATATATATATATATATATATATATATATATATACAANNNNAGCTAATTTGTTAATACGTTTAAATACAAGAATTTTTTGTTTGTCACGCGTAACTTGCAAGTTTAGTAGGTTTAGCCCGCCAGATTCGCAGAATTAACCTTTTTTTTTTGTAATATATATACTTAACTGAAAAAACCCTAAAGGCCTGAGACCTAATTTCATTAGTATTATGGTTGCCTCCCAACATTTCACACAATCTCTCGTTCTTAACCTCTTCTACCACATTGTCTCGCAGCGTCGCTTGCTGCCCCTCTTGTGTTCGAGTTCGTTGCATCTATGGTGTTTGAGATTGTCACTAGCTCATTGCTTTTATGTTCAGATTCATGTGCTCTTGGCTGCGTTTTGCTTGATCTGGTTCTTGATTTGACAATGATTTGTATCATGTTGATACAGTGATATCTAAAAAAAAAAATAAAAAAATCACCTCCTCTTATCGTAAATTTGTAATTTACCAAATACCCTGGTTTTCTTTTTGGAAAAGTTTCCAAAATAAAAGTCGTTCCCAACATTTGCCAATTTGAAAATTGTTTTCAAAATAAACCAATTTTCCTATAAAGGGAGTCGATTTAAATCGACTTCCGTTTAAGAATTTTTTTAAAATAGGAGTCGATTTAAATCAACTCTTATAATAATAATTAAAATTTTCTTTCCAAAACAAGAGTCAATTCAAATTGAGTTCTATGTGAGCTCTATATAAAGAAATTGATTTAAACCGACTCCTTTATATTTCAAACTCTTCATCTCTCTAAAAAATTCTCTATTTCTCTAGAAATCTTACCGACTTGCTATTTTGGTTCATAGTACAATGAAATATGCAAATTTGATGCGTATGAATGAGGTCGACCACATCTAACCTCGAGTGAACATCTAGGTACGAAGATATTTTTACCACAACATTTTTGTGTTTCTATTTTTGCTAGTATTGTAGATTGATAAGGCAAAGGTTAGGTTAGTGTAGGTCAAAAATGTTAGCGTATAGTTATAGATAAATAAAAAATTGTTTGATAGATTGATAAAATATTATTATTGAACTTGAATGTTAGTTATATCTATTGAACTTGAACTTGATAAATAGTTAGATTTATGAATATTAGTATTATGTTAGTTAGATAAACAGATAAATGTAGTTATTGAACTTTGATGTTAGTTCAAATAAATATTTTATTGAACTTGAATGTTAGTTAGACGTATAGAGTTATTGTAGATTGATAAGGTATATGTAAATGTTTTTGATAGATTGTTAAGATAGAGTATTTTATTGATCTTGAATGTTAGATGTATAGAGTTTTTGTATATTGATAAGGTATATGATTGATTTCTAGAGTTTTTTGGAACTTGAATGCTATATTTGTCGATTAATTTATGGATTTCACTTTAAAAGAAACTATACTTGTTGATCTATAGAGTTTTTGGGAACTTGAATGCAACATGTGTTGTCCCATTTTATAATTTTATTTCAAGCCATTTTTTATGAGCATAATTAGTATGAATACCCTTTTTTATATAATTTTGTAGGCTTGTATGTTGGAGACTTGACGATACGCACGTTTTCATGAGCTGCATCCACTAATGGAGCAAGGATTGCTGGTTGCCAAATTCTAGGATGTTGCGTTAATCATTCTAGCATTCCAATATGATAGGGCATTGGTCAGTGACCTAGTAGAAAGGTGGCATTTTGAGACTCACATTTTTCATCTACCGTATGGAGAGTGCACAGTCACACTACAAGGTGTCGCAATGATTCTTGGTGTTCTTGTTAAAGGTTGGGTTATTACTAGATGGCTGGAGATTGGGCAAAGCACTTCAAAGGCAGGAGATAGTGGATGTTGTGTTAGGAGGTGCTCAGAGAAAGTCTCCCACAACAGTCCAAAAAGGGATCCAATGTCTACCTTAAGTAGGTCGAGAGCATGTACATTCGATTGACCTAGTAGGGGCAAGTAGATGAGCTGATGATTTTGCAGTGCACTCGAACATACATTCTGTTCATGATCGGAGGGTTCCTCTTGTTTGAAAAATCGGAGAACCAGATGCACCTAAAGTTTTTCCCGCTGCTTGAGGATTTGACGGAGACGAGGACATATAGTTGGGGGGTCAGTAGTCCTAGCTTTGAAGTTTATTTGGATGTCGTATAACAATGCATTTGTGGCGATACCTGGGTGGGTATTTGATGAGCAGGTGATATGGTAATCAAATACTACCCTTATCTGCTTTGCTATCATTGAGTGGCACCACACATGCCACGCAGACTGTGTAGTTCGACAGTTCGGTTGTTGCCCAGTGGGTACCTCGGATGCCAATTGACATCGACTGCCTACACTTAAAGGACATGAAGGGGGCTAAGGGGACCGGATGTCGTGCATTTCATGCCAGATGACACGAGGCATGAGATACTCGCCCAGATAAGGTAGTGCCACACTCCCTTTCTGTAGACTCCAGGCCCTCCCTCTAGTACTTTCAGTGGTACAGGGACTCATCATAGAGGTTTTTGCGACTTGCTCTGGAGGATATTGAGCAAGCACTGAGGGAATTGCCAACAGATGTTCCTCACGAGGCTCCCGCAATGCCACCTCTAGTTGCAGTCCCTACTCCCGCTCCTGACTGGCGTACACTACCAGTTAGGAGGAGAAGAGGGACACGTGCATCCCAGCAATGGTACAAAGATCCCGATAATTTCGACTTTGATATTGAGGACTTTGATATTCCTATGGATGATGAGCCCGAGCCCCTAGCAGTAGCCATATGCTTCTAGTAGTCAATATCCAGGAGGGGAAGCATCGGTGGGGCATTGGCAGCTCTAGGAGACATATCTCGAATTTGTCGCTACGTCGACATTCTATGCTTCGGGTCATGTTGACATTGGATTGTCTTTAGGCGGGATTTTCTTATCAGAGCCGTAGAATCCAATGGGCTATGGCGATGTCTATCGGCCTCACCCACAAACGCCGGTTACACTACACGGGAGGATAGGTTCTTAGGGATTGACAAGGATGTGGGGGGGGGGAATTCAACAGTTCTTGCTGACATCACTCTCCCCCCTCAACACAACTGCCATGGAGCGGGATTTTCTTGGTACCCTAAAGCAGGTAGCATCTCCACTGGTATTACAAGGTGAAGACAGGGCCCAAGGGGAGCTCAACAGCAGTATCCATGCTGCTCAAGTCATTCCAGGTGCACGCCGACATGCCACATAAGAGGAAAATATCATATCCTAGGAGGTCAACACCACGATGCTGCCGACAAATAGTTTAGGGCCATTTTGGTTTTGTATATAATGTATGTTACTTTATATAATTATGTGTATAACTTTATGTATGTTACTTTATAAAGTATGTTATTTTATTATGTGATTCATTTCGTTGAATTTGTTATTTTTTTATGGCTTGTTTGTTTTTGTATGAATAAAGAATAAAAGTTACTAACAACAACTTAACAAAAAGCGACATAACAAATAACAAGTCATTCATAAAATGTATCCATAAACATACATATTATACAATGAAACCTTATTTTTCTTCTAAACCTTGGTACACATTGCAACTAAAAAAGACTTTGTAATTTTGAATATTTTTCTAATAAAAATTGAATTTTTATTACAGGAGTTGATTTAAATCAACTTTTATTTAAAAAAATTAATTAATTATTACTTAAACGAGAGTTGATTTTGACCGACTCCCCTTATAAAAAAATTAATTTATTCTAAAAATAACTTTTAAATTTGTTCGCTGTAGGAATTGTGGGAAATTTTCCTTCCTTCTTCTTATCTCTCTCTCTCTCTCTCTATTTCAGTTTATGGCGTCACTAATTCACTTTGATGCGTGTGCGCACAAATCAGCCTTCTGCTTCCTGAAAAGTCTGGTTCGCGAGAATTCCGAATCAAGTCACACACGCCTCCCCACGCTCTTCAGGAAGTGATTCACACACATTGCTCCCTTCATCATTTGTTTCTTAAATCCCTTTTTCCCTATAAATTGCTTCAAACTCTAGCCAAATAATATATATATATATATATATAGCAAAGATCCATTACTAGCTCCTTAATCACTGTCTCATAACCAAGGATTTGTTATTTGTTGAGGAGAAAATGGCGAATGCAATCAAATCCTTTAGTTTGAACACAGGGGCTAAGATCCCTTCTGTAGGATTGGGAACATGGCAAGCTGAGCCTGGTGTTGTTGCCAAAGCTGTCACCACTGCCATTCAGGTATATCTCATTTTTATTTATTTACTTAGGATTTCTTAGAGTTTTGATTTTTGCTAGATAGAAGAAATAGCTGAGCGTTGATGTTGTTCAGATTGGATACAGGCATATTGATTGTGCTCAAGCGTATTTCAATCAAGCAGAGGTAAAATGCTAAATAATTTCCTTTTTGTCATTTAAGGTTTTTTTTATTCCCTCTTTTTTTACTTTAATGATAATTAGTTCATACATGCATTTGCACTATTGTTATTATGAGCATATGAATTGTGATGTGATAAATTATTGATTGTTGGATGTCTCAGCTGATGCTCTTTTACATTAGTGTACATTAATTTTGCTTTGAAAAAAAAGTGAAAGGCTCAATGATTTGTGCTAGGAATTGACTTGCCTTTTGTTTTATCTTGGTTTTTGTAGATTGGTTCTGCACTCAAGAAGCTGTTTGATGATGGCGTCGTCAAGCGCGAAGAATTGTGGATCACCTCCAAACTCTGGTTTGTTACCTTCTGAAAAATTCTATGCTCTTTCTGAATGTTGGGGCAAATTTGTGCCTTTGATTTGATTTGATTGCTGAAGAAATTCCTCTGCTTTCTTGACTAACACCAGGTGCTCCGATCATGCCCCAGAAGATGTGCCAAAAGCATTGGACAAAACCTTGCAGGATTTGCAGCTTGGCTACCTTGATCTCTATTTGGTATGTGTTATGTTTATTGCAATGTGAATTTATGTTGCCATTTTCTCGGAAAATTAAACTCTCTGAATTCACAGTTATGGTGTAACAATAGAGCGATATGTATTGGTGTTACACAAAAAATTGTAATGCTGAGTTCAATAATCAAAGGGTTCATTTCATCTAATGTTAGTCTCTTCCTACAACCAATTGAATTGATTTGTTTTGTAGATTCATTGGCCAGTCCGCATGAAAAAGGGATCGGTTGGATTCAAGCCTGAGAATCTTGACCAAACCGACATACCCAGCACATGGAGAGCAATGGAGGCGCTGTATGACTCCGGAAAGGCTAGAGCTATTGGAGTGAGCAATTTCTCTTCAAAGAAGCTTCAAGATCTGTTGGCGATAGCACGAGTCCCTCCTGCAGTTAACCAAGTGGAGTTGCACCCGGCATGCCAGCAGACAAAGCTGCACGAGTTCTGTCAATCTAAAGGAATTCACCTATCTGTAAGTTCAGAAAATATGATCAACTTAAAGAGCTTATATTATTCACACAAGTATATCCATTTACTTGTCGAAAAATCTTGAAAGTTCAGGAAGCCAATATTTATCACATGATGTTAAGATTGTATAGGGCCAATTGAAAATCGTTATCGAACATTATATCAAACGGCGTTATCTCAAAAACTACTCTTCTGGTAATCTGCATGATGAATTTCTCTTGTAGGGATACTCGCCACTAGGGTCACCTGGAAATCTCAAGAGTGACATCCTTAAGAACCCGGTTGTCAATATGGTCGCGGATAAATTGGGGAAGTCGCCGGCACAGGTTGCCCTTCGGTGGGGCCTGCAAATGGGGCATAGTGTGTTGCCTAAGAGCACCAATGAGAAGAGGATTGCGGAAAATTTCGATGTCTTTGACTGGTCCATTCCTGAAGACCTGATCCCCAAGTTCTCTGAGATTAAGCAGGCAAGTAGTCAGTTACTTAATAGTTTTTTCATCTGTCTGTTAATGTTTTTTTCCCCCTCTAACATTTCTGCTAAGGCCGTTTGCGCCGCTAATGATAATGCTAGATAGTGTGCAGATAGATTAATTTTTTGAGTGACTCATGGAATTTACTAATGCAGGAGAGGCTAATTAAGGGTACTGGATTTGTTCATGAGACCTATGGCTCCTACAGGACTGTTGAAGAACTCTGGGATGGTGAACTGTGAGCAAAATGTGGCGTTGAGATGTTTACAAATTACCCTTATTCTGAAGCACATTGATTTTGTTGCTCTGTAATCTTCTGGGGCCACCTGTTGAATGTGACTAAGTATTTTAGAATCAGACTAGTGTTGTTCTTTGTTTGTGATGATGCAGAATAAGAAACCAAGACTTAGTTTCTATTTGTAAGTCCTGTAGCATTTTTTAAATGTGTTGAATTATATTGAACTGAATTTGACAAGTGTGGCTAAAACTTTAAAGAACTTGATATATTTCATTTTTCCCTTGTGCTCAATTATTTGTGGTTCATGTGAATTAATTGCCACATGATATTAGTCCCACTTTCTTTATTTAGACTTCTCCAAAAAAAATATTCTAGAATAAAACGGGAAAAAAAATGAAATCTAAGTTTTCGCCAAACCAAAAACCATTAATATAACTTATACTCGATAAATGTGTGCATTATGAAAGTAAAAATAAAACTTCTATGAATAGAATTTATGTATATTTTGCACATAAACATCATCTTTAAAAATTTCTCCCACAATTTTTACCTTCACATCAAACATAAAATAAGTTTGTTACCACATCCGAATGTCAAGATATTGCACAAACAAACCTCTGCAATATCTTAAATGCGCTTAATGCAACAATCGAAACCAAAAGTTTTACATTTTAACAATGACATCCGATTCTAATAAAATCCTTGTGATGTTTATCATTACTCTTTCCTTTTCAACTAAATAATTTTTTCTCTAGTAGCATCTATTAGGTTGCAGCTCCTCAATAATTATAAAAGATACCAATTTATGTGGACTTCTGGTCGTCTAAGTGTTGTAATCAACAATAAATCACTGACAAAAGACCTTTGTACTACGCATACGAACATATTCTGTATTCAGTATTAGCATTACTCACTAAATAACAAAATTTCATTCTCAATTGGCGCAGGCAATTCCAAATTACAACCCTCTCAAGCTAAGCTACATTGACTAGCTCGTTATAAATATTCACAATTAAATGATTCAGAAAATAATAAATAAAAATAATATTGACAAGCTTAATTAACGCAAAATTTTCCTTCAAGAGCCGTGTTTTAAAAGAACAGCTATTCTCTCCCAAGCATCCTCAGAAAAAATCCAGTTTCGGCTGCATCTGATTGAAATCATTCATGATAGCAGACACAGACTGAAAGCCCATTTGAGATATTAATTATTTCCATTCAATTAAACCGAAGCATTGGGGCACAGCAGAATTCTAATCAGCGAAAACAAAAACTCCATTCTCAGCATCGATCATCCTTTTCGCTCGAGCAGTTCCGACAATTCGTTCAAGCTGAAAAAGCAATCCCCGAAAAAATGAGTACATAACTTCAATTAAATGTAACTCATGAAGGGAGAAAAGTAAAAGCACAATAATATAACAGGACTAGCAGTATATGTTATTAACAAATACTTAATACCAGAAATTTAATTGAAGTATATAGTTAACAATGGAATTAGTCATCATAATTATAATCCTCTCTGCCTGTTCCAAAGGCCTGCATATTAAAAACTTCATGCACAACGTAACATGCCATTAACACCACAATCCACAAGTATGAGAGAAACTATCGCGATGGACAATCATACAATCAGACAGCATACTGAAGTCAGCAATGCAGCAATAAGGGAAAAAAAAAAAAAATCAAGATGCAATAAAATACCAAGCCATTAAATCCGAAGCTCTGTCCCACTACCATGACAATCACATTTCTAGTCATACATGTTACAGACTACATTCCAACAAGTAACATAATACTAAAAGGACATCGAAGAAACCAATTATTACCCGAAGCTTGTCAACTTTAGAAAACATAACAGTGCATGCCATATTGTCAGAACCATCGAGCATGTTCACAATCTGCAACAGGAAAAGTGGGGTAGCACTAAGAAGAGCAGCTTCGTATTATGTTTTCACTCGTAAGTTAAAGATGAGGACAATAGCTGATGCAAATTAATATCAGCATAAGAAGCAATGAACTAAAACTTCTGAAATGCATAGGTTATACAAAAAGATCACAATGACTAATGAATTACTAAGGTACTTTTGTTCGTGATCTTTTAGCAGGAGCCAGTTGAATTGGGCTGGAACTTAATTCCAAAACCGATCTATTTTTTTCTCTCTCCTTTTCTAGGAAAGGGCATTTTTTCATACTTGGGGATTTTCGCATTAGTTTTTTCAGGTTCTAATGGTTGGACATGTAAAGGGACTAGATTCTATTACCAAAAAAGAAGGGACTAGATTGCTCGTTTGATCATATGTATTTTTTCTTTTCTGTTCATTCTAAGGTAACTTCTTTGTGTCTAAACTCTTTCAGTTTTAAGATTTTTTGTAGTGAATTCTTGAGAGAGGAGTATGAGAAAAATATCCTACTTTACAAGCCTGCTCACCTCAGGGTAAAACTCCTTTCTCTCTGGTAGTGAATAAATGATTAAATTCCGAACCCCACGAATCTGCCATCAAGAAATAAAATTGAATTGGTCAATATCATCTATGAATAATAATATGATAGAAGGATTATAACACGTCATATTAGTCAAAACTTCAATCCTTACAAAATAAACTAGGCTTAAAACAAATTTTAGAGACGGACTATCATGAATACTCGGATTAGAGCACACATAGCCCAAGCAATTCAACTAACTCAATTATTACTTGGGATAACATACTTTCCATTTGAAATGACGTCAGAACTTCACATCATAACTTTGAAAGAAAGCCAACCAGCAGGCTGCACATCTATGCACTTTGTATTTTCTCAAAATTAACAAAAACTAATGCTATTGAACTCCAGAGAAAAGAGGAAAAGATAAGGAGAAAAACAGACTATTCGAGTGTATACAACCTTGTATCTGTGGTAAAAATGAGATCTTTCAGTGTAAAGCATAATTTTCCTTCTACCTTCGAAGAACCAAAGACGCGCACGAGAAATATCACTTTGGGCCGTATACCTATGTTTACAAAAAAAAAGACCACTCATAAATCATAATTTATCATAAGAGCTGACACTCTAAAGAATAAATAAAAATTCACCACTAGGATTTCATCAAAAGTTTCAAAGACAGACAGAAGTAGGCTGCTTACTCCCCAAGACAACAACAGGAGGCATTCTGTGACTTCAAAAAATTTCGGATTCGAATGAATTCAAAGTAAGAACTGATAAATAGCATAATCCCCCCCTGCATTAAGGATTTCATCCAAGTGAACCAAGATAATTAGTATATAAATTCACATTATTGCCAGCATACACACTAGAATTTGAAGTACTCAAAGAAAATTAACCTGATCAGAATCTTTGATTCGGGGAAAAACCTGCACGACAATAATGATTGACATCATATTTAAATGACTCCAAAATTTGCATCAATTGGTAATAAAAAGCACATAATCATAAATCCATTTTGAACAATTATAAGGAGTTTACTTGAAGAAATTGAACATAATTATTTCACAGACAATTAATAAGCAGACTGTAGACGAACTCAGCAGCAGCAGCTTACATAAAACAGACAAGGACAGTTTAGAGGCAGGCCAAAAAAATATAGATGAAAAACAAATTTATCTTCTAAAATGTCACCAAATATATCATTAATATAAATGAATGATTACAAAGTTCACAAGCCAATAAAAAATATTTCTTATTAATCACATTGCTACTGTTAAGGAATCGCCTAATGTAGTGTATTTATTTGGAAGGCAAATAAAAATTATTTGCAAGGTTAAATTATTTTTTTATCTTTATACATGATACTCATTTTCAATTTGGTCTTCAAAAAAGAAGTTTCAAATTTGATCCTTATACATCCAATTATTTCAAAATCATTCCCTATACTGTGAACTTGACATAAAATTATTGTGAAGTATAGTGACCAAATTGAATATAGGTATTACATATCGGGTCCAAATTAGAAATGAGTGTCATGTATAGTGACTAAAAATACCCGTTTTTAGCCCCTATATATGACATTTTCAATTTGGTCCCTAACTTCATATGACTAACTAGAATGGATTTTTTCTTGCCCAAATTAAAAGTAAGCACACAGTTTAGGGACCAAAACTATATTTTATGTTTAACCTATTTACAACGATGTTTGATGTCATAGAATAAGAAAATATTTTGCTAGATGGCACATAACATCTCCAATAAGAAGAAATCAAAGGCAAAACAGTGCCAAGGAAGAAGAACCAATGAATTTGGTATCTTTCAACGAGAGAAAGCAATAGTCCCTGTTGCTTGTAATTAAATAGACATCACGAAGCACACTCATTGTCAGAAGAAAATGTGAACTTTCCATAGATAATTTCTGCTAATTGCCATGTAATTTTTCTGTGTAGGCTGATCCTGTTTAGTCTCTAAGGAAAGAAAATGAACAATTTCCACAAGTGAATTTAAAAGAAAAGCCAAAATACACTCATCATTTCCTTTATATATTTTTTATAATTACTTGACTTTTACAACTGCAATTTCAGCCAACGCCAAAAGTAAGACGATTAGCCAAGTTGACTTAAAGCAAGGGAAACACTAATATAGGAATTGGGCTATTCATGAGACAATCATAAGTGGAACCTACTAGTAACTGAGTGACAGAAAGAGAGAGTGGAGTGTAGTGGCTCAGTTGAGGTGTGTCTGCGAAGGTACAAGATCCACGGGATTTGCAACTTCCCTTCATGAATGGGAGTTGTTTTTTGGATGGAGTAACTCCTCGGCTACTTCCATGAGTTGAACCCTTAATCAGGTGCTCGCGCTTCAATTTGTGGGGTCTGTGGGAATTGGGGATTCTTTTAGTGGAATGAGGGGGTGCTTAAATAATATATAAATGAGAGAGAAAGGAGATAGGCTTAGTTTGGTAAAGCTTTCCAAGATGGTATTGTTAGCTCCCAAAAAACATAAGCTAATTTTTTGTTTGGTAAACAAACAAACTGAGGTCCTTTTGCTCCCGCCAGTTAAAAGTCAATGTACTCTTGAGAGCCCTCATGAGTAGCTTTTTATAGCTGACTTGGGCTCACTAAAAGTTAAAAGACTAATATAACCTTAATTTTTAATAGTTATTATTACTCGCATAATGCTTATGTTCACTACAGTCATTTTACATATAGAGAGTATAATATATTCACCAAACACTACTCTAGCTCTAGTAGCTTCTTCTTATTGAGAGCTACTCTTAACATATTTTTACCAAACAGTAATTCTGTGGCTTTTTGAAAGCAGCTTTTAGAGAGAAAGAGAGCTCGGTAGATCTCAAAAAACCACAACAATACCAAACCAGACCCTAGTTATGCTGTGAGTAGAGCACCTAGTTATTATTCACCCCAATTGTTCATAGCTTCCTCAAGTTCTCAAATCACTTGATCTAGACCTAACAGTATTGCATTTTCATTTCATCTGTTCTTCCCATTTCTCTATTCTCTATTCTAGTTTAACAGACTATTCCTTACCTCAATTTTCTTGCTTTAATCAATTCTGGATACATTCACAACTACTGGTACCGGAACACATAAATTCTCTTTTAAAGATAAAATCGCTTCACTGCCATAGTGACCAATTAGGAAGCGTTGATTGAATAAAACAATATCCAGTTGATATAAGTGCAAGCAAGGATGTGTTGTGTTTGGGTTGAAAAGAATAAAAACATGTCATGTGAGTAGGCTAAATGAGAAGGGTATGTGGCAAAATATTATTCATTGGACAGGGAGACAAGATTATCTGCATACCATCATAAATTATGCAACTCCAAAAAAAACCCTTATACACTAGCAATGACAGCAAATTACCAGGAAGAATGAACCATAAGTTCTTCATAAAATACTTAACAAATACTTAGGAAAAAACATACCTTTTTAACAAAATAATCAAAACGGACATCATCAGCATCTACTATTGAATCTTTATCAAATCGTTCGTAAGTCTACAAGGTAAAAGTTTAGAGAAACTGTTAAAACGAGAAAATAAGGCACAAACCCACCGAGATAAATCAGAATAATATTTGATAACTCAAGATGACAGACCTCAATAATGAAGAGAAAATAATATTGAAGGACTACTAGTATATCAAACAAATTAATCATAACAAGAATGAATATTTGAGCATACATATGATAACAGTGTAAAACAGTTTGTCAGAATCATTTTCAACCATAAGCACAGTTTAACTACAACGGCAATCCAATTAATGTCCCCCATGCTCATAAAGACCTCCACTTGAAACAAAACACAGATAAAGCATGCATCTTATGAACAACAAAATAAAACTAGAAGAGAGATGCATAATTATCACAATGAATCTTTGCTATTATATTAAGGGGGGATTCCTGTCTCCAAATTCATTGTAGTTTCTCCTGCCTTAATTTCTTCTTTGTATCAAAACACACACACACACACACACACACATTTATGAGCATGGGGGATACACACACAGACACACACAAAAAGCATACATACTATATATATAGACATACACACACAATTGTATTTATGTGCATATATACAATTATATATATTTGCTTTCCACATTATACATGCATGAAAATATGCTAATTTATCAAACATACATATCACACAAATCATCCCTGCCTACTAAATTACGGACTTTGAAAACCCATCATGAAAAATTTCTTATTTCTTTTCTACTTGCAAGCCGAAAATCTAGCATAAAAAATGAACAACATATCAAGGTAGATTGAGAATCATTACAAGTCACTCTTTCCATGTCAAGCAATAATACAACAATGAAAATCATTGTACACATCACATAACCAATCCAAGGAAATTTGAAGTGCATAATTTTGCCAATCACACTATCAGAAAGAACCTAGACCCGATTGGTTTCCTTCCTATTTGAAACACTATACATCAACTAGACCTTAGTTCACCACAGAAAGAAAAAAATGCAAATTACTAATGCCAGCGATATTGAGAGCCATACTTGTTTTATTTGGGGTAGCACTTTGTGTAAAACACCTTTATATTCACAGATCAGCTTCACCTGCAGATATCAAATAAAAAGACTGATGATCATATGATTTTAAAAAATTAGGAGCATAATTATTTTGATTGATGTAATTGCTTAGGCAGCCAAAAAGAAGATCGTCATGGCAATTTTCATTTCATAACAGGGTGTATCAATAATGCCACTAGGCTAAGTTTATAAATAAGAATTAAAACAATACAAAGAGAAGTTAAACCATAAGATATTTCCATGTAATGAGAAGAACTCTTTCAGCTATGGTATGTTTCAGCCATTGAAGGTGGGCACAAACATTAAACCCATTTAAAAGCATAGAAAGTGCAACCAGATGTGTTACATACCTTTCCTTCATAGTTACAACATTGATGATTGAATGAACTATTTATATCTGCAACAAGAAATTGAGAGGCTATAAAATACTTAGCCAGGTTTCAATAATGCGAGTAGAAAAGGACTAAAAAGTAAACTTTACTTATAACTCAGTATCAGCATAAGTAGGTGAAATAAATCATGGGTTAACCAACCATGATCCTCCAGAAAAGAAAGATACAAAAAAATATTAACCATGTTATATAATTGCAGTAGATTCTCATGATAATTGTTAATGTAAAATTTGAATGGATACGGAATGAATCCCTATAGATATAAATGAAATATTCATTCTTCCAGCAAAGTAACATCTTATGAAACAACAAAAAAAGGAAGAAGATATGTAAAAACAAAAAAACTATGTAGAGTTCTTATTCTACACTATTGGCCAAAAAAAGGAAGGTTCATTACCTTGATTTAAATAAAAACCCAGAATTATTGTTTGCCTGTAAAATCTGGCATAATCATCAAGATACCTAAACAAGAAATACAAACAAAAATTTCAAGATACTTGGGCAGAAAAATATGACACCGATGCCTATAATAATCTGAGTGTAACTTGCAATTCATGCAACAAATTTAATGAATTACGTACAAATAGCAGGGCAGTCTCTTCCTATGCACCCAACTGAATGAAAATGATAGAGAATACAAAAAGCATGCACAAGAACAGAGATGTGCTTTTATCTCCTTGACAAAACTATCTTCATTACATGTGAATTCTTCACTTAATATTCCATTGCATTCTTTGACTCATAGTGGCCTATAAACTGTGTCCTTGTATTGAAGCGTCCATGTTCATAGACCTCAGTTAACTCAAAGTACCGATGTTTCCAAATTGCATGTATCTATATGAGTGCCTGTGTGCACGGCTTCCTCTTTCATATGAAGAGAACACAAGTGAGGTGAGGTAAACTTATTTTATTATAAATTGAAATGTAAAAACAATGCCATTGTACATTGCTTTCAAGAAATAGTAATTTGCTTGTGATTATAACACAGTCTTAAAGGAATGACATCATAACGGAAAAGATTGCAAATTTCTTATAGGCACTTATTGATTATTTTAACAGTTAAAATTATTGACAGATATCAACCTATTCAACTCTACTAAAAGCTTCAGATGCTAAACTGGAGGCACGTGAACCGTTTAGCAGCATTTGATTCCTGTCCTGGAATAGAAAGAACGGAAACAGTGATACAGTAAACTGTACATGTCTCCAATATCCCTCCTTTTTGGAGGGACAAAATTTAGCTTAAAATTATCCTAAGACAGGAACAACTTTGGGTTTTTTTGCTCTTCGTCTTCTTTTCTAAACATGTTTCTGTCCTAAATGTCTATCTCCTCCGTCTCATGACAAAAACCGGACAGCTATCTGAATACTATCCTCTCTTGCCATATTTTTGACCTTCCCTTGGTTTGAAGATCAATATGCCCAAAAGTGGCATGGCTGGTGGTATTACATCAAACCTCAAAAAGTGATCTATGTTAACATGGTAAGATTTGCTAGAGCAGTGATATGATTATGTGTTAAGGCTTTCTTTTGTAGTAGCCTTTCAAACAGGCAAGTAAGCCACATGGAAGAGCCTTAATAAATGCAGTAGGATGGATGATAAAAAAATGATTTGGTGGTTAATTATCAGCCACAGTTGCTGTATACCATAAAAATAATCACTGAACATGCAAAAGCTACATAATTGCATGGTATGATACTAGGTACCTTGCTCTAACATTTTGTAGAACGGGATTATATTCAAGGCCTCTCATTAGCATTCAGAAAGTACTCTTTCTAAAATAGTTTACATGCAATTTTGTTGCATCTTTTAGCCTCATTAGACTTACTCTTTCCATTTAGTTTCTCTGTTTATAAAAGATACGTTATCCTCCTCGCCCGTTTTAATTTTCCTCTAATAAAAAAAATTATTCCATAATATATTTCCAAAAAACCGGACCTCAATTTATTTTTTTGTGACCAACAATTATTCCCTATGGCAAATAAAAAGAAATGAAAACAAAAATGAAAGGAAGGTATAAAAGTACACAGATTTTATATTGGTCTAAGGGGAGAGGTGGTGAAGAAAAACTAAGTTCATTGCAGAAAAGTTAACATAGAATGTACCATGGTCTAATGCGCATAACATCTGTTCCAGGCTGCTTAGAAGGTAAGTGGTTCAAATGTTCAATGACTGCATGCACGTGAGACCAATTCTGGCAAGTGTAAAAAATAATGAGAAACAACATTCACAGCATAGGCCAACTCATGGGGACCTTCAATTTATTGAAGTATTTTAATTTTTTATCCGGAAAAAAAAATATAGTTGTTTAAAGAAACATCACTGCAAACCTGCATCGCTATTACATCTGCATGATCAATAATCAGAACCTGCCCAGAATAATAATATGCACTTCATCAACTTCAAATTATAGGATATATATATATGTATGTATATATAGGGTAACTACATATCCAGATATAATTTATAAAGTATGGCCTAACAATAACGGGTAGGGCAATTTACCTCTATAGACGAAAGAAAATCTACATCTTTCTCCTTATTACTCCTGGCCTCTTCAATTTTCTAACATTTACAACAATCTGATGTGATTAGCACATATTATACATGTAAACAATACATCAAAACAAAAAGAAAAGTTCAGCAACATTTCATATTTCTTTAAGGGCAAATTACACCAATCTCCACTGACGTCCATCATTATTGCACTTACCCCCCTTAATTTTTAAGTTGACACCCGACTCAACATTATCTGTTAAATTTCTACTGAATGTCATCCCACTCTCTCCACCCACCTCCATACCCCATCTTTTCCTACCTCCACTCACACCCAAAAACCCTAAGACCCATTCTCCCCTTCCTCCTCTACCACCTCCTTCTCTACATCCTCAACCATACAATGATCAAATCCCTGCCAAAGCCAAAATAAAATCAACCCCAAACCCAAAACCAGTAAACTCTGCCTCATCATGACTATTGCACTCTACATTGCAGCACCGTCTCTGACCTGCGCCATTCTCCCTTCTCACCACCAAAACCTCCAACACCACTTCTACACCCATTCCCACCACCGACATCAGACCAGCATTGCAAACTGTTAAGCCTCATTCACCCTTCAGCCTTCACCGCCGAAGGTCCATAACCTCCCATGCCACCTCTTACAACCATTCCAACTACCAATGCCGAATCTGCATCGCAAAGTGTTAAGCCTCCTTCACCCTTTGCCGCCACAACCTCTCACCTGTGTTGCCTCAACCCAAAACCTCTGCAACCAGCCATTCCCTTTGTGCTCGTGTCTACATCCAAGCTTCGCGCATGCACTGCCATTCTCTTCCCTCAACCTCACTGTCATTCGGCTGCAATGAACCAGCCTAACCCGTGTTCACTTCGTAATTTGGATTTTGGTTGAAGTGTGGGTGGAGGTGGTAGGGTTTTTTGTTATTGCAGGTAAATTGAGAATATTTTAAAATATGTTAAGGGAGGCGAGTCAGGTGTCGTGTGAAAAAATTGAAGGCACCAAGTGTAATATCGATGAACCTAGTGAGGTTGGTGTAATTTGTCATAATTTTATAGAAAAAGAAACTATATTAGAAAAGAAGACAATATTACAAAAGAGGAAAAGACATTCTGAAAAAAGAAACTGAAAATTAAAAACTAAATTCTATGTGAATAAATCAAGCAACAAAGCATACTAATCCATTCGTAAGTCAAAGAAAGAAAAGCCATTAAACATATTATACACAAAAGCACCAAAGGGATGCCAAGAAATAATCATATCCTAAATGAAGGCGATATTAAACAGTTTGAAAAGTAATCATTAAGGGTCTGTTTAGTTTTGGAAAAAATTTCTTACTTTTATTTCATATTTTCAATATTAATTACAAAACTGCCACCCTGTGGCTTGTTTTAATTTTTTTTTGCCTTTTTTAGGATTTTGTGGAGGAAATAATGATAACAACTTTCATTTTATTTGTTGGATTATGCTTATGGAACCAATAATGGAAGTATTTTATTGAATAGTGAGATCTTTTAATCTCCAATGCATCAAAAGTAGTAAAATCTAGCAAAACCTTCTATTCTTGGTTCCTTAACAGGTGACAAGCATCTGATTTTGAACACATAAGAAGTGTAGAAGGTGGCATGACAATGGTTAGTGCACAAGGGCAGAATGCTCCAAGAAGAACGACACGAGGGGTAGCAATTAATAAATTTAGTGGAAAAAGTTATTATAATTAGGGTTAAATAAGTTTTTACCTCCTACTAAATCGTGAATTTTGATTTTGCACCCTATTAAATTTTTTCTTTGGTTCGAGTCCTCAATAAATACCTTTTTTTGGTTTTAGTCCCAGACATTAAGTTGAATCGTTAAAAGATGACATGACGAACAAAAGTTTGGTAGGCTCCACTGTAATTTGGTCAAACCGGTTTGAACCATGGACCGGTTTGACCACGATTTAAACCTGGTTTGACCATGTTTGACTAAATTACAATGGAGTCCACCTAACTTCCATCTACAATGTCATCCTTTAACGGGTCCAACTTAACATTGGGGACTAAAATAAAAAAAAATAAAATTATCGAGGACTCAAACCAAAGAAAAAATTTAATAGGGTGCAAAATCAAAATTTGCAATTTATAAGGGGCAAAAACTTATTTAACCCTTATAATTATAATAGAATATATATATATATATATATATATATATATAGCAGATTCAGATTGTATGTTCACAGTATATGATACTCTCCCCCTTGCCTTCTTGATGGGACATTCTCTACTTTGGGTGATTTATTCTCTCGTTTTCTTAAGGAGGATGTCTTTACTTATGACTTGGGACTTGTCTTCTGTAATTATAAAATTTCTTTCCTCAGACAAATAGAAAAATAAAATAACTGTCCAAACCAAAATAGAAAGGAATCTATTAAGGAAAAATTACAAGAAACTAAATCTAAAGCAAACAAGAAGAAGTCTTGAAGTCAAAGATGAATAAGAAACTAAGAAGAATATTTCTTTTTATTCAAAAAACAAATAAACTGCTTACATTGACCAAGCCTAATGCTGAAGCAACAATAATATCTGAGGTATGGAAATTACTGAACAATTTGATTGTCTTCCTGCACAGAATGAATCATAAAAGATATTTTAGAAAGAAGAAAATCAAATCATATTGCATTATGCGACTACAAGTACAAAGTTTGAGAAAAGTAACTTCCAATGGGTTTACAAAGTTTGGTATATAAAAAAACTACTAGATAATATATGCCTTTTACTAAAATGTCCTAAATATTAAAAATAATTGTGGTGCCAGTGGCGGCAACAGTAGTGGTGAAGGCGGCAATGGCAACAATGATAGTCGTGGTGGTAATCTAGATAGACACTTCTCATGAAAGCAACCTGCTCTGCCATAATTACCTGGGTAATGAGTCAGTAATCCAGATTGCCAATAATCTTGTCTAAGTATTAACTAACGAGGTCAATGAGGGTTATCAAGGTAATTTAAAGTCATTATTACTGTTAATCCAGATAGATTACCTTATACAAAACAAGGTCGAAGTATTAATTACTCTTATTGAAACCGTGCATATATTTATTCCCTAATGAATAAATTTAGTGTTCATGGTGCCTATCTAAGTAAGCATTGAACCTAAGCCATTCAGCCACATATATTTTGCTCAGCCATTCAGCCACATATATTGCTCTACACTCTTCCTTATATGTTATTTCCCTACAATTCATCAAAGTATCAGAGTGGTAACATCCTCCGTGACCCATATCGTCCCTTTCCACTACTGAGTTCCTAATAAATTTGAACTCTCCCAAAGTCCAAATACAATTTGGAATACACAACTTCAAGCCGTTAAAATTCTTGTTTGCTTTTGGTGATTTCAGTGCTTCATTCACATGCTTACCATTGTGCCTCTTCAGCTTGCTGCTCATTTTCCACCGAGCTATCTACTATCAGCGACCCATTGATTTGCAACTCCTCCACCGGGCTTTACTCCATTGGTTTTGGAAGTCCATTTTTGGTGAAAAAATTGTGTCTACCAGCTGTTCCATCTCCAGCGAGCTACCCACCACCAGACATCAACACATACAGACTCAAACAGTGCAGATCATCGACCTCTTACGCCAGCAACTCCACCACTGCGCTTTATTTCGGTGGTTTTGGATATTGGTTAGAGTACAACCTCCACAAACTACATTATTTTTGACGAGCTACCCACCGCTGGAAATCCCAACAAACAGCCTCAAACAGTGCCAACAGGCCCATCCACCAAAGAACCATCGCCAATGGTCAGAGCAAGCACCCCCTTGCACAAAGCCTTTCTCTGCACAACTCTCCATGTGCAGGCGTGTCCGCATGTGTGCAACCTTTGTCACTCTTCCAGTCTTCCTCCGCCCCAACAAAACCCTGAATCACCTTTAAATATCACTTCCCAACACTCGTTGCCCTTCTTGGACACATCAACTTCCGGTCAAAGTCCATTTTATATTTTCTCTTAAGACTCCATTTGTAACATGCTTGAAGTTTACTGAACTTTAGCTTGAGGCGGAGTATTAAGAATAATGTATGTGGTTGTTCGGTCTAGTTTAGTCATGTGATTATTGTGTGGCATTAGAAACACACAGTCTTATGAAATAGCTAAGTATAAATTGCTCTTATTGAAACTATGCATGTACTTGTTGTTCCCTCATGACTATATAGAGTGCTCTTGGTTGCCTATGCTAAGTAAGCATTGAACCAAAGCTATTCAGCCACACATATTACCCTACACTCTTCCAATAATTATGATTCCCCTTGTTCAAATATTTCACTCGGTAGGACCACTTTATCAACTAGACATCAACTCCAACACAATCAGTTTCCTAGACCTTGGAACCCCAATCATGCGCACACCGACCCTTGGCATCGTCCACGCACCAATCAATAAATTAACCACAAATAACAAGCAGTAATGAATTTAATAACAAATTTTTATGGTGTACTTCGACAAGCTTCCTCAATATATCTTGGGAAAGGAAAGAGAATAACAATCCAAATCACTAAACAATGCAACTTATTACCTAGTAAATTTGATTCCAATCATAAAATCATCCTCATTATTGTCACCAAAAAGTACTTGAAAGTCAGATGGCTTGGATGACTTCTGAAGTTTTGCATTTTTAGAGTCCTGGCCGTTTTCCTCAGGGCCTTCATGTTCTTCACTTCCAAATTTAGTGGAAAAGCGATCCATATGCTCAACATTAGTCTGGGAAAAACACAAATATCACAGGACTTTCAGAATTGTTTATCTTGCTCAACAAAAACGTAACACAATAATATGGGTAATAATCATAAGCAGCACTTGCAACAATTAGTCCATAATTACAAACATGAAATGTATTAGCAATCATTTCAGCCTAAAAATTAAATGAAAGTTCAATGTAGAAAATCATCGTTAATCTAATGATCTTAGAACTTCACTGTCCACGAAATTTGACATGCTTATAATTAAATTAATAAAGTGCATGAAAAGCTTTAGTGTCACTATCGAAGGCCGCATAAAATATAACCTCCCCTTGGATATAGTAAATTATGTGCAGCTCCATTCATGTGATTTAGAAAATGAAGACATTTTCTGGTTGAAAGAATAGTATGCATCAACAAGTATTAACCTCAACCCCCCCCCNTTGATAGTATGTAATGGTCAAGAGTCAATACCATGGTTAGAGAGATTGGCTGCACGTTAAAATTATATATATAGAGAGAGAGAGATATCGCAAAGTACCTTGTATGACGAAGGAGTAAGCTGTATAAGTCTCTTTACAACACGATACACAATGCTTGCCAATGGCAATAAAATTAAAACCTGGAGCACGAATCAGAAAAAGAATTTTACTTTTTGTTTAAAACATCACAAACTAACATTCAGAAGATCTATCTTGTATGCTTAGCATTGCTTAGATAGAAGCCTACTTCTAACTTTAAAGTGCATGCATTTCTAAGTAATACAAAGTTTATCAACTAAACATAAAAAAAAGGTCACAAGATTTGGCTGGAGCTTAACTCTTGCAACTTTAGCGACAAACATTCAAACAAGCATGTCATGTGGAATAGGATTAGGCGGTTGGCTTCTAATTGGTGCAAGGTGCAAGGTGAATGGTCCTTTTAGAGGGGTTTCCCGAACATATATGCTGAGAGATTGGAAAGCTTTGCCCTTTTAATGTTTTCTTTTGTTAGTTCTTGTTTTTTCTAATGAGGATCTCTTGTCCTCCACCTCTTTGTACTATTCTTCTCTTCGTGTTAATAATATTCTTCTTCTATTTTAAAAAAAAAAAAAAAAAAAAAGATTTCTGAATCCACAATGACGAATGTATTTTATGGAATACCAAACGCAACAATCAATTCAAAGAATAAGAGGTGGTTGCACAATGTTTCTTCAAAAGTCAAATATTTCATAGGATTATATAAGTAATATGACAAAACATTAATTAAATGTGCAAGGGACAATTGCAATATAGTACTAAATCCATTATAAGGAAACAATCAAGAGTCCTTTACCTTTGGACGAGTGAAACCTTGATCTCGAAATCTGTCACTATCAGCACTCTCTCCAAGCCTGGTCAGTTTGGCATCATTCTTTTTCACGCAGTCTCTAGTTCTGAAGACATGATTGAGCTGTGCATAATATTGTCATTAAGTCAAAGATGTTCACAGACTCCATAATTTTATGTAGAATGACTAGGAAATTCACTTACGGAATGCATCATGTATGCATCCATGATGTTTGTGTCTTCACGACCTTTCAGATAGAATGGTCTCTTGTTACAGTAAAGAATATCCCGATAACTGCTGCCTAGAACCAAGTCAACATAAGGTCAATGCCGATAAAATGATTTAAACAATAAAAGTAGGAAACATATCGTACAGTAATGTGCAGCCTAACGCAAATTGACACAAATTTGCAGCATAACAGTAGACAACCAAGATAAAACTAATAAGACACAATAGAACGTCAACTCAACTTGATGAGTCTTACTGAAGCAACGAGGAACAATATACAGATACCATCTCAAGACTTTTAATCAGTGAATACATGGAAATGCAAATAAAAAGCTTCAATAAAACGTGAAGTAGCATATAGAAGTAAGCATTTTGTGATAAGTATATTTACCCAGCTTTTCAATCAATTATTTCAAATGTTGTAAACATTCAGGAGCTTGTTGATCTTAAAAAACTTTATGCATAACCTAGAACATTCTTAAATATGAAATCTGAGATAACTAGAAGACATTATAAAATACAATCCGACACATGTTAGATTGTAGAATGAGCAACATATTTGTTTGTCAATTATTAAACAAAACAACAAATACAGAATATCTCATTTTGTTTTTCAGTCTTCAATTCAAGAAAGAAGTTAAAATCTACAGCCATATTGATACCCACATCAATTGCCCTGTGAAACCATGACAGTTATCAGGTTTATACATACTCAATTTCTTATATACATGATAAAATAAAACCATCACGAGAAACTATTTGGATGCAAGTTTCTTTTTCTTCTTCTGTTGGCCTATCGCTATTTCCCTATATCACCAATACAATCCCTTTTCAGCCCACAATTTTTTTCAGAACGTAGAAGAAATTTGGAAGTCTTCTGAAAATTAGAAGAAACATTCTTAAACAAACGCTTTGTGAAGAAAACATTTAGAATAAAAATTTCGGGAAACTAATGGGGAAGATGTACACTTTTTAATGATTATGAATAGATGCAAATGGGTGAGGACAAAGAACAAGATTGCTTCATTATGATTTCATACAAACTTACAAAGGGAGAGAAACATTTTTTGTTCAGGTGAATCAATATCCTTGCCACCAGATGTCTTGTAGACATCCGTCCAGTGCTCATACAAATTTGCCTTGAGACAATCAAAAGAATTGATATTCAAATCCTAAAAGAGAAAGCAAGAGGAACAAGGTTAATATATACTTGAGCAAATTGAAGAATGAACATATCTTTTATGAGCCAAATATGATATTTTTGGGTAATATTTTTTATCAAAAATAAAGAAATTTATTAACAAAGAAAAGGAATACAAAGGAGGATAAGATGTCCTCCATCAGTATACAACCAAAAAATGCAGAAAATTCCCTGAAAGCACCTTCAAGAATAGCAGTGAGCAATAGCAGCCCAGTCACAATGTAAATCAGTGACAGAAACTCCCTTAAAACAACCATTAGCTGAAGTCCGAAGAGAAAAGAACCTTGCTCCAAACCACCTAAGATGGGATTCTACCATCTTTTCCACGAAATGAGACAAAAGGAACGAAAGAATTATAACATTGAGATAAAGTTCCAAGGGCCTCCATGAGTAGCGGCACTGGATAGGCATCCCACCCATTTTGATTCAAGCCATACTTTTTGCGAATAACCTAGTGCCGTAGGGAAGATGCTCTTGAGGATTGAGGAAAATGCCATAACCATTTACACACCAAAGCAATGTTTTTAATCTGTTAAGTTACCCAAACCCAATCCTCCTCCACTTTTTGGTTCGAAGATTATGATTTCACAAAATATAAAATTACAACCAAAAAAAAACCAAGACACAGACAAATTCAACGACAAGGAGGGAATATCAATATATAACATTCGGAAAATATTCTTCAATGAAGATGTTGAAGAATCAAAAGAACCATTGTATATTTTTCTTCATTACAAGGACAACTAATCAGTGTCTCAAAGAAGAAATCACATGGCATGTCATTGACTTTATTAGTTGATTTACTAATAACTCAAAGTAACCTCACCAACAAAATGATCAGGATACAAACAATAGATCAACAGCCAGTCCTATCCACTTCAAAGCCAAAATGTGTGAAGGGCATCAAATTTGACTTCACTGTTGCAATATCTCCTTAATTTTTCCCACCTAACAAATAGCATTGTCTATTTGGAGGCAAGAAATAAACCTAAAGGGAATGAAAGATCACCATGGTGAACAAAAGCAATGCATTGTTATGGGCCAGTTGCCCAGTTCAACCATTTCCCCATTTTTCACTTTCACAAAGGCCACTGAGATATGGAATCTTGAATACCAAAAGAACATAATAACATGAAATACCTCTAAAATATTCTTTCCGGTTCCTGCCCATTTGCAATTTAGCATGCCAATAGCTGGTATCTTCCAAGTAAATTTGCAGTTCTTCTGGTTGTCAATTTCTTCTTTTGATAAATTATGTTCCAAATGTGAGTTAAAAGAGCTGCATGGACAATGTCAGATTAAAGGATGACAAAGCATTCAAAAAAAATTAGAAAAATTCATATGAGCTCTAGGTATAATGACCAAGTAATACATTTTATCCACACAAAAAAAAAAAAAAAAACCATAACCAAGTAAAACTACAATAAAAAGTATCTAGTAACTAGCTAGTACAAATCAGATTTGTTGCAAAACATCACAAGACATTCAATACCACAACAACGAAGAGCTTTCTCAGTAGGTAGAGCTAGCTACATGGATCAAATGGCATCATAATTTCTTATAATAATCCATTTCTATAAACAAACCATTTTAATCTAAGTCTTTCTCAACCATCTTATCTACTCTCCTCACCGAGACTTCTACAAGCCTTCTTCAAACATGACCAACTTAAGGTGAAATTCTTCAATCTTTTCCTCAACAGGAGCTACCTCAACTTTCTAGCTAATGCATTCATTCCTACTCCACACATCTAACGCAAAATTCTCGTCCATATGACCCTGAGCGACAACCCTAAGCTTATTCTCTAATTGACTTTTTTACTACTCAGCATTCAATTCCATACAGCATCGCAAATCAAAATTGTAAATGTTTCAATTATAAATTTATTTTCAGAGATCATCCCAAATGTTTGAATTACAAATATTTCAATAACATCTATCCCAAATGTTCTCCAAAAGACGGTGTACTTGGTGCTTCTGGTTGGAAAGGAATTTTAGAATTTTTAATGATTCCTTTACAACTGTCGATTTTATTTGGGATAGGATCATCTTTTTGGCATCCCTTAGTGCTCTACAATGGCCCTGTTTAATGGCCATAGTTGATATTCAAATTTCAAAGATATTGGCATGTTTTGTCGCGCAGTTTATCCTTTAGGAATTAGGACTTAGTTGTTTATCTTCTGACCCTTTGTGAGGATGTCTTATCCTCTTTTGCACCTTTTCTTTTCTTCTAATAAGATTTCAAAATTTATTTTTTTTCTAACAACAAAGACGCTCTCCAGAAGATGAAATAGTTTCCTTGGAAATTCTAGCATTGCTTCCTGCAAAAGACACCAAAAAACAGCAGCAAGACCTAAACATTGCCACTGAACCTTAAATTCTTTATGGAAACCAAAACCTCTGAATTTAATACAAATAGAGGTCCTTAGGACAAATCCAGTTCTCTCCAAAAATCTCAAAAAGCTTGTTCAAAACATAATTTGCAGAAAAACAATGCAATAATAGATGAGACACAGATTCCAAACAAGAATAGTTCACAACAAACATATTAGGAGATAAAGGAGTGAAACGTCTGCACTTTTGTAGATTTTATTATTTATTATAGAAATCAACAGAAACCACCAAGACTTGTCCCACTAGGTTGGGTAACACAGAAATAACATATGAAAAATTAAAAAAACAAGATTAGAGGAGTTTTTCTGTAAGAACTGGTATCAATAAGAATTGGTGCTGATTTTATTTAGGTAGGCGAAAATTCCAATAGGGAATTTTTGTAACAGAACCGTAGAAAGATGGCTTGAGGGCCGAAAATAATAAGCTGAAAAATAGAAATAATCCTGGGAATTAAGGATCCCTTGGTCCTCCTAGTCCATCCAAGTCCTGAATGAATTTTCCCTTCCCCCAAAGATCTTACTTATAATAACCTATGGGAGAGAATCAAGGGACTAGGCATTATTCTCTCCTAAAAATCCTCCCTTCCTATTTAATCTCAACTAATTTATTCTTTCCTGATTTGTCTAACAAATCAGATTTAATTTCCCCCTAATCTGCTCTTCCTTCTTCTAGAATAATGATGTGGAAAAGGAATTATTTCCTTTCCCTTTTTATTAGCCAAATCGGCCGCAGCTGCTGGGTGGTTTGTAACATTTTCCTTTTCTGATCGGCACAGAGATTGGAGATATTTTTGTATCTTTTAGCCATTTAATATAAACATATACATATATATACACACCCTCCTAGTTTTAGTTTTCCAGTTTTCCTCCTCTGTCTGATTACATTTCTTCTTTCCCAACCCCCAACCACACCCCCAATAAAAAAAAAATTTAAAAATATACAGAACAGCAGCAACAGATATTTAATGTTAACAAACCTCAAATCCACTAAATCATCAGAAGTTGGTTGATCATTAATTCCAATATCCTCTTCATCTGAATGAGACAACTCAACATCATCTTCAGTTTCAGAGCCTTTTGTCAATCCAAAATCATCATCAGGATCTTGCAACGTACTTTCCATGCCGTTGCTTTTGGGAGACTCATCATCAAACTCTAAGAAAGTAAGGAATTTGAACATCAGCAAAACGATAACCCAGAATAAGATAATCATCTCATGCTATTGAAATTGAGAGGGAGATAGTAGAAAATAAACAACTAGTCACAGAGAATAGCAAAGAATTCAATCAGTTTAGCAATGGTCTAACAGAAGGATTTTAGCTGGACTTCATAAAATAAAATGAAAGCACAACCAAGTAAAAGCCCATTCGTAACAAGAAACACACTGAACTGATCAAAAACTGAAACAAAAGCCTAGTGGAACATAAATGAGTAACGAAACCTTAATTGCTACTCATTTCAAAGTTCTTGGCTTCCACGTAAATATGAAATTTTAAAATATGCATAATCAAACCTTCTTCACCATCATGATCATCCTTCAGCATTCTATTAGATTTAGGTAGCTCCACATCTTTCTTCTTTCCCTCATTTTTACCTTCTTTCCTTCTCTTCTCACTTTTAACATCTTTCTTTTTCTTCTCACTTTTACCTTCTTTTCTTTTCCTGAAAATAGGGGCAGAGCAATGCAAATTTTTAATTTTTAACAAACCACAAAAGAAGCAGAAAAAAAAAAATTAAAAATAACTTTGCATGAGCATGATACAACACCTATTAATCATTGAAACAAGGTACTAAATTATCATTCACCAGTGTAACTTAAAGCCAACAAACACACACACAGAGTTAACGGCATAATTTTTTTTTAAATAATCATAAATAAATTATTCTATATGAAACCCAAGAGAAAAGCCACAACCAAAACCCCAAATGCTACAGCATAAAATGGGATTGAAAGAGTCATACTATTATCAGATAGAGAAAACACAAAAACAAAATTGATAGATTAATTTAATAATAGTAACTCTGTCTATGTTGTGCTCTACTGAAAATCTTTTACATAGTTCTCCCAAGCCCAGGTAAAAGAGGAGGGTTGTGTTAAGCCATCTACGGCCAAACATAAAACACTGTCGAATGTTCATTACATGAATTTAACAATAGTGAGCCATATCATAAAACTTGTTTTTATCTCTCTCATAACATAACATGAGGGAACATGAGTCTTGGTAAATAAAACCCGCAAATCCAACTACCACAACAGAAATAAATGAAAAACCAAAGCATTATTATTACCTCTTCAAGTTAGACATAGGAGCAGCAGATTTTAGAGTCTTCATAGCGTTAGGCTTTTCTTTGGATGACTCTTCCCTGCATTGGATAGAAGGCAAAAATAATCATCGTTAGAAACATAAGGCACAAATGTATAGATACATACATATATAAATACGCACATATATTAATATAACGCATTTGTTAATAACTACAGCTATTGCTATGCTGAATGGAATCAATACAAGAGAAGAATGAGAATTGGCAGTAGCCATAATGTGTTTGTTTCAGGTTTTAAAAGAAACGATTAAAATTTTGATTTTTTTGCATAGAGCTCAAAAAACTAAAAACAAGTTTTTCTGAGAAACTATTCTGTTTAGCTTCTCTAAAAACAAGCTGAAAACTGATTTTTTTTATTTTTAAGATTCTGATTATTAGTATTAAAAATTTATGCAACTATACGAACATGATTATTTCAGAAGGAAAAAAAAATGATTATTTTGGCAAATAAGCTCAAACAATGGCACCCAATAATTCCTTGGTTCCCAAACACTGCATTACGAGGCAAGTGTGTTCGAGTTTGGAATACAGAGAGAGAGAGAGAGGGGGTTTTAGTTCACAAAAACAGCAAAGTTCGGTGAACAATTTAACACACACAAACAGAATCAAAAGCATTAATTATTTTGGTTTAGCAAAAAAGCAACAACGATTCGTCACTGTTCACTGCTCACAGAGACTAGCGGACCAGTAATAATAGTGATGTATAATAGGAAATGTGGGAGAAACTCAACAAAGGAAGCATGATAACACAGAAGGTGAGAGCAGAGAGAGTGAGGGTGCTAGAGTTACCAGAGAGTGTGAGCTTGCGGCGGTGCAGGGGGGGAATGAGAGAGCGGCAGCGGCGGAGGGAATTTATATTATCGATCAGGGAATTAGAATTCCCAGGTCGACACACTTGTAGAAAGAAGGGGCAAGAAAGAAGGGAAGGCGGTGGAAGATGACAAGTGTGTGTACATGTACGAATGAAAGGGTGGGAACAGAAAGTAGATACCACATATATACACACACAGAGTACGATACAGGGGGCGGCACGTGGATTGAATTTGGAGAACATGTGTGTTCTGCAACACCCTAGCTAGCCGCCCATGCTCGAGCCATGTGCAACGCTCACTAGGTTGTTGATTCATTGGTAGGATATTCATAACCTTTAGCATTTTTGAAAATACGATTTATGACAACATACGGACCATTTTTTTTTGAACATACTATTTCTTATATGCGTATCCAAATTATGAGCCGTGCGTGATGGTGAACAATATATATATTACAAACGGTAGAGCGTGAGCTTAGCGGACCAGAGATTCGTGTCCAGAAGATCCAAGATAAACAGATACATGGTCCATTACACTCAATTGCATCCATAATAATAAAGTAGTCAACATACACCCATCTTACATAGATAGATACAGAACAAGTACTCCAAAATAAAGCAAAGCGGCTATGTACTCGAGCGGGACCCGCGATCTGTCTGGCTGCCCTGTTTCACGGTTCGGCGGGCGGCACTTCTGGGTACTCCTCGTAGCCCGTGAAATCCTCGGTTGCTCCTGGATCCATAATCGAGTGGGGGTGAGAACTCTGAGTCCTCAGTGGGTCCCTATGGCTACTTATGATTCATTTACTCGAATATCTTCCAGGCCGCTCAGGTGTTTCTAGGTGAAAACATGTATACTAGCATCCTACTAATTATTGTCTGGCCTAAGGCCCTGAACGGCTTTATCTAAGATTATCTAGGTGATAGGGGAACTAGTCTTTCTTACTAAGTCTGCGTGCTTGTCAATTCTACAATGCAATTATACTTAAGCTATCAGTCTCGGGTCGTTCCCTTGACTTTCATCATACATAAACATCCATGACTATGCATATATACTCTATCACATATATACTGACATACATACATTATGCAATCATCACATTCATACACATACATACTTCTTTATGCTTCTCGCTACACATTCTTTATACTACATGCTTGGGGGACTTGGGGGTCTCTTACGCATACCGGCTCACCCGGGTTAGCGTCCTTCTTCTCCTTTCTTTATTCTTTTAGGTATGACGTCATCCTTCCTTCACTTCTCTTTTTGCTTCGATGAGCAAACTTTACTTTAACTTTACTTTACTTTCTTTGTGCCATTAACCTCTGCGAATCAATCCACCCTTTTGGGATTAATCCGTTAACCAATTCCACCCTTTTGGGACTTGGCAAGGTAACACATTTTCCTTCCTTGTGTCCTTAACCTCTGCGAACTAATCCACCCTTTTGGGATTACTTCGTTAACCAAATCCACCCTTTTGGGATCTGGCAAGGTAACACATTGGCCAATCCACCCTTTTGGGACTGGCGAGGGGCGTGTCAAGTAGACAGTGCCAAGAGCTGGGCTTCCTAGCATATAACTACATACGTATTTCCCTAAGTTCCATTATGCTCTTTTTACGTTAAGTCATTGACCTCTAGTGTTCTAGGGCTGCCCTAACTCTTAAATGGCATCCCATCCTCATGATGCATGCTTCAATACACAATAATAGCCTAACCATAGTCATTGGATCCCTTGAAACCATTAAACTCCCAACTCTGCCAGGTTTCATTCGAATGCTTACTGTGGTATTCGAATGAAATCCTTCGGAGTTCTTTCATTCGATTGGAATAGGTTTTCATTCGACTGAAATCCCTCGACATCGCTTCATTCGAATACTAGGGAATTCATTCGATTGAAATTCCTAAAACTCGCCTGCATTCGACTGCAGCGGAATTCATTCGAAGGAAAGCTCAATTAGGGCTCGCATTCGATTGAATTCCTTAAGTATTCGAATGCAGACTACCAAAATCGCCTTCCGAGACTCCAGATCGTAAACTTTCACTGTTCCTAGGGTTCCAAGTAGTACAGTTATGCGTTTCAATTTTCTACCGTTCACAAAACCCTTTTTACACAATATCCCCCCAAAATACTACTTAACAGTTATACAGTCAAATATACAGATAGGCACATATACAGTTAAAAACTAAACCACATAGACAGTGGGCTTAGGGTTACCCACTTCCTATGTGTGCTCCGATCCGAGATTTGCGATGAGGAAACCGTCCTCGTCACGGGAGTATATTTCCTCCTATTTTTCCTAAGCGCGATAACAGCTCTACGATGTGCCGGCGTGTCACTGACAGTGTAATTTCTAAGTGTTTTTCTCTCTTCTCTGCCGAGGGGCTTTAAGCCTTTTATAGGCACCCCTCAGCCTTCCTTCCTCCCTTCCTTCTCTGTTTCTTTCTTTTTCTTTTATTTTAAAATTTTATTTTATAAAATCATAATATTATATTATAATTTCATAACACACCTAATTAGTTATTTTCCCACGCACGCGCAGTCTTCCCAAAATATTTCCATCGCGCTCTTACGACCTACCAGCCTTCCCCCCAGCCATCCCTAATATGTTATGCTTATTCCAAAAATTAAAATTCGAGTGAAATTCTCGTAAGGAAAAAGGCTGGGATGTTACATGTTCCCCCGTCTCATGCTGGATAAGTGGATAAATAAATAAATAATTTTGGGCCCGTTCGGTTATGACTAGAGAACTTCTTTGGTACATGGCAAGCAAATGAAAATTGTGGAACATCAATAAATTACGGATACTTTGTGAAAGTGAAATTATTGTGTCGGCATGTCTAACATAAGAAGATATTCGTTTGATACATATGTTCAAAAGCATTTAAATAAAAAGTTATAATATGATTGTGTTTAGACGTGTTTGAGTTGTATCTGAAAATTTTTGCACCGTGTCTGGGTTGTATCCTAATGGCAAATATTTTAAATACCAAATAATTTACATGAACCTTTAGTAAATTAGTAATTATTGACATAAGAAACAACTTGGAATGTTTCATATATTTCAAAAAGGGTTTAAAAAATATTGAAAATTAATCCAGGCATGACTCGACGGCAATGGCGGTGTGACTTGATGGCGATGGTAGAGATGCATTCAGAGATGGTGGTGCCGTGATCGAGACAGAGATGGTGAAGCCGTTCTGTGACTGAGCGAGACAGAATGAGATGGAATGAAGCCAACAGGGTTTACTTAAGTGGGCTAGCCCGAGGGTACCCGAGTGAACAGGATATTTAGAGGGCTGGGGCTTTTGAAGCCTATGACAAATATAGAGTAGGGCTTGGGCTGATAATTATACGGGCCTAAACTAAGGGGCCTCGGGGCTGCCCTCTATTTGGGGCTTTTTTTTACTGTTCTATCTATCTACAAAAGTGCACAACACAGGAAACATGAATCATCTAGCATAGAATCATATTTATTTAGAGATCAGGGCACAGCAAGCAGTCAAGTAATAGATTCCACCTTGAAAGCATTTAAAGAAAAAAAACCAACAAACTTGTACACATAATTTATATGTTGTTATATATAAAATATCAACTAAAATTCAAATAATAATATCAAACTCAGAGGCACAAACTAAAAATGAAAATGCCAACAAAAATCCCCCAATAAAATAAATTGCAGAACAGCAGAAGCACACAACCAGGAAGGGAAGAGAGAGAGAGAGAGAGAGAGAGAGAGAGAGAGAGAGAGTAATAGTAATGTGTCACCAATCAAACAAGAGATCCTTTTTGTTTTTTTTCCAATCAAAGACAGGTTAAGGTTCTCAACTTTGGGAACTATCAAGTATCCAAAAGCGCCACCTAATAGTAATCAAACTTTAAAAGCAGAACTGACAGAGTGCCAAAGGAGACTGATACTGGTTGATCTACATCACAAGTTGCACAAAGCAAAACAATGGCAAGGAAGTGAAACTAATGACTAACAAGTTTGTTGAACACAACCCCATTCCTCTTGTGATCCTGAAGACTCTATACCCAAAGCATCTATCCCTCCAGCACATGCATTTAATTATGGAATCACAATTAGACAATTGTGGCTGAACCTTGTTCATGTTCCCAGTATCATCAGGCCATAATGGTCTATCATCACTTAATCACGGTAGAGCATAGAGTGATTGAAAGTGACAAAACTCAACCATGAATATCCCCATCTCTCAGCTTGCACACGTTATACATTATAACTCCACAAAGCGGAAATCACAGAACGGAAATCAAAACGCACCTGATTGGAGCGAAACGCGAGCTCGCCAACACGGAAGGATGGCAGCGTAACGCGACGGCGTGAAGCGACGGCGATGGCGGCAGAGATCAGAGAGTTTTAGGTTTTGTTGATTTGGATGAGAGATGAGAGATCAGAGATGGAATGACAGAATGTTGGGCTAGCCCGAGGGTACCCCACCCAAGCCCAACGTGAACAGGGTTTTTGGAGAGCTAGGGCTTTTGAAGCCCAATGATAAAAATGGAGTAGGGCTTCAGCTAATAATTATATGGGCCTAAACTAATGGGCCTCAGAGCTGCCTACTATTTGGGGCTGTTTTGACATGTCTACTATCACTTACCAAAATATTACCATAGGAACGGGGTAAATCATATTCATAGACTAACATCATTTCGAAATATGTAACTAATAGCCAAGAGGGATTCCCACAAGTGGGGTGTCCCCTTGTTTGGGTAGCTCTGACTGAATGAAACGTCTCGATGGTCAATCAAAAAAGTGATCCGCGAAACTAGTTCTAAGATGAGGAAAAGTGACTGCGGTGGGTTGTTTGGGAGGGGGGTTGTGATTATGGTGTTCATCGACAAGATCTAACGAATCTGAAGATCTCTGAGAGAAAAGTAGTGATATCTTTGGCCCCAACAGTAAGGGCGATTCAAGTAGTCTTGGTGATGGTGGCACAAGCAGTTGTGAGGGTTTGGGAAAAGATAATAGTGAGGTTTTGACATTAGTGCTAGTAAGAGAGAGCAGGATAAGGGCGGCGACCAAAGACGGCGAGTTGCAAGCAATGAAGCTGGTGGTGGTTGTGATGAAGACGGATAGAGAATAAGACCCAAAATAAAACGGGTGAAAATGTAATTTTATACATATTTTACCTTTTTTTAAAAGGGGCTATTTTGATCCGCAACTCAATTTTGACCTTGTTCGAAGACTCATGTGCCTATATATTGAGATTTGAGACCACATATCAATTTCTTACATAATTTTAATTGTTTTTGTCCTTGTAAAAGCATTCCTCATTTATTTGGTAATTTTCTTGATAGATCAAATTGTGGAGTAGATATGGCAAAGACTCTTTTGGGATGGATTTGACCGATAAAACTTACAAGAATGAATATGACAAATAAAAAAATAAAAATAAAAATTATAGGGACTATTTTAGAAATAATGTGGAGATTTAACGTGTTATGCCACTCTTTCAAACTTCACATTAGCTTTCATTTTTAAGGGATGGGATAGAAGGAATAATGTGTTCAACTTTTATATTTTGTAAGGAGTATTGTAACGGAAATTTTTTTACCAAGACAAATTTGACCAAAATAAAAATCTACATGATTGACATGGAGGATTTTTCCAAATTGATATAATATGAACATACAAGAGACATAGATGATGAGGTTTGCGTACCTTTTATCTCCACGCTCACTAATTTGTATCTTTCTCCCAGCAACTATATCTACACTATGTCAATTTTACTATGTTAAATACATGTTCTTGGAGAAAAATGGTGTTCCATGCTAAACCAGATGACTGAGGAAATATAATAAAAAATATGGATAAATTACACTGATGTCTCTTAAAGCTAAGTGAAATTACACCGATATTCTCTCTAGTTAAAAAAATTAGACTAATCTCTTCAAATGTACAATGTAATCTTCTAGTGATAACAGTTATACGCCATTTGTTATCAAAGTTTTTTTTTTAAATTATGCTCTTCCATTTTCACATTCAACAATTTCACAACCTAGTAAGAGGTTGTGAAGTATGCTCAGCGTAAAATGTAAGAGTCGTAATTAAAAAAACACCGTACTAACAAAATGATGTTTACCTTTGTTATCAATAGGGAGGCTAGTGTTTATCGGTGGAGATAAGTGTCATTTTTTAAATTAGAGAAGAAGTCGACGTAATTTCAATCAACCTCATAGGAGGTTAATTTAATTTACCCTAAAAATATTATATGCTCATCGCAACAAGAAATTTTTATAGTTTATTAGTGTATAATTCAGACAGAACATTCCAATAACTATAGTTTGAGCAAGATAAAAAGAAATATAGATAAAAACTATTAAAAAAAACTTAAAATCTAAATCAAAGTAAAACTATATACTAACCATTCATCAAATTAAATCTTTTGTAAAATAAAAAGAAAAAAATGATAAATCAAACTCATTTCCTCTTGAATTGTAAATTTAAATCAAACATTAAGTTTTACAAACCATTAAACTAACCTCTTCTTTTAACAAAAAAACTATTACTTCTATTAAGTCATGTGCCTAACATATAACTACTAATTATTAATGACTTTTTTTATAACAGTAGATAATTTTTAGACTTTTTAAATGATAAAATTATCCCTAATCCCCACCACCTCATCACCATCTACACCCACCTCATCCCCACCACAAAACCCTATCCAATGTTTTTCGGTATAGACTGTAAACATTGCATATTCACCACCGGCAACAGCTACAGCAAATGCCACGTACGAAAAAAGAAAAAAAAAGCCCACAACAAATGCAAAGTGACTACCATTAACAATTACAAGAAAAACTCAAAGGGTCAAAGGAGTATTAAAATTTTAATCAGTAAACAAAGTGTTGCAGCCCGTCTTCGCATCAACAATGAGGATATTGAGAGAGTAGATTTTATCATGAGAGCCGTGGTCCTTTTTATGTTTGGGGCCAAGTTGGTCCTAGCAATGATAGCCGTTAAAAAAATGGATGGTCAAAATAATATTTATAAAATAATAACATAATATTTTATTTTTATATTTTAATAATACTGTTATCTTAATTTACCAATTTATCCCTCACCATTGTTTAATTTATTAATCATCCTCACCGCCCTTCCCACCCTCTTATTGGCTGACGTTGGCACCAATGCCAACCTAAGCCCACCCTCGTCATCGGAGGTATAACCCAAGTCACCGGCACCACCATCCTGCCATTTGGTCTTTACTTTGCTCTTATTCAAGCATTTCATGGGACAAACCCAAAAAAATAAAAAATTGAGATAAAATGCAACACAAACACAACACATGCACCGTCTCCACTATCATGTATAATTCATTCGAACTTCAAACATGCTCTTGTTCAAACAATTTATGGGACACAACCCACAAAAATTATAAATTTAACAAGATAGCAGCAGACAAAAAAAATGGAAAGAACCATTTTAATTCATACAATAAAAATAAAAATGTATAATTTTGATAAATTTGGAAGACGATGGTCGACATTGCTTGCCATGCACCATCATGGATGAATACATTGTAGGTTGATTTTTGTTCCACCACTTTATTGCCCCCGTCATAAGCCTGCGTTACCAGGTCTCGGTGAATGTCAAACTAACTCTGTGTTATATAAACTATATTCTAGTCTTTATAAGTAACGATGTGGGATTTGTCTAAAAGAATGTTCATTTAATCATTACATCATTGGAAGACAATTCGATGTAATTCCCCTTTCAAGTTAATTGTGTGGTGCTCTTGTGTTATTATGGAAAATTCATGTTCAATTTAACCAAGAAAACTAATAAAAAACTAATAGAGTAAGGTTATTTGAATATAACGCAGTTGACCTATTATATATGGGTAGATATAAGATATAAACTCAAGACTAGTATCAAAAATTGAGATAAAATGCATTTATTATCCTCCAATAAAATAGCATCTTATGTCAAACTTATACAAGAAGAATATTTCACATTAATTTTCATAATATATAATTAGATGACATGTTAATCCAAAATAGAAAGGACAAAAATGTGATAAGACCACATCTTATACATCATACCTAACACTTTGTTGAGTCTCATACTGCGCCAACACAACATACCTAGCACAATCATACAACATCAACACAACCATACTGCCCAGCGTTCCCCCGCTTGTCCCCGCTTGGATCCCAAACCTGCGTTATCAGGGCCCAACGGCAATTAAACCAACTTTCGACTATATAAACTGCGTTCAAGTTTTTGAAACTAACGATGTGGACTCTAAAGAATGTTCATTTATTCATCACATCATTTATTTGTTTTTTTTAAGCTAATTTGGGTTGCTTCAACCAATCCAAGAGTATTGCTTAATGCTTTGGCCTTCTTGGCTACTAATCCTGCTAAATGATAATTGGTTTTGATTGGCTTGTTGCTTGATGATATGACGTAGGCAGTGTTTTTTGCCCGAGTTTGTGTTTTCCTTATCTTCACCTAAGAAATTATACAAGTAGAAAATAATGCCTTTTTCTATTTTTTATTTTGGAAAGCTGACGCGTGCAATGTGTACTTGAGAATTACCTCGGCCATGATGCGGTGCGCGATGACGTGTCGAGCAATACCCACTTTTCGAAAAAGTTTCAAAGAATACAAATCCCATAAAAACAAAGTTTCTAGTATTTTCTTGAGGCATGGCAGGCAAGGGTGTCGTCAGTGATGACACGTTATCCGATTCGAGGCCCCTATATAAGCGCTAACTCACTTCGTATCCAGTCGCCATTCAGTTCCTTTCCGTTCCACATTACTGTCCAACTAACACAACCACTGTAATCCGTGAAGAGCATAGATCAATCAATGGCAACTGCGTATGACAATTTCTTCATTTTCTTTTTTTTCTCTCAATTCCGTTTTATGTTACTCTCTTTTCAGCTTGGAAATTTTCTTCTTCTGTATCACTCTTTCATCTTTCTCTCTGTGCTAACGCAGTGGAGTTCAAGAAGCTCGTCCTCCCTCTCTAACTTCCACTTCCGATCCACCTCCTGTTTTCGACGGAACCACCAGGTTCCTTCCTCATTCTTCGATTCCCCCCTTTTTCTACGTTCTTGCTTCAATATTCACTTGCCTTGTGTCCTTATTTTGTTAATTTTTTTAAAAATTTATTTATTTATTAGGTTGTACATCTGCTATACTTGCCCCTATGCGCAACGTCCTTGGATCACCAGGAACTACAAGGTTGGTTCTTCGCTCTGTACTTTTGCTCTCTGAGGAATGATGTGTTTGCGTGTTCGATGGGTGGCTTTATTCGCCTTGCTCTTCAGAGCTTCACTATGATTTTATGCTGGTTAAGGAATAATAAAAATGAAATTTTAAGAAATGTTAAATTTTTAACCTTTTTCCCCCTCTTGTTCATGTCGGTAGAAGTACCTTGTGATTAAGATTTAAGAGCTAGGTTTTCTAATATATTTTTTCAGAAAATTTTTGTTTATACTCATTTTAGTCCGGTGTGGGACTCTGAGTTTGTGCCGACACACCTTCACCTATCATTGGATGAGATCTCTTTGAGTTGTGGACATCAAGTGAGATCTCGTCCCATGCTGGATTGGATGGGGCACGATGTCCCACCCTAAACTAAAGTGTAAATAACACAATTCATTTTTTATGAGATTAGTTTTGATTTACTATCAATTTACACAACTCAACTAAGGAGATATCAACGTATGTGTGACTTGAGAGAGTTATTATAAGAGTCAAATATTTTAATGATCTGGTAATAGGTTATCGGATGATTGTGTAGAATTTGTCTTTTTTTTTTTTTTTTTTCTCTTTTTTTTATATATCAGTCATGCATCAAAATCATTTTATTTTATTTTATTTTATATTGCTTTAGTCTTATACTGATTATAATTTGTGAAGTCACGTAAAAGTGTCTATTTCTTTTGATATACTTATTTTATCCTTTATGTCACTGTTCTTTTTCCTGTTTGGATAAACTACAGGGTCTACAAGACAAGATCAAATTGGTTCCTATCAACCTTCAAGACAGGCCGGCTTGGTATAAGGAGAAGGTCTACCCTGAAAATAAGGTGCCTAAATAGAGAATAATACGTTGGTAGTAGCTAGTTGCTGTGTTGATTTGGCATAGTTGATTTTTGTTCAACCAATAATTTAACCATGACTTTCTCATGCAATTTGTAGGTTCCATCCCTGGAGCACAATGGCAAGGTACTGGGAGAAAGTCTTGATTTGATCAAATATATAGATGCCAACTTTGAAGGGCCATCTTTGGTTCCCAGTGTAAGAACTGCACATATTTTTTCAGCACACTATGACCTAGAATAGTTCTAGATCGCTGTGTTAAATGTACTCTAGGCCACACAATATATGACATTTCAGCAAGAAGTAGTGGGTCCTCCAGCTTAGAATGTTTAAATGTCATTCATTATGTGGCCTAGAAACATGGTGCTCTAGGATTACACTAGAATTTTTCCATTATAGCATCACCTTTTATTCGCCAGTGATGTAATGAACTAATGATGTTAAGATGACATATTTGTAGGATCCTGCAAAGAAAGAGTTTGGTGAGCAGTTGGTGTCACAACTTGATACATTCACCCAAAACCTATACTCTGCATTGAAAGGGGATCCTATACAACAATCAAGTAAGATCTTCTTAAGTTTATAAACAGAGCAAAGTGTTTTTCAAATATAAAACGGGACTTTAAATTGGTAATTTGAATCAGGTCCCTCATTTGATTTCTTGGAGAATTCTCTTTGCAAATTCGATGATGGGCCATTCTTCCTTGGTCAATTTAGTTGGGTAAGTAGAAATCAATTCAATTAGTCTTGAATTTTTTTTCCTTTTCAGGCACAGTGCTTGTTCACCCCTCAAGAAATTGAAATTAATATTAAATAATGTTCATCATGATGCATCTGATGAAAGAAAGTGTCAAAAAGTTTTCATGAGATGCTGAAAAAACAGCATCTGATAATATCAATGAGTATAGCTTTTCTTTCATGTAACTTGCAAATGCTTATGTAATCAGGTGGACATTGCCTACATTCCATTTGTTGAAAGATTCCATGTTGTCTTTGCTGAGGTTTTCAAGCATGACATCACTGAAGGAAGGCCTAAACTTGCAGCATGGTTTGAGGTCCGTATGCCGGAACCAGTTCTTTTTAAAATTTCTTCACTGGTTTGTGGAAGTTTTACTAGTTTGCATTAATTTATATGATGGAAGAGTATATAATCATCAATCTCAACTTGAAGCAAGTTTCTTCACTGCTTCAACATAACATTCCACTTGAACTTGCCCTCAAATCTCGTGTTTGATAAGAAGCCTAACTAATACTACTAACAACTTCAGATGTTCTGGTTATAACATAGATATACATTTGTGAACAAAACTTTTTCTTTTGCAGGGGTTGAACAAGATTGATGCTTATACACAAACAAAGGTTGATTCCAAGGATACTGTTGAGCTTTACAAGAGACGGTTTTTGGTAAACTACTACTAATGACAGAGAATTCTTAGGTTCTCTTGTAACAAGAAAAAAGTCTTGTTTTGTTTTATTTACTACTTGATAACTCAACAAAGTAGGTCATTGATGTTTCACACTTTCACGACTTCTTTAATGAATTCGCTGAATTGTCAAGTTCTGAATGGAACAAAGCAAAACTTCTCTCGTGCTCTAAGAGTAACCCAGGAATCTCTCATTCTATGACTTCCTCGCTTTTGTGTTTGAAGAGTTTTTCATTTTTATTGGTTTCTGGTTCCAGTTTGCTAATTTGAATAACTTTTTCATTTCTAATGTGCAGCCTCAACAACAGTGAACATTGGATTGCAACCGGCGTCCTCTAAGGTGTACACCTGGCCAATAAAGTGCAATTTGTATTGCATGTTTCTTCAGTCAAATATTGGTATTTACCTGCTAGAGTTGCAGGATATAGGGTTTGATGTCAGAATAATAATTATTTACCAGCTTGTTTGTTTGATGTCACAATAATGTTTATGTACCGGCTTGTAATCACTGATCCGATGGATTATCCTACTTGAACTATGTTGATAATAATATAAGGCTTTGATATCTTAAGGCTCTTAAGGCTCAGTGATATATCTTTATATAGAAGATTGATGCAGTCCTTAAGGTTCAGTGATATTGCTAATAATGTTTATGTACCGGCTTGTAATCACGGATCCGATGGATTATCCTACTTGAACTATGTTGATAATAATATAAGGTTTTGATATCCTAAGGCTCTTAAGGCTCAGTGATATATCTTTATATAGAAGATTGATGCAGTCCTTAAGGTTCAGTGATATTGCTAATAATGTTTATGTACCGGCTTGTAATCACGGATCCGATGGATTATCCTACTTGAACTATGTTGATAATAATATAAGGTTTTGATATCCTAAGGCTCTTAAGGCTCAGTGATATATCTTTATATAGAAGATTGATGCAGTCCTTAAGGTTCAGTGATATTGCTAATAATGTTTATGTACCGGCTTGTAATCACGGATCCGATGGATTATCCTACTTGAACTATGTTGATAATAATATAAGGTTTTGATATCCCAAGGCTCTTAAGGCTCAGTGATATATCTTTATATAGAAGATTGATGCAGTCCTTAAGGTTCAGTGATATTTCTAATTATATATATGCTTATAATTATACCTGTGGCCCTGGCCCTGGCCCTGAAGAGTGTACTTTCTTCCCATTCATAACTTGCTAAATTTGTCCATTATCTATTTATAGTATGTTTGGTTCAGTTTTCAGTCGGGAATCTCATATTGAGGTACTGTAAAAGTGAGAAATTTTCATTTTTATTTGCAGCCAAAATTGATTTTAGGTGTTCTCACTTAAAAATTCTCACTTGAAAATTTAAGATGCTATAAGTTAATTCCATTCTCGTAATATTAGTAGATACTAAAGCTTCACTTCACTAATGTCAAATATAAACTAGCTAAACAATTAATTATGACCGATTGAGGAGTATTTGCATTTTCTTCATCTTTTAAACGGTAGTGTTTTTCATTTACCCCCCCCTTAACTTTTCAAATAGGAGAAATTGTATATGATTAACATAGATGGATAATTATAAATGGATAATGTATAAAATATAACATGACAAAATTGTTGTAGAATATAATAAGTATGTAAGTTTATGAATAATTAAAAAAAGTTTTTTTTCTCTCTCCTTTACCTTATTTGCTCTCTCTCTCTATTCCTCTTCCTCTCATAGACCGGAAGCAAGAACAAAACCCTTCCTCGTTCAAAGCTCTTTCTTTGAATCCTCCACCATGAATGAACCCCTTTGTTCTTCATTTCTTCGTCTTTGTTGTTACGTGTTCATCGTTCTTCCAATAAATTGTAGTAGATCAAGGCATGTGTTTGTCACACCGCAACTTGGAAGGTGACCGACATACAAAGGACTAGTTCTCTCACGGAAGTCTTTGAAACGCTTTTTGTAAAAACATACACTTTAACTTAATTCAAAACAAATGAAACTTTTCATTTTTAAATAAACATAAACTCTTTTACATTAAACATAATTATACGTGATAAAATACGTGATTGGTTTGAAAATCTTGCATGTATACAATTGTAGCATTCTAAATATGACTTGATTACAAAATAAAAAAAATAAGACTTAACAATTCCTATAGGTAGTTTCAACTCAAGGTGAACTGCTGACTCTTGGATCCTGACGTCGCTGCATTGACAATAAACTCATGCTCTGCTACGTTGCTTCGTAACTTGTTACTAGATGGGGAGGTTGAGGGATGAGAACTCTGGGAAGAGTTTCAGCGAATGGCTGTCCGCACGACATGGGACACTTCAAAAACCATGGCATGCGAATACTATACATAATATATATAACAAACACAAAACATTTCTATAATAATAAATAATACATAAAAATAATTGAAAACATAATATAGTTGGGATTTCTCTAGATTGACGTTCCAAGCATTATGGCTTAGATGTTCTTGAAATGTCCAGGCTTTACGGTCTTACCTTAATTTACAGGACATGTACTAGGAGTCACGAGCTACCGTGCTTGGGCTTTACGGTATTTCCCCTAATCTACATGAATCCTATTCTATTTTACGATTATACAAGGTATATTTGGGTCAACGTATGTTGTCGCTGACTTACTATTCTATCTTAAATATCCTCCCATGAAAATAGTTTTAAATACATAACATGATCCTTATACTAATAGCATAACATAACTTAATATCTTTATTAAGTACCAAGTCTTGTCCTTAGCTAGAACCTTTCCTTAACATAAGTCTTCTCAACCAGAATCTTTCTTTAACCATGATATTTTATTAAGGGTTTAACTAAAGAATATGAATATCTATATCGCTTAATACTAATCATACACACACAACATGAATATATTTAATGCAATAAAATATGTGGTCCCATGTGCTTCTAAAATAGTTTCATGATTTTTTAAAATAGCTTCGCAAATATCTACTTTATAAATAAAGAATTTCTAAATAAATAATAATGAGAAAATATCTAATTAAATAAAAGAATAACTAATTTCATAAATACATAAATAAATAATAAATTTCATCTCATAGGATTTTATAAAAACATACTTAAATAAAATAATGCTAAAATAAATAAATAACTTTTAAAAATAAATACATGGTCTAAAATAGACTGTGAAGAATATCACTCACCTTAACATGGCTGATCGCTAAGGAGAACTAAGCTGGGAGCTCCGGACACCCTACCCGGAGTCACTACTTCCCCACGAATAGAAGACGAGAGGGAGAAAAGAAATAAAATGATAACTGGAGCAAAAAGATAATTGTAGCTAATTTGGGTTGCTTCAACCAATCCAAGAGTATTGCTTAAGGCTTTGGCCTTCTTAGCTACTAATCCTGCTAAATGATAATTGGTTTTGATTGGCTTGTTGCTTGATGATATGACTTAGGCAGTGTTTTTTTGCCCCAGTTTGTGTTTTCCTTATCTTCACCTAAAAAAATTATACAAGTAGAAAATAATGCCTTTTTCTAAATGAAAATTACCTCGGTCATGATGCAGTGCGCGATGACGTGTCCAGCAATACCCACTTTTCGAAGAAGTTTCCAAGAATACAAATCCCATAAAGAAAAAGTTTCTATAGTATTTTCTTGAGGCATGGCAGGCAAGGGTGTCGTCAGTGATGACACCTTATACGATTCGAGGCCCCGATATAAACGCTAACTCACTTCGTATCTAGTCGCCATTCAGTTCCTTTCCCTTTCACATTACTGTCCAACTACCACAACGACTATAATCCGTGAAGAGCATAGATCAATCAATGGCAACTGCGTATGACAATTTCTTCAATTTTTTTTTTCTCTGAATTCGGTTTTATGTTACTCTCTTTTCAGCTTGGAAATTTTCTTCTTCTGTAACTCTTTCCTCTCTCTCTCTCTCTCTCTCTCCCTCTCTGTGCTAACACAGTGGCGTTCAAGAAGCTCGTCCTCCCGCTCTAACTTCCACTTCCGATCCACCTCCTGTTTTCGACGGAACCACCAGGTTCCTTCCTCATTCTTCGATTCCCCCCTTTTTCTACGTTCTTGCTTCAATATTCACTTGCCTTGTGTCCTTATTTTGTTAATTTTTTTAAAAATTTATTTATTTATTAGGTTGTACATCTGCTATACTTGCCCCTATGCGCAACGTCCTTGGATCACCAGGAACTACAAGGTTGGTTCTTCGCTCTGTACTTTTGCTCTCTGTGGAATGATGTGTTTGCATGTTCGATGGGTGGCTTTATTCGCCTTGCTCTTCAGAGCTTCACTATGATTTTATGCTGGTTAAGGAATAATAAAAATGAAATTTTAAGAAATGTTAAATTTTTAACCTTTTTCCCCCTCTTGTTCATGTCGGTAGAAGTACCTTGTGATTAAGATTTAAGAGCTAGGTTTTCTAATATATTTTTTCAGAAAAACTTTGTATATACTCATTTTAGTACGGTGTGGGACTCTGAGCTTGTGCCGACACACCTTCACCTATCATTGCATGAGATCTCTTTGAGTTGTGGACATCAAGTGAAATCTCGTCCCATGCTGGATTGGATGGGGCACGATGCCCCACCCTAAACTAAAGCGTAAATAACACAATTCATTTTTTATGAGATTAGTTTTGATTTACCATCAATTTACACAACTCAACTAAGGAGATATCAACATATATGTGACTTTAGAGAGTTATTATAAGAGTCAAATATTTTAATGATCTGGTAATAGGTTATCGGATGATTGTGTAGAATTTATGTCTTTTTTTTTCTCTTTTTTTTTTTTTTAGATATCAGTCATGCATCAAAATCATTTTATTTTATTTTATTTTATATTGCTTTAGTCTTATACTGATTATAATTTGTGAAGTCACGTAAAAGTGTCTATTTCTTTTGATATACTTATTTTATCCTTTATGTCACTGTTCTTTTTCCTGTTTGGATAAACTACAGGGTCTACAAGACAAGATCAAATTGGTTCCTATCAACCTTCAAGACAGGCCGGCTTGGTATAAGGAGAAGGTCTACCCTGAAAATAAGGTGCCTAAATAGAGAATAATACGTTGGTAGTAGCTAGTTGCTGTGTTGATTTGGCATAGTTGATTTTTGTTCAACCAATAATTTAACCATGACTTTCTCATGCAATTTATAGGTTCCATCCCTGGAGCACAATGGCAAGGTACTGGGAGAAAGTCTTGATTTGATCAAATACATAGATGCCAACTTTGAAGGGCCATCTTTGGTTCCCAGTGTAAGAACTGCACATATTTTTTTTAGCACACTATGACCTAGAATAGTTCTAGAGCGCTATGTTAAATATACTCTAGGCCACACAATATATGACATTTCAGCAAGAAGTAGTGGGTCCTCCAGCTTAGAATGTTTAAACATCATTCATTATGTGGCCTAGAAACATGGTGCTCTAGGATCACACAAGAATTTTTCCATTATAGCATCACCTTTTATTCGCCAGTGATGTAATGAACTAATGATGTTAAGATGACATATTTGTAGGATCCTGCAAAGAAAGAGTTTGGTGAGCAGTTGATGTCACAACTTGATACATTCACCCAAAACCTATACTCTGCATTGAAAGGGGATCCTATACAGCAATCAAGTAAGATCTTCTTAAGTTTATAAACAGAGCAAAGTGTTTTTCAAATATAAAACGGGACTTTAAATTGGTAATTTGAATCAGGTCCCTCATTTGATTTCTTGGAGAATTCTCTTTGCAAATTCGATGATGGACCATTCCTCCTTGGTCAATTTAGTTGGGTAAGTAGAAATCAATTCAATTAGTCTTGAATTTTTTTTCCTTTTCAGGCACAGTGCTTGTTCACCCCTCAAGAAATTGAAATTAATATTAAATAATGTTCATCATGATGCATCTGATGAAAGAAAGTGTCAAAGTGTTCATGAGATGCTGAAAAAACAGCATCTGATAATATCAATGAGTATAGCTTTTCTTTCATGTAACTTGCAAATGCTTATGTAATCAGGTGGACATTGTCTACATTCCATTTGTTGAAAGATTCCATGTTGTCTTTGCTGAGGTTTTCAAGCATGACATCACTGAAGGAAGGCCGAAACTTGTAGCATGGCTTGAGGTGCGTATGCCGGAACCAGTTCTTTTTAAAATTACTTCACTGGTTTGTGGAAGTTTTACTAGTTTGCATTAATTTATATGATGGAAGAGTATATAATCATCAATCTCAACTTGAAGCAAGTTTCTTCACTGCTTCAACATAACATTCCACTTGAACTTGCCCTCAAATCTCGTGTTTGATAAGAAGCCTTACTAATACTACCAACTTCAGATGTACTGGTTATAACAGATATATACATTTGTGAACAAAACTTTTTCTTTTGCAGGGGTTGAACAAGATTGATGCTTATACACAAACAAAGGTTGACCGCAAGGATATTGTTGAGGTTTACAAGAGACTGTTTTTGGTAAACTACTACTAATGACAAAGAATTCTTAGGTTCTCTTATAACAAGAAAAAAGTTTTGTTTTGTTTTATTTACTACTTGATAACTCAACAAAGTAGGTCATTGATGTTTCACACTTTCACGACTTCTTTTATGAATTCGCTGAATTGTCAAGTTCTGAATGGAACAGAGCAAAACTTCTCTCGTGCTCTAAGAGTAAACCAGGAATCTCTTGTTCTATGACTTCCTCGCTATTGTGTTTGAAGAGTTTTTCTTTTTTATTGGTTTCTGGTTCCAGTTTGCTAATTTGAATAACTTTTTCATTTCTAATGTGCAGCCTCAACAACAGTGAACATTGGATTGCAACCGGCGTCCTCTAAGGTGTACGCCTGGCCAATAAAGTGCAATTTGTATTGCAGGTTTCTTTAGTCAAATATTGGTATTTACCTGCTAGACGTGCAGGATATAGGGTTTGATGTCAGAATAATAATTATTTACCAGCTTGTTTGTTTGATGTCACAATAATGTTTATGTACCGGCTTGTAATCACTGATCCGATGGATTATCCGATGGCTTTATCTTAAGGCTCTTAAGGGTCAGTGATATATCTTTATATAGAAGATTGATGCAGTCCTCAAGGTGCAGTGATATTGCTTATAATGTTTATGTACTGGCTTGTAATCACTGATCCGATGGATTATCCTACTTGAACTATGTTGATAATAATATAAGGCTTTGATATCCCAAGGCTCTTAAGGCTCAGTGGTATATCTTGATATAGAAGATTGATGCAGTCCTTAAGGTTCAGTGATATTTCTAATTATATATATGCTTATAATTATACCTGTGGCCCTGGCCCTGGCCATGAAGAGTGCACTTTCTTCCCATTCATAACTTGCTAAATTTGTTCATTATCTATTAACAGTATGTTTGGTTCAGTTTTCAGTCGGGAATCTCATATTGAGGTACTGTAAAAGTGAGAAATTTTCATTTTTATTTGCAGCCAAAATTGATTTTAGGTGTTCTCACTTAAAAGTTCTCACTCAAAAATTTAAGATGCTATAAGCTAATTCCATTCTCGTAGTATTAGTAGGTACTAATGCTTCACGTCACTAATGTCAATATAAACTAGCTAAACAATTAATTATGACCGATTGAGGAGTATTTGCATTTTCTTCATCTTTTAAACGGTAGTGTTTTTCATTTACCCCCCTTAACTTTTCAAATAGGAGAAATTGTATATGATTAACATATGTGGATAACTATAAGGGTTAATTAAGTTTTAAATTCCTGTAAAATTGAAAAGTTTGGTTTTAGTCCCTGTATGAAAGTTTTAGTTCCTGCGAAAATTGAAAGTTTGGTTTTAGTCCCTAGAGTTGGATGGGAGTTGACTGTGCTGACGTGGACGCCTCAGGCGCTGATGCGGCGTACCACGTGGGATGCCACGTGGCATAACCACCCAAACCCAATCCATGACCCGTGACTCACCTGACTCGACCCGTTTTTAAATTAAAAATAAAAAATAAAAATTGCATTTCCCCCCCAACCCTCATTTGCCCATCTGTGCCCCCAACCCACCCTTTACCCAACCANGCCCTCGGCCTCCGCGACCCACCCGCCACCCACCGTGTCGTCAATAGCGAGAAAAAGTCCGCGTTTAATTTCAGTTCAGTGCCAACTCACTCCACATCTGAAGCAAAATTACACTTTAGATGACCAAATTCTCACAAGCAACAAACCAGATCTGGGATGGGGATGGTAATGGGGGATGGATTGGCTCGTCATGGTTTGTTAAAGCTACTGTTGGGTAATGGCGTTAGAGAAGGGGACACGAGTAGGAGAGGAGCTGAGAAGGCACGCATCTGCCGCACCACCATCTCAATTCAAATTATGATGCTCTTTTAGATCTGCTTATGTTTTGGGTTTGGGTATGATATGAATTAATGGCAAGTGTGGGCTGTTTGGTTTTGTTTGTGGTTTGTTGGTTGTGGGTTGAAGATGCTCTGAGTTTAGTAGGTGATGGCCAGGTGGTGGCAGAGAATCGAGGTGGCGGCTAGCAGGTCCGAAGAGAGAGATGAGAGGAAATCGACAGCGGCAGAGACGAGCGGGAGTGAAGAGACCAACACGGCGGCACCGCGGGGAAAGCCACCGGTGGGGTGGGGCGGCGCTGCTCGAGAGAAGTGAGAGGAGGAGATGGGGTGGATGGGTAAAGGGGGCGAGGGGCAGGGGGCAGGTTGCAATTTTTATTTTTTAATTTTAATTTAAAAACTGGTCGGGTCAGGTGGGTCACGGGTCATGGATTGGGTTTGGGTGGTTATGCCACGTGGCACGCCGCGTCAGCGCATGAGGCGTCCACGTCAGCACAGTCAACTCCCATTCAGCTCCAAGGACTAAAACCAAACTTTCAATTTTCGCAGGGACTAAAACTTTCATACAAGGACTAAAACCAAACTTTTCAATTTTACAGGGATTAAAAACTTAATTAACCCTAATTATAAATAGATAACGTATAAAATATAACATGACAAAATTGTTGTAGAATACAATAAGTGTGTAAGTTTATGAATAATCAAAAAAAGTTTTTTCTCTCTCCTTTACCTTACTTGCTCTCTTTTCCTCTTTTTGTCTTCCTCTTCCTCTCAGAGATTGGAAGCAATAGTGTCATGTATCATGTCCTGTAAATTAGGGTAAGGCCATAAAGCCCGGACATTTCAGGAACAGCTAAACCATAATGCTCGGAACGTCTATCTAGAGAACTCCCAACTATATTATGTTTTCAATTGTTCTTATGTATTATTTTTTATTATAGAAATGTTTTGTGTTTGTTATATATATTATGTATTGTATTCGCATGCCATGGTTTTCGAAGTGTCCCATGTCGTGTAGACAGCCATTCGCTGAAACTCTTCCCAGAGTTCTTACTCCTCAACCTCCCTATCTAGCAACAAGTTACAAAGCAACGTAGCAGAGCATGGGTTTATTGTCAATGCAACGACGTCAGGATCCAAGAGTCAACAGTTCACCTTGAATTGAAACTATCTATAGGCATTGTTAGTCTTATTTTTTTTATTTTGTAATCAAGTCATGTTTAGAATGCTACAATTGTATACATGCAAGATTTTCGAACCAATCGCGTATTTTATCATGCATAATTATATTTAATGTAAAAGAGTTTATGTTTATTTAGAAAAGAAAAGTTTTATTTGTTTTGAATTAAGTTAAAGTGTATGTTTTTACAAAAGGCGTTTCAGAGACTTCCGTTAGAGAACTAGTCCTTTGCGTGCAGATCACCTTCCAAGTTGGGGTGTGACAAACACATGCCTTGATCTACTACAATTGATTGGAAGAACGATGAACACGCAACAACGAAGACGAAGAAAAGAATGAACAAAGGGGTTCGTTCATGGTGGAGGATTCAAAGAAAGGGCTTTGAACAAGCAAGGGCGGGCTACCATGCTTGGGCTTTACGGTATTGCCCCTTAATCTACATGAATCCTATTCTATTTTACCATTATACAAGGTATATTTGGGTCAACGTATGTTGTCGCTGACTTACTATTCTATCTTAGATATCCTCCCATGAAAATAGTTTTAAATACATAACATCATCATCATAACATGATCCTTATACTGATAACATAACATGACGTAATATCTTTATTAAGTACCAAATCTTGTCCTTAGCTAGAACTTTTCCTTAACATAAGTCTGGTCCCACCAGAATCTTTCTTTAACCATGATATTTTATTAAGGGTTTAACTAAATAATATGAGTATCTATATCGCTTAAGACTAATCATCCACACACAACATGAATATATTTAATGTAATAAAATATGTGGTCCCATGTGCTTCTAAAATAGTTTCATGATTTTTTAAAGGGTTAATTATGTTTTTAGTCCCTGTAAAATTTGAAAGTTTGGTTTTAGTCCCTATGTAAAAGTTTTAGTCCCTGCAAAATTGAAAAATTAGATTTTAGTCCTTGGGGTTGGGTGAGAGTTGACTTTGCTGACGTGGCGCTGACGCGGCACGCCACGTGGCATAACCCCCCCAAAACTCAACCCGACCCATGACCCGAGGCCCACCTGACCCGACCCGTTTTTAAAATAAAATTAAAAAAAACTTGAAAACAGCCCGCCACCTTCCTCCTCTCACCTCTCCCGAGCCCCCACGCCACCTACCCCCTCCGCCGCCACTGTCCACCCCCGCCGCTGGTTCCCACCGCCGACCGCCCCAGTGAAATTCCCAATGTTTCATATCATTCACTTGTTGCCTCACTCACCTTCGCCTCTCATGTAGACATCAGATCTGCAATCTCCCATGCTCACATCTCAAATTCGCAGTAACCAAATTCCAAAACTAGAACAGTAAAAGCAGGAAAAGGAAAAGACAAAGAAAGCTCTTATTTTATTTTTATTTTATCTTAGAGAAAAAGGGGAAAGGGGAGAGCGAAATGGAGTTTGGAGAGCAAGAAGACCAGGAGGAGGAAATGGGGATCCCGGAGCCGCAGGAGCCTCCCCCGACGGCGAGTTAAGACTCGCTCGGGACTCGGCCAAACTCAGCGGCGGCACTACTGAGGGAACCACGACAGCGTCCACCATTGGGCGGAAAGGGACAACAGCAGCGAGATACAGGGAATGCCAGAAGAACCAAGCCGTCAGCCGGGATGAGGAGGACATGTCGAACCCCAGCAGCAGCGGAGCGTCGAAGAAGAGGTTCAGGACGAAGTTCACGCCGGAGCAGAAGGAAAAGATGCTGACCTCGTCTCTGCGGGGAGAGATGGGATGCTCGACGGCGGGCGGTGGGGACCAGCAGTGTAACATCCNGTAGATCACAAAGAAGCAATCAAAATATTTTTCGGATGACAGTGCGCGAAGTACTGAGACAACTAACAACCAAACACGATCAAAATTGATCAGCGTTTGGCCTTGTAGAAATTTTGGCCAAGAACTGGCCAAGAAAGAAAGAATTCACGACCAAGTGATGGCCAAGTGCAAGTCAAAGGGGTCAAAGGGCAATTAAGAGTTAGATGACTCATGTAATGACTAAGCGTGTGCTTAGGTCATCCATGAGTTCATAATTAAAGAAAATAGAATTAAATTTTGAAGGCTTACTGAAGAAGCCAACCAGCCATGATGGCTATAAATAGCCATGGGACTTCTTCAAAGTGAAGAAGACATATGAATGCTTAGTGAAACTCTGCCGATTTGCACACTTCACCGTTACTCCGCCAGAATATAGATACAGTAGTTCTTGCTTAACATAAAACCCTAACTCTCCATAATCCTCTCCTTAGCAAGTATTCTTTATTTCCTTAGGCAAGAATCTCCATCTTTAATCTCTAAGAATTCTTCTGGTAGCAAAGAGCATAAGTTGTCAAACTCTCGGAGTTTCTGCAGACTTGTCACAGATTTAATCTCCACGTGGGTAACCGACTTATCCACTGTCTAAGTGGTTTCATGATTAGATATATATGCGGTTAGGATGCCTTTCATGTGAATTTGATGTATATATATGTTGTTGATGATTTTCTGGATCTGTTGCTGCTGTCTGTGGTTCTGTCAGTATTTAGGAAAGCTTAAGGTTTTGTTGGGAACTGTATGCTGAGATTTTTATCATGAAAAAATAATGTTATTTTTGGATTTTACACGAAAAATTGAGCGGGGATATCAAGTTTTATGATTTTTGGAGTCCCCGATGAATTTCTCAACAAACAGGTAGAAAACGAGATTTTTGTGAAAAGGGGCAAAATGGGAATTTCACGTCTTGGGAATGAAAAACTGGGTTTGTTTTCAGAAAATATGGGTTTAGAAATATTAAAAACCTTAAGGGCAAGTCTTGAGTCCATCGGGTTTTTGAGAACAAAAATTCCAAAGAAAATAGGGCGTTTACGGGGGCGAAACGGTAATTTTGGGGAAAAGAGGCAAACTCCAATTTCGTGGAACTAGGACTGAAATCTGACTTTTTCATCATGAAAAATGATCTTAGGGCTATCAAAAACCTTGGGGCAAGGTCTTGGACCTCTCCAGTTTCTGATTACTAATTTCTGACAAAAAACGGACGCATGCTTCGTGATTTTTAGAATAGCTACTGAATATGTTTGTTTATGTTTAGGATATGTTTAAATATGAGATGTTGAGCTATGTATGTTCTATGTGTTATGTGTTACACAAATATGTGAATATGTGCCAGATGTGCTATGTGCTTCATGAATAGTTTGTTAGGAAAGTATGGATTTATGATGGAAATGATATTACGAACATGAAAAGTATGTTTATTGTTGTTAAAAATGGATGATGAATGATGGAAGAAATATTTCAAAGATTGATTTCAAGGAAACTTGTGGGACATGGAAAAATTGCAGGAATTAGGAGCTGAACTTCGTCAGGTAACGTTGAGCGGCCTGACTGAAGTTCAGACTCTTTATTTTACAACTTGTCGTTTTCTAAACACAAACACTTTTCTCAAACGTAGTTTTTCACACTGCTTGAAATTATCCATGGATCTACTAATTTTACTAAGTATGTAAATATTTAGGAACTGATGATGTATAATCAAGATATATGAATTGTTGATTGACTTTATGAACTGTTGACTGGCCTTACGAACTGTTGACTGACTTTATGAACTGTTGACTGGCTATATGAATTGTTGACTGGATATATGAACTGTCGACTGGATAAATGGGCTTTTGACTGGAAAAGGTATATGGCATGACGTCACTAAGTCCCTAAAAGGAAATAAAGAAGGATGGGGTTAAATGATTCTTTTTCTAGCTGTGCGGGGAGCCGACAAGAAAGGCAAGTTGAATCCTAGACATATCTCGTCTCTAACATAAGGACGGGGTAGGGACCCCTTGCCATCCCTAGCATAAGGATGGACTCTCCTATCGTGAGCTACTTAGGTTAAGCGTTGCCTGGTCCTCACGATACTGAGATACAAAGGAAGCTTGTGGCGGTAGGCCACCGCTATGGGGGGTTGAACTTGAAGTATGTGCTCTAAGTGATATAACTGTACATAAGTGGATGTGTGAAGAAGCTTATAATTAAAATGGGCACGGTTATAAGTGGACGCACACGGAAGCTTATTATGTGATGTGATTATGTGAATTATGTGACTTAGAAAGTAAGGTAGAGGACAGATGACTTAGTTAATGAAGAATAGGTTCCCCTAGTCACATAGTAAATTAGATAAAGCTGCTCAGACTTAGCATGGATTTTAATAAATGGTAGGTATATAGTATAACTGTGACACTTAGAGACCCCCTGAGCGGTGGAATCATAATTGAGTTTAAAATAAGTAGCGAGACCAGAGGTTACCCACTGAGAACGCAGTGTTCTCATCCTCCACTCCTTTATGGTTCTAGGCGAGCACGACGAGGACGAAGAAGACGTCAGAGCAGTGCGAGTCGTACGAGGAGCAAAGAGAGGAGCTGCAGGAGGAAGAAGCCTCCCCAGGGAGGACAACGAAAGACTAGACAATTAGCTAATAGATTATTTATATGTGTACTTGTACTTCTATGTGATACTTGCACTTAATACTTATAATACTAATGGCGTATTTGTTTATGCACATATGAGGGACCATTGTTTGTTATCTTGGCATGTATTAATTATATCTTTATTTATAGTTAAGCATGTTATGTTTCCGCTCGCAATGTATGCTCTAATGCGACAAGGCTCCTAATTTACGCTATGTAACGTACAAAGAAAGTTTCAATTTGGTCCATATTTTGGGTAACAATATTTTCTGATATATATACATGGGGCTAAGTAATCCCCACCAAAGCAGATAACAACCTAGTGAGCACTGTTTGCGACATACGCGTAAACAGTTAGCTAGGGTGTTACACCACGTCAGCACAGTCAACTCTCACCCAACCCCAAAGACTAAAACCTAATTTTTCAATTTTGCAAGGACTAAAACTTTTACATAGGGACTAAAACCAAACTTTCAAATTTTACAGGGACTAAAAACATAATTAACCCTCTTTTAAAATAGCTTCGTAAATATCTACTTTATAAATAAAGAATTTCTAAATAAATAATAATGAGAAAATATCTAATTAAATAAAAGAATAACTAACTTCATAAATACATAAATAAATAATAAATTTCATCTCATAGGATTTTATAAAACATACTTAAATAAAATAATGCTAAAATAAATAAATAACTTATAAAAATAAATGCATGGTCTAAAATTGACCGTGAAGAAAATCACTCACCTTAACATGGCTGACCGCTAAGGAGAACTAAGCTGGTAGCTCCGGACACCCTACGCGGAGGCACTACTTCCCCACGAATGAAAGACGAGAGGGAGAAAAGAAATAAAAAGATAACTGGAGCAAAAAGTCTCACAAGAGTGTGACTTCTCAAACTCTAGAGTGAATTAGTAAGTGTCTAAACACTCACGCGAAGCTTATATATATAGGGAGAGGAGGAGACACCCTTCTATAGCTGCAAACAATGTGGGACCAATTTCTGACGTGCTGCAGCGCGCCCAACACGTCGGGCTGCTGCAGCGCGCTAACTCTCTGACTTGCATCTCGCGCGAGATAGCCACACATCTTGTGCGAGATATCCCCCTAACTAGTGTCTTGCGCAAGATGCCCCCTGCGTCTCGCTCGAGACGTGCCCCACTTTTTTTCTTTCTTTCTAAGGGTCGTTATAGTGTTATCCCCCTTCCTCTTCCTCCTTCTTCTTTTTCTTCTCCTTCTTTCCATAATTTTGTTACTAGTACTGGTTTCTTTTTTTGTTTTAAGATGTTAGCTTCTCTATTTATTTTGTTGGTTTTTTTATTTTAGATTCCTGATTTCTTTTTTTTAAGATGTTAATTTATTTTAGTGTGATGGTTTACTGGTACTAATTTATTTTTGTTTATTTATCACTGTTTTGACTTGTTGGTTTCTCTATTTTAAAGTGTTGGTTTATCTATTTTAAAGTGCTATTTTTTTTATTGTTGATAGAAACATTATTTGTTCACAAAGATTGCTTTCTTTGTTTGCAAGGGTTGTTTACAGAGGTTGTATAGTAGTGGTATGAAGTGTACATAGTACTCGTGAAAAACTAACATCATTGCAAAAAAAATTAACATGTTTTTTTAAAAGAAATCAACATGTCTGAGAAAAGAAACCAACATGTCTGATAAAAAAAAATAACACGACTTTGTTTAATTTAACAAGAAACCACTAGGATTAAAAAAAAAGTGGGACTAAAAAAACAACCTGGCTCTGCTTAATTTATAACATGTTGGAATCTTTGTTTGTTTATCACTTCCTTACACATACCTTACTGGTACTGCTTATTTTTATTATTTGTCATTATTTTAGCATGTTGAATTCTCTGAGTTAGGTTGTTGGTTTGTTAATTTCTTTATTTTTTTTAATGTTGGAAAGGAATAGAAAAATTGTTTTAAGTACTGGTGGGTGATTAGATGCGCATATAAGAAGAATGGGTGGTTGCACGGACATATAAGAAGAGTGGAGGTTGAAGAGAGAGAATGCGGGGAGAGTGAGACATTTTCTTTTTTTCTTTTCTTATTATGGACATGACCCACTTTCAATGTATCTTGTACGTTGTCCATGCATTGTTGTCCGCTTAAGTACAAGTCTTGCCTTAGCCGGAACCTACCCCTTGTTAGAGTCCATAACTTAACTAGAGTCTTTATTAACATCTTATTATATAATCCTAACCAAATAATTTTAAGGGATATCACATCTTTGGGTATAGGTCTCTGTCCTAACATAGCATGACATAACATATTATAACATAAGTATAAACACATGACATATCACATAAGCATGACATCTACCGAATATGTATATGAATAACTAAATATCTACTAACATGTTATGGCACAATTGACTTTATTGATGGATCATCGAAGTGAGACCATCGACGCACCGAGACTGCCACTCACCTGGAATGTCGCGGAAAGGATGAATGCTGACAATAGGGGCTCCAAGCGATGTGGCTTTGGCACTTGGAAAGCCAACAAAACCACCATAAGAAACCCACAAAGAAATCTTTTAAATGGCAGGCCCCGCGGTAGCGATCTGGCATCGCTACGACGTTCCAACATAGCCACGGCATCCTGCGGACTATCGGGAGTCATCCTAAAAAAGACTGGCTACCTACCTAGGTGAAGACTTTGAATCTTTACAAGAGGGAGAGAAGAAAACTGAGTAGAAACTCGTTCTAAGAAAATAGAAGAGTTTGAAGCTATGAGCAGTTGGAATGGGGAGATGAGAGCTCTATTTATAGGAGAAGGGATGACCAAAAGAGCGGGTCAGGCCACCCAAAAACGTGGATCCAGAGAAAAAATATGGAGCTGAGTTTGGCGCGTGTCTCGTGCAAGTTGCTTATGTCTAGTGCGAGACACATTTTGTCATGAATCTCACGCGAGATGCTTGATGCTGAAGCATCTAGTGCGAGACGTGACTTTTTTTATTTTAAGGGTTGTCACAGAATTGCAGTGGTTAGTTGTTGCGACGGCAATAGTAGGACGACGCAGGAACAAAGCGAAGTGAAGAATCCGCAAATAGTGAAATAATTTTGTTTTATATCTAGACGTGAGTTTTTTGGTTTGTATTGATGCTCTACAATTTTGAAATAGTCAACGTGATTTCCTTGAATTTTACTTTTTTGATTTTTTCTAATCAACCATTATTTTTTTATTTACTTTGAGACTCGTATTTTGTTTTAAGAAAATAAAATAAAATATTATTTATTTTGGTTGTTAGAAAATTCTTAAATTTTGAATTTAAAACTATTACATTAGAGAATAATTTATTTTAAAAGTTTGAATGATCTTTACTTTAAATATGAGAAAATGTTAAAATACAAGCTTCAAATGGACTCCATTGAAATTCAAGCTTCAAATTGAATTTATTTTTTCTTATCTTTTCTTTTTACAGAATTTATTTCTTAAAGCTACTATATTTATTTCAAATGTCAATTTTATTTTATTTTATTTCTTTTTTCGTCTTGGCTTCCATCATCTAAAAGTACAACTTAATTATCAAAGCACGTTTAGACACAAATTTCACAAAATGTCCATCCACAAACCCCATTCACGGTTGCAAATTTTATTCTTGATATATATATTTATCAAAGATTGATAGGCGAGTAATGAGATAAACGACATGATTGAGCTAAAAGGGGACATAGGATCTTTCGTTAATTCGAAATCCGAGTTCTGGTGTTGGAGAATTTGTAATCAAACAAGGAAACAAAGCCATTAACAAATGCAATGGACTTTCTTGTCCATTCTTTCCTTTAACTTAGTATTAGTTTTTCGTTGTTCATTGCCCCTAAATGATTTTAATTTGAAGGTTGTATTTCAATGGTGTTCAGGTGAGAGGGAGAAGGAAGAGATTCAGAGAAAGACAAATAAAATGAGTGGAGGAAGAGGTTTTTTTTAAAAAAAATATTTATTAAATGGCCAAATTATTATTATTATTATTATTATTATTACTATTATTATTATTATTATACATTAAGGGTATTAATGTCTATTAGTTACAAACAATTTTTCGGTCGTTCTTTCTAAATAAATATAGTTAGTACTTCTTAATAATTTAACTATAATTGGTCATTTTTCTTAATTAGGCATCCTTAACGGTTCTTAGTGCTAATTTTCCCAAATTTAAAGTTTTAAATATTAAAAGTATTTTATCTCATTAAATTTGATAAATTTGTTTAAACTTTTAGTGTTTATAAATATCGTAGATCGATGCCGATACTAGTAGTGATATCACAGATATCGTTAAGATACTATTGAGATATTTAGTCATATTAAAATACTAATATGAATCGTATCAGAATTGTTAGTTTGAGATATATATCTTAAGATACATATTGCATATCATAAGATGTTAACAACTATGTCTGTGTGTTACATTAAATTATTTTAATATATGTATTTGTACAGTAATAAATTTGAACATGTAAAATTAAGTGAAAACTTTGTTTAAGTATATGAGAGTAATTTTGAAAAATAAAATAAAATCTATAGAGTTTTTTATTAAAAAATTAAATAGTATTTTTGTTAATATTAGAGATTTAATTTCAAATTTAAGTTAGAATATTCAATTTCTTAAAAAAAAATTGAATGATATTTATTTTTGATGTGAGAGAATGTTAAAATATAGATTAAAATAAATTTAGTAAGGTATAAAAGTTTAGTGAAATTAACTTTGGCAAGAAATTTCCCTCCAATAGAAGTGGTGGGAAAAATCCAGATGTTTGCGGCGGCATTTGTGATGAAAGTCTTTTCGCAGCAAAACTGTGACAGAATGTTCCGTCGCAAATGATATTTTTAAAAATTGTTTTTCTAAATTTGCGATGGCATACTCCCTCGCAAACATTGTTTTTTATGTTATTTTATGCCATTTGCGGCGCGACGGTCCGTCGCAACATATTTTCACCACAAATTCCATAGCTAATTCCGCCACAAATAATTCTGTTGTAAATTCTATCACAAAAAGACAAATGCCAGTGCAAATTTGTGACGGAGTACTTTCATTAATCATTTTAGCTATACAAGCTTGAGCAAAGATATTATCGAGAATTACATTCTCGCATCCCTTTTGTTTATTATTTCTCCAGAAAAAAAAAAATGGTTGGTATCTACCAGCATTACACACAACAAATATATAATCCGAGTTAGCTTACATCACACCACAAAATCGAGGAATAGAGACTTGAATCCTTTTATGTCCACATTCATTCACTGGCCTCAGTTTTTATCAAAAATGCATTTTGAATTTGAACATCAAGTATATTGTAGATACTATGCTTAGTCTCTTACACACATCATGAGACCCACACTTATATCACATATTGTGAGTGTGGACTTTATAATATATTTGAGAAACCAAACATAATGTTTACACCATGCTTGATGTCCAAATAGCGCCACCCTAATTTTATTTCTAAGTTGACTTTGGCCATGTGCTTCACACAAGTTCGAAACTTTTCTTCCATGCCAAACGCAGTTCGAAGTTTCAATTGTCTTTTTCTACAGATATGCAATTTGGCCCCGACTCTAACGAGGCGGCATGCATGTATGAGATTCTCTCCCTTTTAAAATAGGGCACCAATTTGGACAATACAAGAACTAAGAAAATACATAAATTTTAATGATATTGTGAAAGATAAATTTGAATGTATCATATTATCTTTATCTAATTTTATTGTTGCATTTAATTATCCTTTTCATCCATTATTAATGCTACATTAAAATAAGAGACGGAGAAATAATTTGAAAACTTAAATTAAAAAATTTTAGACAAATATTATGAAAGGTTGAGAGTAAATTGAAACACATTGGCCCTGTGTGGTTCGCAAAATCTACCAGTATTTCTGAGAATCTGAGTTTGGAAATGACATATTATTGCGTTTGGTTCACAGAATAAAAAACATTTTCAGTAAAGTCACATTTCTAGGAATCCAAAAACACCATTTTTTCCTAATTATCTAACCCCACATTTTCCATGGGATTCTAACATTCCCATGGGAAATGAATGTTGCTGAAAATGTTTATTTACAAACTTATCATCAATTAAAATTTAAAACCTAATTTTACCCTCCCAAAACTTAACCTAGTCATCATCAACTTCTTCCATTTTAGATTTGACATTGTCTCGTTCGCCTCCCTCCGTCTGCCACCGCACTGCAACAGCAACAGGTGGTCGGTGACACACCCTTCGGTGTCCTCTTGCATACGGACGCGGCCTCTTTCGCGGTGCTCGCGTTGCGTCCACAACCTTCGCGTCGTCCGCAGTTCCACGTCCTCCGATGTCATCGCATCCTCTGCCACCATCGCTAGCATTGAGAGGTACGTATTCCGCAAACCACTATTTTGGCCACGTTTTCATTTTTTTGCTCTGTTTTGGATGACTATGTTTTTTTTGGCTATGTTTTTTATTTGTTTTGTTTGAGCATAATTTTTGTATAATTTGTTCTATTTTTTTGCTCTGATTTTTTTTTTGCTCTATTTTTTATTTGTTATTTTTTTTGTTATTATCAAACATTTTGCATAAAATTTGAGTAATTACATGTAGAATGAAAAATAAGGATAATTATATATTTATTTTTAATTACCTAAATGTTGAGAAAGTTGAGAGAATAAATAATTTTGTAGGTACTTGAGAAAATATTTACTTATATGTAAAATATATTTAAATTTGAGTGTAAAGTGTGTAATGATCAATTTTTTATTTAATTAGTTAGGGATATTTTTGAAAAACAATATTCTTTAAAATGTTAGTGTAAAAAAAAGATAAAAATAATTCATTTTTAGACATCTTCTACAAGATTTCTAAGAATTTAATCTGGGTACCAAATATATTTAAATATCATTCTTAAAAAATAACATTAAAAATGTTATTCCCAAAAATGCTACAAACTACCCGTGGCCATAAAAACTGACACAACACACCACAATATCGAGGAATATATACTTTGGAAAAATCAACATAATTGTCCCATCACCAAGGGTACAAAACAGGTTGCAACGTTGACTTCCTCAGTTCCTACTTAAAGGTTGAGATCGAACTTGGGTGCTAAATAGCACGCCAAGTGAGTGCAAATTTGGGGAAGGGAAAACAAAGGTTTATGCTTGAGAATTGAGATATCATTCACCCGACAGAGATCAGCATAAGATATCCCTTTAGAAGTTTTGGTCGTTCCGTATTTATGGCAGAGGAAAACCAAGCAGGACAAGGAGCTAATCCTCTTCCTCCTCAGGATCAACCTAATGAACCTTTACCAAGTGAGTGCTAATGTTTGCTCTTTCCAAATATTTCAGCGCAAAGCAAAAATGATTCTAAATGTGGTATCAAAATGTGTTTATGTTTGATATATATATGTATACATATATATATATATGTATATATTTCAGGGTCTTACAACCAGCTTCTAGAATCAGACAATAATCCTAAGAAAACAAGTTGGCCGGAGCTGGTAGGTGTGAGTGCAGAAGAAGCCAAAAAGAAGATAAAGGAGGAGATGGATGGGGCTGAGATCCAAGTGGTTCCGCCAGGTCATTTTGTCACTTGTGATTTCCAATCCCAAAGAGTTCGATTGTATGTTGATGAATCTGAGAAGGTCAACAGGACTCCCATGATTGGCTAATCCATCTACCAAATTTAACAAGGAACGAATCTGTATTTCAATGCATTTGCGGGTCTCTTCTTCTTCTTGTAATTTTATTATAGTAACTTTTGTTCATCTTGTATTTTGGTCATTAAACGAATAAAGTCATAAGTTTCATTTCACGAATCTCTCAATATTTAGAGGGAAAATCTCTCTCTTAAGATTTCTCAAGTTTTTTTTTAAAAAAAAAAACAAATTGCTTCGAGAATGCTATGTTTAGAAAATAATTTAATGATTTTGACAAATAATCTTATAAATTATATATATATATATATATATATATATATATTGAAATTTTGTAAAGAAATGTTTAAATGACTTCCACGCCAACTTTTATATCTAGGAAAAAGAGTATTTAGAAATGGTAATTTGTACCATACCCATGGGTACTAACCCTACCTAAGCTGATGAGCAAGGTAAAAACTCGCTCATTTATAGATAATTACCCGCATGGGTAATTACCTAAAATTACTTACACGGGTTAGGTAGGGTTAGGGTTTAACTAACCCACCCCGATTCTAACCACACCTCTTATTATTTGTTAAATGATTATTTAGCTTATTATAAATGTTTTAGTTTGAATGTTTTCTATGAATAAAATAAATTACAATGTTATATTTTTTAGTTGTTATAAATAGAGATTATAATATTTGGTTTACTTTTAGATGAGTTATCATCTTTGCGACAGCCTTGTCCCAGTCGCCGAACCGTAGTGTCGACGTCTTCTTGCGACTTTAACTAGTGACTTCCACAAGTCACATTGGTTTTTGTCACCGACGAATTATTATCACGTAAAGTCTTTAGTCGCGACCAATTTCTTAGTAGGCCTTGGCAACTTTCCTGTCGCCAATACCCCTTTTCGACGCTTACTCTTAGTAAAATTTACTTCTGATCGTATTGCGAATTTTGACTACTCTAACACTAAGATTAATCAAGAAAATGGCGACAGAAAGCCAATAAGTGATCACGATTGGAGAAAGCCAATAATAGGTTATCTGACGGACCCTCACAAACCTGTCGATTAGAAAGTGAAGGTGATTGCACCCAATTATGTTATTTTGAACAATGTAGTACTAAGAAAAGGGTGCAACGGGAATCTGGCAGAATGTATCAAACCATAAGGTGCCCGTTTAGCAATGGATGAAGTCCACAGAGGGATTTGTGGAGCACATCAAGCTAGTGACAAGATGAAATGGGTATTACATCGACGATGATTATTTTGGCCTACAATGATTAAGGACTGTTATGAAATGGCTAAGTCCTGTATTAATTGTCAAAGGCATGGACCTCTAGCTATAACATGTACCAGCGACAAAGCTGCATGTGATATTAAAACCATGGCCCTTCAGAGGATGGTCAATGGATCTAATTAGTCAAATTAATCCTAATTCGTCGAAAGGGCACAAGTTTATTTTAGTGGCAGTCGACTATTTTACTAAATGAGTTGAAGGTATACCTTTGAGAGAGGTGACACAAAATACGAGCATTGATTTCATTGAAAAGAATATAATACATCGTTTTGGCATCCCCCAAACAATAACAACCGACAGAGGAACAATGTTTGTAAGTCACAAAATAGCTGACTATGCTACTACTAGACATATTGAAATGGTAACTTCGACACCTTATTACGCTCAAGCAAATGACCAAGTTGAAGCAATGACTCTGTGATAGGGAGTTGAGCACCTGTACCTTGCATCTACATAATGGTGACGAACTTGGTGGCAAGATCAACAGTGGTGTGCAGTCTTTATCGAAGAGGGTTTCTTCTCTAGGATTCCTATGGTGGGAGGCAGGAGGTTGGTCATTAGTAAGGGTGACGACATTAGTTGTAAGTAGGGGTGTTCATGGGCCGGGTTGGCCTGAACCCGTCCCTATATTTAGATGGGGTCAATTTTGAGGACCCGGACCCAATCCTAAACTCGATATACCCGATTATCTTTGGGTTGAGTTAAAATCTGGGTTTGGATCGAGCCAAAATGGGTCAAAGCTATCTCAAACCTCAAAATAAAAAATAACATCCATTAAAAAATAAAGTTAAAAAAATTGCAAATTAAACATTATATTTCTTAACTAAACACTCATTAATTTCAAACACTACAGCAAAATTACATAAAATTTATAATCTTAACATTCCCATTCAAACTTCCATAGTTTTAGTGGAACATAAAAAACAAAAAAATAATAAGTGTACCACAATAGATTTCTACACACTGAAGAAGACACACCGAAGTAGACATAGTGCACTACAATATGGGATGGGAAGGAAAGAAAATTAGAAATGCATAGTATAGTAGTGTATGGGGGCCGGCTCACCTGTGACCCAAGAGTAAACCCGAACCCGATATTAATTAAAATCGAATTTTTTTAGAGTTGTTTAAATTCGGGCTTAATTAAAATCGGTCCCAATTTAGCTCGAATGATTCGAGTCAGTCCGAGTTAGCGGATCGAACCGGGTTATGAACACCCCTAATTGTGAGCACAATATTTTTTGTTTTTAAGGGCAATTTTAGAATTATAAAATGTATTTAAAATTAAGGGAAATGAATGTTACTTTGTATATTAGATAGAAAAGTGTAATAGCAATAAACTTCATAGGAAGATAGTGTAATTACCCCTTTTACTAAGCAAGTAAAAAAGCAGAGTTCCAATGTCCTCGAAGAAGCACCGGTGGTGGTGGGCGCCTTCAAAGCAATACGTGGACAAAATATTAACGACTTACAACTACCAAAAGACGTTTGAAAAAACAAACTGAAAAAACCAGCGGCACGCGAGAAGCCGCATTCATAATTTCACTGACACTACAGAGAGAACCAAGAGAAGCAACGTTCAGTTACGAGAAAAACATGCATCACCCTTCGATCCTCCTCCGAATCACGCTCCCAAAACCCTAACAATCCCTTCCCTTTCGGATTCATCTTCCCCGAACATGGCGGATTTCAGCTTCAACCTTCTCCACAATTTATATCCCAAGAGGTATACAATAAAAATATATGCACTCACATCTTTTTGTATAATCATCATCGCAATGCAACATCCACGCGTCACCGAACCCTAAGTTATAGCTAATTATCGGATCCGATTTGGAATGTTTCTTCGTATCAGTTACTGTTCACACCAAACTAACCACACTTCCATCAATTCTTGCATTTACCCCCTTTCTTTTGTTGTGGCGATCAGAAATTTGGCGTATCATAAATATTTTCCCCTTTTTTGTTTGGTGAAGTGAAATTTCATCAGGGTAGAGTCCACTTTTATAAATCTGTAATAATTATAATAATAAATAAATACATAATGGGTGATTTAGAATGAGTGTAATGAGCGCAGTTGGATATGATGTTAATTAGTGTGAGTTTTGAAGTGTGAGATGTGGTAGTGGCTTTGTGATGTGAGTTTTGGTTTGGAAGTGAAAAGCTATGGGCTGTAGAACTGCAACTGTTCTTGAAGTATGTTGTTGTCCTTACTGAGTAAGCGCACATTGGAGGTTGATTCCAGGTAAATCAATCAAATAATGAAGCTTCGTGAATGTGTGTGTTCATCCCAGGGCATCCATTCTTCATTCATGCAGAAATTACAGTTTTTTTTTTCCCCTTCCCTTTTTGTGGTGTCTCAGTTTCGAGCTATGTGTTGTATAGTTTATGCCTGGTTTCTGCAATAGGTGATGGTGTATTTATTATTATTCCTTTTTAACTCTTTCTCCGTCGGAGCAATGATTACTTGTCTATGACTACAGAGATTCTTATGGATTTGCATTAAGGCCTCAATACGCACAAAGATACAGAGAGTATTCTCTTATCTACAAGGTATGGGTTATTTATTACTTCTTACTTGTTTTTATAATACTGCTGATCTCTGTATGCAATTTTCTTGGAAAAGAAATATATTCATTTGATTACAGTCACTGTTGTTAAATACAACACTTAGAGGTCTAGGATTGTTCAAAGGAAACTGTTTTCTTATTGTGTAAATCAAAGGAGATTCCACCATCTTCACAAAAATTAAACCCTTGACTCTGATGGATGATTTTGGTACCCATAGTCGTATAATTATTAGTTGCAACAACAGGAACAAGAGTAAACAACAATGGCTTACAACATTAGTTGTATACTTGTTCCAACAGTTAATGTCATGGGTCTTTTCCTCTATGAAGGAAAAATATTCTACATTTTAGAAGAAAATTAACTGAAGAAGTATGTTTGACAAGATTCATGATACGTGCAGCCAAATGAGTAGATGTTATAGTTGCAATAACAAAAGAATTAAATGAATTTGTATGCAGTTTATACATTTCCCCTTCATGATTTCAAGTAACAACCTTCCAGAACAACCATAGAAAAGCAAATGGAAGCATTGTTTTTTAGCATTTTGATCTTCGAATGATGGAGCCTTAGTAAATGATATTGTCCTTTGCAATTGTAAGAACTAGTTTTTTCCAAATTAGTAGCACAAATTCAACATAAAGATTAGCCTTAAACTGATATATTCTTGGTATCAGGAGGAGGAGGATGAAAGATCAGATAAATGGAGAAGCTTCCTCAAACAGTTAGCCAAAACATCGCAACCAAGTTCTTCTGATAACAAACATAAAGAAACATCGGAAGCTGAAGGTAATGAGGTAAAAGAAGAGAGGAATCCAGATAGGGTAAGCGAAGGGGACAATTCAAGTAGCAAGAAGCTTTCTGAAGGTACTGATGTAGAGACTGGTGCAGACTGTGTTAGAGAAAGAGACGATTCAAGTGGCAGGAAGTCTGCTGAAGGTAATGAGATACTAGAAGTGACAATCCTAGATAGGGTTAGTGAAGGAGGTGACTCAAGTGGCAGGAAGTCTTCTCAGGGTACTGAGATAAAAGAAGGTACTAGTCCAGGGAGGGTTCATGAAGGGGATGATTCAAGTGACACAAAGTCTGTTTCTGACAGTCCAACAGGAAATAATAAATCTGAAAAGGAACTGCACCATTCAGAAGTAAGAAAGACCTGTAAGGTTCAACGCAGGGGTGAAATTAGGCCATCTCTTGCTGCCATTGAAGAAATAATGAGTTCTCGTGTCAAGAAGGGAAAGAATATAAAAGGTGAACTGAGAAATGGTGAAAATGAGCATCTTCCACTTGTAGAAGAATTTGAACCTGTAGAAGGGATTTCTGAGAAGGATATTCAGGAACCGGTCTGCAGTAATGAGACACTTGATAACAATATCAGTGAGTCAAGTGCAGAAAATGCTTCGGTGGATCAAGACTCACCTGAACTTTTCTCTCCATGGAAAGAACTGGAGTCCCTTGTTCAGGGAGGAGTCCCAAAAGATCTTAGAGGAGAGGTAAATTGATGTGTTCTAATTCACTGAAATTCCTACTTCGTTGAGGAAGAAAATGTAGTGCAGCCTTTGCTACAATATTGTTGTTACAGGTCTGGCAAGCCTTTGTAGGTGTGAAGACACGACGGGTGGAGAGCTATTATGAGGATCTTTTAGCTCAAGAAACTAAGAGTCGTGAAAGCAATGAGAAAAATGATCCATCTGGTGCATTAGAGAAATGGAGAAAGCAGATTGAGAAGGTCATTAGCTGCATGCGCCTTGGACTTTATTTTGATTTGTAGGTGCTGCCTCTTTTGCTTTATGTTGCAAGTTGGCTCTCTCCTTAGACTAAAGCATACTTTTCTTTTTCAGGACATACCGCGAACTTTCCCAGGTCACCCTGCTTTGGATGAAAATGGCAGAAACTCCTTGAGGCGTTTACTGCTAGCATATGCTCAGCATAACCCTTCTGTTGGGTACTGTCAGGTAACTGGATCCCATTAGAGTCTTTGTTCGTAACTACTGATTTAGCTATTAGTAATACTTCATAATATTTAGCTTCATTGGACTTCTTGCTCATATAATATCCAAACATTATTATTATTTTTTTCATGCAAAGGTTATATAAACTAATATTCATTTGTTGCTTTAAGATTTTCCTCCTTTTCTTCTTTTGGTAATAGCTTAAATATATTAATGCATTTCTGTATGTGTATATCTTCTGAAAGATCTTCTTGGTTCCTTCTTCATGTTAGCACCTCCTTCAAACCTAAACGTAATGTTTCAATGTAAAAATATTACATGTTTTAAGGGGGAAAAAAGCCAAAAGTGTAATCCAATTGAAAGATTCTGTGTATCTTGTGCAATAAGAGGTGTCATACTCTTCCCTTTGATTCTTTAATAGTTTTTGCTTTTTTTTTTTTTGGAGGGGGGTGGGGTGGGGGGGTTGCTACTGTATATATACCTCTTTACTGGTGGTAATATTCATTATTTTCCTTAAATTTCTTTTTTGTTGTTGGAATACATGCAGGCAATGAACTTCTTTGCGGGTTTGCTGCTGCTTCTTATGCCGGAAGAGAATGCCTTTTGGTAGGTTAGGGAAACTTGTCTCATAATTTTCCCTTGTCAATATCTCTTTCAGCATACATAATTTTGTTCTAAGGAGTAAACTCCCATCGATTTTATCTTTTGGTAATTGGTTTTGAAACAATTATGTACTTAAATCCTGATTGTGTCTTTGTATTTTTACACACAGAACACTTGGTTTGTCGTACGTTTATGAACTAATTTGTTTATGTGGGATATCTCAGGACGTTTGTTGGCATTATTGATGATTATTTTGAAGGCTATTATACAGAGGAAATGATAGAATCCCAGGTATGGGTCAATTTTTTACTTAGCACATGAAAAAACCTTTATCTTGATTCTTGAGTCTGGATTGCATGTGTCTCTGATAATTGTAGTATTGAGGGACTCTTTAGTTATTCTCCTTGGACAGTGATAAAAGCTTTTTAACTTGTCAGGTGGACCAGCTTGTTTTTGAGGAATTGATGCGTGAAAGATTTCCCAAACTGGGTTTGTATCTATTTGTTTTACTCTTTATTAATCTTCTCTTCATTGTCTCTGAATTAGTTTTGATAGCTTTTTTTATTCTCTTGATGCTTTTGGTGCAGTTAATCATCTGGATTACTTGGGAGTGCAGGTGGCATGGATATCTGGACCGTGGTTCCTATCAATCTTTGTGAACATGATTCCTTGGGAAAGTGGTGAGATTTACATGGAGTGTTTTTTTTTTTTTTTGGGTCCTCTAATATTATGGTTTTGACATTGAATTTTGTATATTCTTAATTATTTTACCTTATATTCTGTGTTTCTTTGTCTTTAGTTATTCGTGTTTGGGATGTGCTGCTATTTGAAGGGAACCGTGTTATGCTGTTTCGGACTGCACTGGCTCTAATGGAATTATATGGTATTGAGTGTTTTTCTGTTCTCGTGTCTGATCTGTGCAGTATAGTAGGTGTAAGTAGTACATTTATAGTTTATATCTTCTTTAAAGTAATATACAATTTTCATCTCTTTCTAGGTCCTGCATTAGTTACTACGAAAGATGCAGGTGATGCTATTACACTGTTGCAATCACTTGCTGGTTCAACATTTGATAGCAGCCAGCTTGTCTTCACTGCTTGCATGGGTTATCTAGCTGTGACAGAGGCAAGGTTGCAGGAACTAAGAGAAAAGCACCGGCCATCTGTATTAGTAGTTATAGAAGAAAGGTCAATGATGGGACGAGTTCGGAAGGATTCAAAAGGGCTTGCATCTAAACTGTACAGTTTCAAGCATGAACAAGGGCCACTGGTAGAAGAAAGGAAGACAAGTAAAGGAGGTGATATGGTAGCTGATGAGGATAAATCGCAGTTGGAGTCTCATTCCTCTAATATAGATGAACTACTTAATAGCCTTGATGTTGATCCAGAAGTGGATTCCATACCAGATATCCAGGAACAGGTAGCTTTCTATATGTCTTGACATTCACCTCTCTTCCCCATCACCTTAAAAATGGATATGTTTAGGAAGTATATTGAGATTTATCTACCATTAAATTCTAATCTGACTTATAAAGCTACCATAATAGGGTCTTGATGCCTTAAAGATATGTCCTTTTTGTCTTGTTCCAGTTTGAGTCAGGTTAAACTTGATAGTGGTAAAAGGTGTTTTCACTGTTTACAATGTGAAATTAGACATTTAATTTGGAATAACGACTATGAACAATTTCCCACTGTAGTCAGATATAAAGTTCATGTGTTTTCAATAATTTATATAAACGCTTTCCTTTAATGGAAACAATTATGTACCTATTTAGTTAAAGCCTCGTTGTGTTCAACCAAATTGATTTGAAAAGAAATGTTTTTGTTTGGTTTGATTTTTTCTTTGCTCTAGGGAGAAGTGACATGCTTTAGCCAAAATTGATTTTAAGCAAAGCTGGAAATATTTCCTTTTGAATCACATTAATTAGTCTACACTCACTTTTTTGACATCATGGCCAAACATAAATGAATTCTTTCAAAATCATTTTAAAAACATCAATTCTTTTAAAATCAATTCTTTTAAGTTCAATTATTTCAAGCAGCTCTAATAAAATCTAAACCAAACAGACCCTATCTAAGCATCAAAGCAGGTGTTTTTTTTATTTACTTAAAAAAAAAAAAATAGGTGTTCATTAAAATTATTATCTGTTTACTTGACAAATAATGGGATTAAATGCTGGGTACAGCTTGTTAGAGAGAATGATTGTGCATGCTATTTTGTGAACTAAATATAAACTTCACACAAAGAAATGTTGGCATGCCATTGCCATTTACAAATATAGGGCTAACTTTTATGGACTTTTATTTAAGGGAAAAAGATGGAAGATTGCTATGTTACAAATGCATATGTTAAATGAAAGCAAATTTAGAAATTGGCATAGTGGAAAGAGAACAGTGGAAAGTAGTATAAAGGTATTCTGAATTTCTGAATGTGTTATTGATACTGTACAACAGGCAACATTATATAGGCTTTTGGCAAATCTTGCCTAATAAATGACATATACTAATTTGTACAAAGTAAATCAGAATATCTGACTCTTATCATATCTATCCTAATAAAGCAGAATAAATCATAATAAATATGTACAGAATAATATAATATCTACAATATCTCGTACAATATCTCAATGCTCCCCTTCAAGCTGGTGAATGAATATCTATCATTCCTAGCTTGCATGTAAGATCTTGAAACCGCTCGGTGGGGAAGGCCCTTAGTCAGCACGTCAGCCAATTGTAGCGCTTAAGGAACATGTGTTGTGACTATTAACCCGTTCTCCAACTTTTCCTTGATGAAGTGTCGGTCAATCTCAATGTGCTTCATTCTATCATGCTGAACAAGATGATGAGCAATGCTAATAGCTGATTTATTGATGCATAACATTTTCATAGGAGCCTCATACTTTATCTTCAAGTCATCTAGAATGATTTTTATCCATAATAGCTCACAAATTCCTTGTGCCATAGCTCGAAACTCTGGTTTAGCACTTGATCTAGCAACCGCATTTGGCTTCTTACTCCTCCAAGTCACCAAATCCCCCCCCTAAGAACATACAATATCCTGACGTTGATTTTCTATCAACAATAGAGCCAGCATAATCAGCATCAGTATATACTTCAAGAGAAAGTTTATCACTCCTTTTAAAAAGTAGCCCCCTTCCAAGTGTGTCCTTACGATATTGCAAGATTCTTTCTATTGCTTGCATGTGTCTTACCTTTGGATCGTGCATGAATTGACTAATCACACTGCATATGCCAAGTCTGGCTTGGTATGCACCAAGTATATCAATCTTCCCACCAATCTTTGGTATTGTGCTTTATCAATGGTGGGACTCTCTTCTTCAATTCCTATGTGATGATTTTTCACAATGGGAACACCTATAGACTTGCATCCAAGCTTCCCAGTCTCATTGAGAAGATCTAGGATATATTTTCTTTGGGAAATGAAGATGCCTTGTGTGGAGTAGGCAACCTCTATTCCAAGAAAGTATTTTAACTTTCCAAGATCTTTCATTTCATACTTAGCTGCTAATCTGGTCTCCAGAAGTTTTTTCTCAATTGAATCATCACCTAAAATAATAATGTCATCCACATACACAACAAGAACAGTAAGTTTTCCTCCAAGTGTATATTTAAAGAAGAGGGTATGATCTCCTTGACTTTGCCTGCATCCAAGTGACTCCATTGTTTTTGTAAACCTTTCGAACCACGCACAAGGTGATTGTTTCAAGCCATACAAAGCCCTTTTAAGCCTGCACACCTTGTTTCTTCCATTGGTAACATCATACCCAGGAGGAATCTCCATGTAAACTTCCTCTTCCAAGTTCCCATGTAAGAATGCATTCTTAACATCGAACTGATGTAACTCTCATCCAAAATGAGATGCAAGAGAAAGCAAGATTCTGACTGTGTTCATCTTTGCTACCGAGACGAAAGTCTCCTCATAATCAATTCCATATGTTTGTGTGTACCCCTTTGCGACTTATCTTGCTTTATATTGATCTAGAGCACCATTAGACTGATATTTCACGGTGTATATCCACTTGCATCCCATTAGTCTTTTATCTCCTAGTCTATCAACGATCTCCCATGTTCCATTCTTCTCTAACGCCCTCATTTCCTCATTCATGGCTTGAAACTAGTTCTTATCTTTTAATGCTTCTTGTACTGAAGTTGGGATTTGTATGGAATCAATTGCTACAATAAAACTCTGGTGCTGTAGGGAGAGGTGTTTAGAAGAGACAAATTGAGAAATGGGATACTTGGCGGAAGTCCTTTTTTCTTTTCTCAATGCAATTGGTAAGTCATCTGGGTTAGGCTCACAAATATCTAAAGAAACATTATCTGGAATCAATACTTACTGTAGGTTCGGGCTCTTGGATTTGTTGTTGGACCAAGTCAAGTTTCTTTCTCCTTTGATACACAAAAATAGGTTTTCTTTTGACTTCTTCAGATAATGTAACAGAAGATACTATCTCTTGAGTGGAATCAGATGCAGAACCAGAGGCTTCCAAAGGAATTTCTCTTGATGACAGGAGAGGAATAAAGGACGTGTGAGATGGCAACTTGGCCTCTAAAGGACTCTCCCCTTGAAGCCGAGGACTAAAGAAAGATTCAGTTTCATTAAAGGTGGCGTCCATGGAGACAAAAAAAACGACGACTGGGCGAGTGGAAACATTTGTATCCTTTCTTGACAGGAGTATGACCTAAGAAAATGCATTTAACAACCCTAGGATCAAGTTTGTTACGATGTTGATGATACATGGGCAAAGGCGACCCACCCATAAACCCGAGGTTGTAAACTTTGCCTAACAGGGGCAGAGGGAAAGTGTGATAACATAGATTGGACAGGACTAACATTACCCAAAACTCAAGAAGGCACCCTATTAATAAGATAGGTAGCAGTTAAAGCAACCTCGCCCCAGTAAGAGTTAGGTACAGATATCTGTAATAGAAGAGCCCTAGTGACTTCTAATAAATGCCTATTTTTTCTTTCTGCCACACCATTTTGTTGTGGGGTATCAACACAAGTAAGTTCATGAATAATGCCATGTTCTTTTACAAAATTAGAAAAACATTGATTCACATATTCCCTGCCATTATTAGAACGTAAACGCTTAATAGGTTTTCCAAATTGTGTTTTAATCATATGATAAAAGTGAGCAAACAAATGAAAAACTTTTGATTTTTCTTTCATAAGAAAAATCCAAGTGACTCATGTGCAATCATCAATAAATGAAACAAACCATTTTGTGCCAGAAATTTTAGGAGTAGGAGTAGGAGTAGGAGCAGGGCCCCAAATATCAGAATGAATAAGAGCAAAAGATTCGTAACTTTTCGTAGAATTAGGTGGAAAAGACACACGGTGGTGTTTTGAAAACTGACATACATCATAAGAAAAAGACTCATCTGACTCATTTAAAAAAAGGGACGGAAACATCGATTTAATTAAATGAAAAGGAGGATGCCCAAGACGCCTATGGTGTAACCAAACCTTTGATGATGGAGATTTTGAATTCACATTATGACAAGAGGATAACATCTTCTGCTAACACCACCTTCAGTTTTCACATTAAAAACATAGTACAACCCTCTTTGTTCATTAGCAACTCCAATTGTCCTCCCCGTGGCAAGATACCGCACAATTTTTTTCTTTAATAAGTTTTGGCACAAAAACAAGATTATGGGAAAGATGAGGAACATGAAGTACACTAGGTAAGTGTAGAGAAGGGTCGAGAGCAACATCACCAGAACCTACAACTGAGGTGCGAGAACCGTCAGCTACAGTGATCTGGTGTTTGCCCAAGGCGGGATGATAAGAAGTAAAATGTGGGGAATGAAAGGTCATATGGTCAGTTGCACTAGAGTCCACTATCCATAAGTCCTCATATACAATACAAGGGGCATTAAAAGATTGCAAACATAAGTTCTTAACAGACAAGCTCAGAGAGAGAGCAAGAGTCAAACGACTTACTAAAAGACTTGAGGAGAGTCCATAAGTGTGCAATCTCATCTCTACAGAGAGCTAGAACATCTTCCCCTACACACAAGTTCCCCAAAGTGACCACATTGAGCTAACTATTGGAATTTCTGGGATCTGCCATGGTAAAAGGTGGCTGGAAATGGCTCCGGGAAGCTCGGCAATGGTCAAAGACGAAACGGCAGACAGAAATACTTGGCCAATCTGAGGGTGGCGAGACTGGTGGTGGAGTCGGTTGATCGAAAAAGTTGCTGGAAGGTTGGCCGGCGGCGATAACGGTACTGAGTCAAGAGAAATAATGTGAAAGAAGGAAAGAAAATAGGGGAACTCAGGTCAAAGCCAAAAATAGGGAATAAAATACGTCCAACAATTAAGACCGGAAGACCACGAAAGGTAACGCAGTGATTAAGGCTGTAGAAAATTTCCAGCAATGAAGGCTGGGAGCAGCTGAAGGTGATCAAGTGGAAAGAGAACAAGGGAAAATAGTATAAAGTTATTTTGAATTTCTGAATGTGTTATTGATACTATACAATAGGCTACATTATATAGGCCTTTGGCAAATCTTGCCTAATAAATGACAGATACTAATTTGTACAGAATAAATCAGAATAAATCTAAATTTTATCATATCTATCCTAATAAAGAAGAAAATATCATAATAAATATGTACAAAATAGAATAATATAATATCTACAATATCTCAATAGGCATTTTCTTCTTGTAATATATGTTTGTAAATCCATCGACTTTTTTTTTAAAAAAAAAAAAAAAGGAGGCAGAGGCATTTGATTATTGTTATCCATTGAATGGTTTAGTTGGCATGTCTGGTTGTTGTAAGTTTAGCTGCTAAAGTTGTTCAATATAAACTAGTGTATTCTGCCTACCTGTAGGTTGGCTGTGTCTAATGCAAGTGTTCTTGATGCTTCAATCCACGACTGCATTAGTCTAGCTATATATTCTGGCCAAAATTTTAAACTCATGTATTTCATTAATGTCATTCATAGAAATTCCCTGGCTTAATTTTGGATTACAGTCACCGTAAAGTATTTTTACCTATAAATAGTTGCTCCAGTATAGCCAATGCTTGTGCAACACTTTTTAAATTTCAATCATTAACAGCTTCTGTGCAGGTGGTTTGGTTGAAGGTTGAGTTGTGCCGACTGCTGGAGGAGAAAAAATCTGCAGTACTCAGGTTCTTATTTTTATCGTTTAAATTGTAGATTTTTTAAGACTACTTGATCGGTTCTTCAGCCTGTTGATTATGAAGTTTAGAGGATGTTTCTAGAATGTATTTGTAAGAACAATTAAATTTGTAAGGAATTATCAATCCAGTGCAATTAGCTTCATGCTCCCAGTTTACACTTCTATCTGCTACCAAGGGAATATTACAAAGTCTACCCATGAAAAAGCCCTTCTAGAGTTTCCAATGGTCATGTTCAAATCTAGCCCACACAGCGGGTTTGGAAATATTTCTCAAACAACAATATATACCTATTTATAGAACCTCATGCTGTGCCACATTATTGAATCGTTTGTGAATTTTCTTTATTCTTTTACTCTATATTCCATTCAGGTCTTCTGGCTTGTAGTAGTTGATCAAAGTGTTTCGTAGATCTTTATAATGCATTTTCCCCCATCACTCCCCACACTGCTTTGTTATCAAAGTGTTATATATTCAATTAAGTATTGTCAGATTTCATGATACCTTATGAAAACTGTGAATTCATTTCCATGTCTTGGTTTTCATCCTTGAACAGAGCCGAGGAGCTAGAAACAGCTTTTATGGAGATGGTGAAGGAAGACAATAGACTGCAATTGAGTGCAAGGGTAAATCCAACATTTGAATGATTGAACTTGCTTTATTATCTTTTTTCATTTTTTTCTGGGATTTGTGGTTATTAAGTTTATTAAAATGGAAATGTTTCCTTGCCCTCCTTTTTCCCATATATATTTTTCCTTGTATGAAAAGTGGATCAATTGGAAGATAGGGTTAGTTTTATTAACGAGGGTAGATGAAGAATAAAGAAAGCTTTTGAAGAGATCATCTAAAAAGATCTTAATCTAAATGGATTTATTGAAAATTTATCTTTTGATAGAGCCCAATTGAATCTTGATCCTTGAAAGTGATGTCACTTAGTGTTATTTGGCTTCTTCTTGTTGATATATGTGAAGACTTCCATAAATTTACTACTTGTTATTGGTATGCAGGCCCCATGTACATCCTTATCATCCATGCTTCAATGTTATCGCATGAAAGATAACTGCTTATTTATGAATATACCTTCGAATCAAATTATTACAATGAAATCATGTTTCGTGCTTTATCCTTAAGGTGTCTTGACATGATTCCAAGCCAATCTGTATTTTAACATAAAAAATTGGGAGAAATTTGGGAGAAACTTAACTTCAGATAATTAACACTGAATTTAAGCACTTTTTTTAAGTTTTTGTACTTGTCAAGAACCATTTTTCTCAAAAGCTTGGGTTGTTGGGTAGAGGTAAATGAATAATTTTATATCTTAATACACTTTCTCAAGTAAGAGTACTTTAGGTTTGAAACTTTGAAGCGTGGATAATGCACAAGCCCATCTACTTGTGCTATTTTATTTAGAAGAATTGAAACAACAAAGATTGAACTCTAGACCACTTGGTCATAGAGGTTGTGATATAATGTCAAGAAGTGTGCAGGCAAATAAATAATTTTATATCTTAACAATACTAAATGCAAGAATAATCCTTAAAAAGAAACATTGATAAAATAAAGTTGTTACATGAAATCAACGGAAAGGACTTAAATAAGCTTGATGTGAATATCATTCAATCAGCAAGAGAACTTTTACTTATCCCATACAAGGCACGAACACTAGAAAAGCTAGTTAAGCATCCAAGTACATTCATGATTATCATTCCTTCTTCTCAATAAACTTCTTTTCTGGTCCTTTGGCTTGCAAGGTTTACAAAAGTGTGTGATCATCCAGGTTGAACAATTGGAGCAGGAGGTAGCTGAGTTACGGGAAGCTCTTGCTGATAAAAAAGAACAAGAAGCTGCCATGCTGCAGGTTCTAGTGTGCACTTGTTTTCTCCATTTTTATTTTTTCTGTAAGCTTATAAATAAATAAGTAAATATAAATTAAGAAAATGTCTTTATATGTTGTGTAAAAAGCTTTTAAATCTTCTGCATGCTACAGGTCTTAATGCGGCTAGAGCAGGACCAAAAAGATACTGAAGATGCTCGCAGAAGAGCAGAGCAAGATCTTGCTGCTCAGAAATATGAAGTTTATGTGCTTCAGGTAACCCCTTTCTTGTGATCACTGTGATCCTCGTAATTTGTTTTACAGTATACTGTAGGGACTAGGGGGTTAAAATTCTTAAACAGGGACATGCTTAAATTATCATCTCAACATTTTCTGAAAAAGAACGTGTTTAAAAAAATGAATTCATTTGTGAATCTTGATGACACAGAAATTATCCTAGCTGATGACTTAATTTCAGAGAGACATTATATATTCAATATTTGTTTTCTGAAAATGTGTAATATACTGGTTTGGATACTCTTATTTGGTTCATGTTCCTTTTTGTTAGCAATATCCCTGCGACGCTTTGGCCTGGAATGATGGATTCAAAACATAAGTAAAATAACTGATGTACACGGAATGTGTCATTAAATCTAATATATTTTTACTCATACATTTTTCTCTTGCTAATGTTCATGGAAAAGAAAATATTCTTTGCTATATGGTTGTATCTTGTATATGGGATGTGGATGATAATCTTCTTTCTTCTTTCATGGAGTAAATTGGATAAATTGTGAAACAAAAAATTCCCCCATTATGTTTGTTTTGATCCAAAAGGAGAATAAACTCAATGTTGCGGAAATGAGGATGTTACGGTGGATGTGTGGACACACTAGACCAGATAGGATTAGGAGTGATTGCTTTAGGGAGAAGGTCGGGTTAGCACCTATAGTACAAAAGATGGTAGAATCCCGTCTTTGGTGGTTTGAATATGTGAGGCGAGAACTATTAGAAGCCCCACTGAAGAGAATAGATCAAGTTACATGAAAAAATTACCCTTAATAGGTCACTATGACATTACTTGATCTATGTAGTCGACCCCATATAGTAAGATAAGGCTTTGTTGTTGTTGTTGTTTGTTTTGATCCAAATACGGGCATGTGCATAGCATTAAAGAGCTATCTAGTTTATAATAAGATTGGCTGGATCTACGTCCAAGAGAGAAAGAAGTAACCCCACTATATATTAACTATTAAGGATCTTACCAGACATCATTATATCTATTTCCAGTATAATAAATGTGCAGGAAAAGCATGAGAAGGCCATGGCATCAATTGCTGAGATGCAAAAGCGGGTGGTTATGGCAGAAAGTTTGTTGGAGGCTACCCTTCAATATGAATCTGGTCAATCCAAAGCAATTTCTTCACCTAGGTACAAATATTTTAGAATTTAGATATGACATTTCAGAATCTGCATTCAACTTTTTACTCTTCTAGTCCAAATTATTATTATTATTATTATTATTATTATTATTATTATTATTATTAGGGTTAAATATGTTTTAATCCTAAAAAATTACAAATTGTGCTTCGTCTCTGAAAAAGAAATTTAATTCCATGCACACTAAGGTTTAACTGAGCCCCTTTGACCTAACCCAACTCACTTAGATTACCCATGACCCTAACCCATAATTAAAAAAAATAAAAAAACAATTGAAAACCCTAATTTCTCATCAAAATCCTCTTCTCTCCTCCCCTCTCTCACCCTTCAACTCCCTCCCTTCCCCTCCTCCCCTTGCCTGGATCTCCCACGGCCTTTCCCATCACTCCCTTTCTTCCTTCAACCAACCACATGAGGCGACGTGGCTTTTGTCCTGACCGCCACGTGTTCCCTTCCATCCTTAAAGCGTGCACCCTCTTGAAGGACCTGAGGCTTGGGGAATCTGTCCACGGCTGCGTCATTCGTCTTGGTATGTAATTATGGATTTTGATTTGTATACTGGTAATGCTTTGATGAACATGTACTCTAAACTTGATGATGCGGATAAACTGCTTGATGGATTTCCTGAGAGAGGGAAGAAGGGATTTGATGGTGTTAGGAAGGTGTTTGATAGAATGCCTGTGATGGATGTTGTTTCTAGGAGCACTGTTATTGCTGGCAATGGTAAGAATGGGATGTATGAAGAAGCGTTGGCAATGGTTAGGGAGATGGGGGACGAGAAATTGAAGCCTGATGCTTACACTTTGTCCAACATTCTCCCTAGATTCGCAGAGCACGTTGATCTAGCTAGAGGAAAGGAAATTCATGGCTATACTATTAGGAATGGGTGAGAGAAAGGGGAGAGGAGAAGAGGATGAAGGTGAGAAATTGGTGTGTGAAAATCACAATACACGTGGCAAGTATACCACGTCCCCAAGTATCGTTCCCATAATGACGGTTTTGATTAGAAGTGTAATCAAGAATTATAACTTAAAGAGTTGAATTACAAAAGAGGGGTTTGTAAAACTGAATTTTTAGCAATTTAAATTAAATATGACGAATTAAAAACGCAATTTAAGCAAGTAGGATTTAATTCGAAGGTTAAAGTGATTAGGATTCCGATTTCACCACTAATGTTCCCCCTAATTCAGGTTTCTTTGTTATTCAAATTGTTTTCGAAGGACAACCTAGATTCTTATTCTAACGCTTGTGCGTATCTCCTATGAACGACCCGATTAACCAATCTCTTAAAATTAATCTAGTTCGCCTAGGGATTAGGGTATTGTGAATCTTTGGTAGCGTGTGAGGCTAAGGGTTGCATCACCCGCTATTCTTATCTCTAAGATGTAGCTAAATAATGATCAATCTCTCAGTACCACCTAGGTTTCTTTTTTCAAAGTTTCCCAAGGTTTACTAGCAATTCATTAACGGCCAGTTAATGAAAAACATCAAGCATAAAGAAGATCAATTCACAACATACACAATTGAATAATGATGAAATCAGAATTAGAAGAAAAACATTAGGGTTACATCATCCTCCCAATCAAAAAGGAAATTAGTTCATAGAAAAACTAAAATCAACAATCAATAATGAAAACATCGGAAAATACATAGAAGATAGAAAGCTTTGGGGTTGAATCACGAGCAAATCGGTCTTCTTCCTTAACGTTCTTGACTCCTAGTGTGTTTTCTCTCTCCACCTTGGCGACGGCAAAAATGATAAAAAGTGTGAATGAATGCTGAATGGTTTGGTATTCTTTTCTCTGGTGCGTTTTAACTTAGGTTTTCACGCGTTTTGAGCCCCATGTGATCGTGTCTCACGCAAATCCACTGTCTTGCACGAGACAACCTTACTGAACCATATTTTTCACTCTCTGTTTGCAACGTCTCGCGCGAGACATATATGTGTTTCACGTGAGACACCCTACAGAGTTCCAATCCTTGCTTTTTTGTTTTTTATGTCTCGCGCAAGATGAAGTCACGTCTTGTGCGAGATGTCTTCCAGAATCCCAATCCTTGCTTTCTGTTTGCTATGTCTCGCACAAGACGCCTCCCTGACTCACATTTTGGCTCATTTTCTTAAATTTCAGGACTTGAAACACTTAAACACAAATATCAAACATACTAGAGATAAAAAGACAATAAAGTCTAACCAATCATACATCAAACTTGCTAAATCCTAACCTAGTCTAACTAAAAATTATAGAAAAAGTAAACAAAGATAACTGTTGTTGGAGAGTTATCAGAAATTAGGGTTTTTAATTGTTTTATTTATTTATTGTTTTTTTAATTATGGGTTAGGGTCATGGGTAATCTAAGTGGGTCGGGTTGGGTCAAAGAGATTGGGTTAAGTCCTCATGTGCATGGCATGTGACGTGTCACGTGAACAAGTTACCTGTAATGTTAGCAATTAATGGCCCATCTTAAACGCAGGACTAAATCTTACCAAAAAAAAATTTCGGAATTATTTTTTAACAAACTTTTTTTTATGAGTAAAACATAATTTTTAAGGATTAAAACATATTTAACCTTTATTTTTATTTTTATTATTGTTATTGTTGCTGTTGTTGTTCTGCTACAAAAATTATTTAAATATGTTAAGATATCCATATTTCATGTGTGAATCACTGAGTAAGTATTGATTCATGATTGCATAATCCTGCTTAAGAAGATTGCTGGCTTTATTTGGATAGTCTCGCCCTTTGGATTCAATGGGCTTAAACAACCCGGCCCATGAGACTTTGGCACAAGTAATGGGGTGGGGCTTTTATGTTAGATGAGATTAGGTAAATCTTTAAGGAAATAAAATTGCACCTTTGCCATAGATTTTACTGTTAAGCACTTAATCCAATTAGTAGCAAGGTCATTGGTTCGTACTTCCCGGTTGAGATTGATGTCTTTATTTTGTCAACTTACTCTATGGAATCAATGGGCTTAACATCCCAGACTGTAGCACATTGCCATGTGATAAGCGCTTGATCCAATGAAGACAGATGCACAAACTTTGTGGGTAATTCATTTTTCTCTTTTTTGCTGGAGGGCTAAACGGCCCAAAGAGAAACTACACAGCAGCTGAGATTCTACGGGGCAAAGAGGCCCCAATTACCTCATTGACAACAAGACTCTAAAGCGGAGGTTGGCTCTAAAGCAGAGATCACTGTCGTTATGGTTTAGGCTTTTATTTATCAACGAAAGCATGAACAATCCATGTTAGTTTGTCCATTCAAAATACACTCATCTCCCTCTTAGATTTTAATATTACGCTTACCTCCCTTGACTCTAATTATTTTTTCAAAATTCCTAAATTACCCTTTATAGCATTAAAAAAAAAGAGGAAAATCATCTTCCCCTTCCACCCCTTTCCTCCTTGCAACTGTTACTAGCCTACCATCATCACTATCTTCCTATGCAACTTTCATTCATTTCCCAATCACCATCTCTTCTTCAATAATGGGTACCCAAAGATGCCAAATCGGCCTCCTCCTCCACCACCATCAAGGTCCTCTGCTGCAGCCTCCTTAAAATCACCGGGTGACGCAGTTCACTGCCAATGCCTTGTCTTCGCTGATGTTCAGATCACTAAGAAATGCAGGAAATTGTTTAGAAAATAGCCTTTAATGGTTTTGGGTTTCCTAGATGAAACTTAATAGTAATAATGAAGCAGCCAAGGTTTCAGTCAATGGCTTAAAGTTTCTCGGTAAATGTCGTCTTGGGAGAAGAACTGAAAATTCCAACAACAATCAAGTCTTTTTCCACTAGTTGGAGTTGGCTAATGTCATAAAGATTTGACAAAGTTCTACATTGTTGAACACAAACACCTCTTTTTATCTAGGCTTATGATTGGCGTTGGAATGATTTGTAACAAAGCAAAAAATAAGTAATGATAAAAGATTTCCTATGCTACTTATTATCATACTGTGAAAAACCTTCAGATATTATTTACAATATAGGTTGGATGTTCAATCTCAGGTTTAGTTTTATAGAAATTGTGGCTGCTATTCAATCTCAGGTTTAGTTTTATAGAAGTTGCGGCTGCTAATACTCATACATTTCACCCTTAATAATTTGGGGTTCCTTTGAGTTCCAAGTTGTGGAGGTGGAATGCAATACAAAGAGTGTTGCATATGATGTGAGATTTGCTACATCCTGTTTCTGTTGAGTCCACATTCTTTTGGATCAATTTCATTTGAGGTATTTCTGTAGGGCTGTGCAAAGTCCACGGGTAGAAAACCCCTCACGCAAGATTGGTCTACTAAATTTTGGACTTGGTTGGCGTGACAGAAACAAGGTAAAATATTCTGTGCCCTTGATTTCTCAGTGACTTGCATTCATGCATAGGTTGTAATGGGAATGAATCATCTCAATTAAATTTTTTGTTATGTGAAATTATGTGTAATCTCTCTCCATTAATTGATATGGTGAGATTTATAAATGACATAAGCAACAAAAGAATTAGTAGTGAGAAATCACATATGACAAAAAAGTCAAATTGAGAGAATCAATCCTCCATTGTTATTAGGGCCCACATCTTGATGTTTTATTTTATTTTATTTTACAAAATGAACAAACAAACAGGTGTCTTTGTTGTTTGGGGTGTTAATCTTTGGAGTTGCCAAATTGTATAGTATGTTCATTTGGTTGGCCTTTTCCATTGCCCTTACTACAGCCGAAGCTTCTTATTGTTTTTAAAGATTATCCCTTTCACATCCTATGAAACAGGGCAAGCCTGAGGAATCTAGCGAAAGTTTGAATAACAATGTAACTCCGGGGAAAGAATCCAATAACCAAGAAAACGAAAGATAGAACAAACAGAGAAGTGCCAGTGGAATCCCTCAACCCGGTGCTTTCCAGCCTGAGGGCTCTTTAGAGTAGTTTACCTGTTTCTGATCATCACCAATTAGTTTTTATTGTCATGTCATATAGTTGGCTGAAAGTTAGGGCAGTAATCCAAATGCGTAGGTTTAATTATTTTTTTCCGCCACTATTTCACTGTTCCATTATTTTAAACTATATTCAGATGTAAGGGATGTTATATATGTTGATAGGTCAATTAGCTGTAGAAGGTATATTTTTTAAACACCGTTATTTGGCAACATGGCATCATACATTGAATTCAAGTGACGGTGCGCTAATATTATAATGATGTGAGTACTTGTGTTGTGCCACCTTATCATAATGTTTTTTTCTGCCTAATGTTATCTAACTCAGTTCAATGTCTCCCATCTTTGACTGAAAAATTATTATTTTTTACCTAAATNATTTGGCAACATGGCATCATACATTGAATTCAAGTGACGGTGCGCTAATATTATAATGATGTGAGTACTTGTGTTGTGCCACCTTATCATAATGTTTTTTCTGCCTAATGTTATCTAACTCAGTTCAATGTCTCCCATCTTTGACCGAAAAATTATTATTTTTTACCTAAATTAATCCAAAAAATCAGCAAAAGCCACCCTAAAAAAAAGGGAAAAAAACTTCCAAACGTAAATAATAATAATAATAATAATAATAATAATAATAATAATAATAATAATAATAATAAATGTCAAAAACTTCAAAATATTGGCAATTTTTTTTTAAAAAAATACCATAATTACTCTTTGACCCACTCAATTTGCTCAAGTACTTAACGAATCAAATTAAGGCAGGTCATCCCATTCAAAATTTACACTACTCAAATTGCTCGATGTACACCTCTAATAGGAAGAGTAAAGATGTTTGTGGTTGAGTATAATTTGATTTTGAAGTACAAATTTAAACAATCTAAATAGTGAGGTTTATTTGAATTTAAATTGGATCAATTTCTGAAAATTGGGTAAGTGTCAATGATCCCTAATAAAAAATAAAAGTATCAATTTAATCTCTGAAATTTTTTTCTACTGCACACGTTAATCTTCTCATTCATTTGCTTTGTGACAGAGAATGGCGTGACAATTAACTCTGATTTGTTCTCTCTCCTCTCTCCTAGTCACTCACTAGGGGGTGTTCATGGGCCGGGTTGGCCTATACCCAAACTCAACCCTATATGTAGACCGGGCCAATTTTGAGGATCAGGATCCGGCCATAAACCCGATAGACCCGATCATCTTCGAGTCGAGTTAAAACCCAGGTTTAGATCGGGCCAAAAGGCAATTTTCAACCCCATACCAAATCATGCTCCCATACCCCATGCTCGAATCATGCTCCCATACCCCATACCCGACCAAAGGCAAGTTTCAACCAAATTCAATGGTAATATCAACATTTATTGTAGCTACAGAACAGGGGAAGATGTCGGCTTACCAAGGAACGATGAGTGCAGCAACGATGAGGCAACGACAAGCTAAGCAATTGGAGGGACGAGGCAAGCTCAGCAAAGTTTGGCAAGCTCAGCGACGAGGCAACAACAAGCACTGAGAGAGAATTGAGCAATGAGCAAAGAACAGTGAACAGGAGAGGCGAGGGCGAGGCGCGACGAGGGCGAGGCACGATGAGGGCGAGGGTGCGACGAAGGTGAGGTGAATTGAAATTGAGAGCAAAAGTGAGAAGAGCAGTGAGAAGTGACACACTGTGGTTGGATCTAGGTCTTCTCTCTTCAGTCTTCACTCCTCTCTAACCTCTGATGGAGAGTGATTGGGCCAATTTTGTGTTCGAGCTGTGGAAAAATAGAATTGGACTATGGAGATTGGGCTGTGGAAAAAAATTAATTGGACTCTGGAGGTTTTAAAAAAAATACTGGACAGCATAAATGCAAAACCAATGGAGATAATTATGAAGGAAAATAAAAATAAAAAATGTATAATAATATGCTCCGGGTGGCCAAAGGCTAAGCCCGAACCTGATATGTATTACAATTGGGTTTTTTTTTTAGTTTTTTTTAAATCGGGTCCGATTCGGTCCGTATGCTTCAGGCCCGTCCGAGTCGGCGGGCTGGACTGGGTTATAAACACCCCTATCACTCACTTTAGAACATAAAATGACATTGTTTTGGGCACAACCAAAACGTCATTTTGAACACAAGGACTTTAATTGGGTAACGTGAATTTATTCAAAGACCAACTTGAGCATCTCCATTCCCTTTCTTTTTCCTCCCTCACCACCATCACTCGACCCCCCACCACCCACACCCCACCTCCACCTTCTACCCAACACCACCACCTCCTCCATACCCCATTCTCACCACCACCACCACCGCAACCACACCCTATCCTTACCCTTCACATAACCAATCTTTTTCCTCCCTCACACCACAACCCTCATCCCCTACCACTTCCACCACCACCCCATTGTACCCCATGACGCCATCATTTCACCAACCAACACTCCCAAACGCCACCAACATAACCTCTAAACTCATCTCAATCTTATCTCCAACACAACTCAAAAAGAAAAATCAAAGAAAAATCTCAACTTTTTTTCAAACTCACATCAATTTCACAAATTTCATACATGTGTAGAGTTAATGAGTTTGAACTTTTGGGCACACATGTTTTAATTTTGGGTGGTAGTTGCAGCAAGGTAAAGGGAGGTAATTACGTCTAAGAAGATGATAAGTGGGTCTCAACTTCGTGGTGTGGTGATGGGTGGCTGTGATGAGATGCAATGGTGGTGATGGTTGAGTGTGATAGGGTGGAGGTAGTTGTGGGTCGGGGGTGGTGGTGGAAGAAGAATGGTACGGTCATGAGTTGGGTTGTGGGGGTAGGAGAGGAAGAAGAAAGGGGTAGTTTGGAAATTTGATGGATGTGTGAGGGTAATTGAGAAATTTTAATGGATGATTGGGAGAGAGATTAGAGAAAATAAAGGGGGTTGACAGGCACTTCAACATCCATTAACAGTCTCACTAACTGAGGGATTAATGTGAAGAAAGTTTAAAAACATCAATGACTAAGTTGACCTTTTTTTTTCAAGTGCTTATTTGACACTTAATTAGGTCAATTTTTAGGGATCTAGTTGAAATTTTTTTCTTTATTTTATTTAGAAGAAAGGCAATCGGTTTGTGTTTTTTTCAGGTTGATTTAATTTTTGAACAAATTTTAGTAAAATATATAAAATAATAATTTCAAAGTTCGTTAAATCAATCTCGATATTTTTTTACAATAGTGCTGGCTCAACATCAATGCGTCAAATTTTATAGACTCCATAAAGCATATTTCATGCTCGTAGAACTTTTTTTCACAAAATCTTTTCGTCCTGAAAATCTTTATCATTTTTACATTACAGTGAGGGATCAATTTACACCAATTACACTAAATCTTAACTATTAAATCTTTCATAATTTAATGATGGTCACTGAATCAAAACTCGTGTGACCACACAAAACCTTTCTCCCTCTCTCTCTCAATTACGCATTTCTGGCTCTCTCCCCAATCCCGATTTCTCTTCTGATGCATAAAGAGCTACACTATATAGCTCGAGAACTTCTTATACAAACTTTGTGTTCACATAAATCAAAAAGTGCCTATTTTATTTTTTGAAAAAAAAATGGAAAAGTAATAAATAAATTGAAAATGTACAGATAAAATTATTCGCACACTATTTTGTGCAAGTATCTTTTTGTGCTTTATCGCTTTTTCCCTGCAGAAAGGGCTATGCTATATAGCCTTTGTGGGCTGTTCTTCGTTAGAAAGCGTTTAAAGATTTATGCATATTATTAATCTTGATTTTAATCATTTAATCAAATTTAATCATATGCTTTAACACAAAAACGGTCAAACATTTCAAGGATTGTGCTAATGGAAAGATGTTTCATGACCAATTGTACAACATAAAATGGTAAAGTAAGAGTTTCGTAGAAAATCTGTACACTAACAGAAACTTCCAAAGAAGAGGAAAGAAAGGGCACAACATATGCATATACTTAGTTGGAAAAACTATATTTCTACACAGCTTCACAACTATACAACAACCAGATGAAAAAGACGCTGCAACATCTATGGCATGTAGTTGCAACTTACAAAACCATTGCCTAGACAGAAGGAGGTGAGAAGGAACATAAATAACGAATCCAGAAATTTGATATTAGCTAGAAACTCAAGGAAATAGCAGTTGCCCTGTGCACCACAAATAGAGCAAAATTTCACAAGAATTTTAGCAACTATGTTCTGAAAACAACCGCCACAGGCCAACTATTATAGACATCTATAAACCTATATCTTGCAGGGAATGTCAGATATTTGTAACTTTCACAGGCTATCATATCGCCACCAAACATTGAGCTTTACAACATTGTCCCCCTCTTGGTTCTAGGAGGAGTGCCCGGGGCAAGGCGAGAGCTTTGCGCTGTCTGTGCACTTGGGTCGTATTGTTGTGAGGCAAGGTAACTCAAAGCTGTGACGACATCGGCTATAACTGGGCGCATATTGGCCTGCTCCTGAACACACATTGCTGCAACAGCAAGGGCCTGGTATAGCCCTCTTGGAGGAAATTGACCTTGCAGCATTGGATCAGCCATTTGTGAAAATTTTCTTCGATCCTTAAACAAGGGTCTAGCCTGCAATTAAATAAGAGTAATTCATCCCTAAGTTACAAGTTTTGATCAAATTACTTAAACATGGAGCAAGTACCAAGATATGCTGTCAAATTTGAATATCACAACAAAACATATAAAAATACTTGGATTTCTTGTAGATAGCCAACACCAGTATGCAAAACTCAATCAGAATTTGTTATTGTCGGAACTGTAACCAGAGAGACAAGATTGGAAAGAATACTCTGTATTGTTGAGGAATTCTTGACAATGTGTCTAAGAACCCTAGAATCATGTCTACGACCTCAGAGGACTTTTAGGAGTTTCTCCACCTCTCCAGTTCTCACCAAATAACCTCCTAACAGATCCATAACCTCTTACCTCATTAAAGGCCTACCTCAAAGGCCCGGTTCCTATCAGAGTTTGTGGGATATGGAAAACTTTTAACCACTAGCTTCAATCATCACATTAAAAGGAGTTTCTTTCTATGAGAATAAATTATTGAGAATGAAAGAAAATAAGAGGATGATCTGAAAGACTCCTGGAAGAAAGGAAAATCATTTAAAACATAAAATATTAAAAAACAAAAACAAAAAACAAAAAACCTCAGAGCAGAAAATATCAACTGGAAGGACTCCGAAATCACAGACAGAAATTTGCTCTCAAACCTGTACATCTTTAATTATATACCATCTTTTGTTATTTTCAATTAAGAGGTGACTGAGCTATATTTGAATGGAAATGATTTCTAACACACAACTCTGAAGCGTAAGTACAATTATGCAGCTTCAATTTTCCAATCATGGCCAATTATATGGAAATACATATGTTCCCTTATTTTATCCACACAGAATTTAATAACCATTAATATCCAGAATGTTTATTTAACAATTCATTTCTTATCTTCCGCTTTGAAATCACAAGCCAAGACTAAGCAATGAGAAAACAGCAGTAATGTCTCTTTTGGTGCTACCAGGAAACTCTATTACCGGGGAAGGAGCTTGCCCTCCCAAGTGGCGTACCTTCCAGGAACAAACCGAGGTCCTCTCTCTAAACCCATAGTGTGCCTCTACCACTACGAACGACAACATCCTCGTTGATAGTAGTAGTGTGCGTTTGGTTTAATAAGTGAAACCCAGACTTACTTTAAACGTCCTCAGATGTGACTTTGTTACTTTGGTTGGTTAAAAGTTTGCAACCATTCAAAACACTCACAATCACAGTTTGCAAAGAAGCAAAAAAGAGTCCATTCTAAGTCGACATTCTCAAACAATTGAGATTAGAATTATTCATGGTTCTCAAAACCGAATCAGCCCAGCAGGTTCAAGCGGGTTAACCGGGGACAGATCACCACTCCAGTCATGCTATAAAAACTGGAACATCAAGAACCGGTAAAAGCCGTGAAAACCGGTCAAAAACCAGCCAAACATATACCAGTTTACATGCTAAAGTTTTTTACTTTTTAAAGAAAAAAGATAGCTAAACGGCATTATTTGCCAGCCCAACCCAAGCACTAGACCTTGAGCAAAGTCAGTGACAGGAAACAGTCTCTTCTATTTATAAGATAAGAATTTGCTTTCACTTATTCCAACCATTCGATGTGGGACTTTTACTAAGTATTACCACTGCCAGAACTTGAACAAGTGAGAATTTCTTCCTCCTCTCACTGCCACTGGCAATGCTACTTGTCTTGTTATTCACTTATTGCTCCTTCCCCAATTCGCGTAGTTATTCACTCTTACTTATCTTGCTATGGTCCTTGTTAACTTCTATTGTTTTATTTCTAAGTGAAATATCAAAGCAAATGTATCATGTTATTCTACTATTGATTGCAACTGATTCATTGAGAGCCAAAAGGAGTCAATAAATACATTGAAGCACTATTACTTGTGTTTGGTTTTACAATTTACAAAGTGTTACAATACTGCCATGAAACTAATGCTTCAGACTTTGCTAATGGTTACCTCTAAACATCATTATTAAAAGGTTCAGGGCTTCGCTTAACGCAGTGTTTTTGCTTTTTAATTTTGAATAAAATATCATTTTCGTCCCTACAGTTGGCAGCTTCCATCAAATTTGTCCCTAAATTCTCAAAATCATTAAAATTGTCCCCGAAGTTGCCAATCTTCATCAAGTTGGTACCACAGAGACTTAACCCCAGGGAAGAACTTGATGGGCATTCGGCAACTTCAGGGCAATTTTGATGATTTTGAAAGTTTGAGGACGCATTGATGGAAGCTACCAACTTCTAGGACGAAAATAATGTTTTACTCTTTTAATTTTTATAACTATTGTTATTATGTTAAAATTTTATTTCTCTTTATGTGTATTGTTTAATATATTTTATAGCATATAATTATTTACATATATATATATATATACAGAGAGAGAGAGAGAGAGAGAGAGAGAGAGAGAAATATATTTTATTATGGATCAATTGAACCTTGGTTTGGCCGGTTGAACCAATGAACCTTTGAGTGACTGCCTTAACCAATTCAATGCCCAGTCCAATTTAGAGAACCATGGCATTATTACATTTCCTATACTGCCCCTTTGATTCTTTTTTCCTTTTTATGTATTATTTAAATGATATTTTTACTTGTGCATGCTATTAAACAATTAATGAATACATGATGTGTAATAATTGTGTTTAATACATTTTTTTTATTATTAACTACTTAAATATTTTATTAAAATTGTGTTTTTAAAAACCGGGACTAATTTTGATACACTGATAGTGTAAAAAGTGTCATCCAATCATATATTGTCACTTCAGTAAAAGTGGTTACCCCTCACACACCTTAATATTCTCACATAACACATGATTGAATGAAAGTGTAAACTCTTGCACTAACAATGCATCAAAATTAAATCCTTTAAAAGTTATTAAACATATTAAAAAAGATCATATCCTTTATTGTAATTATACATCTAAAAGTGATTTTTTTATCAATACTGTCCAAACAATATTAATTTTGTGAAAATCACCTTCAAAACATAAATCACATTCATGCAAACTCAATTTCAAGCAAAATCAAATTTGTAAAAATCAATTCTTATTAAAATCATGTTTGTAAACTCTAACCCAAGCACAATAGTAGTAGTTTCTTACCCATGCAACAAGATTCTGCTCTCCTGCAGATTTGGAATTGTCAATCGCTTTCCTTCCGGTAATTATTTCCAGAAGAACAACGCCAAAGCTATAAACATCTGATTTCAAAGTCAATTGACCTGTCATAGCATACTCTGGAGCACAATATCCATAGGTGCCCATAACCCTTGTTGATACATGGGTGTTTTCCCCAACAGGTCCGAGTTTTGCCAAACCAAAATCAGATAACTTTGGATGATAGCCTTCACCAAGCAAAATGTTGGAGCACTTCAGATCTCGGTATATGACAGGAGGGCTAGCTTTGTCATGTAGATATTCCAATCCCTTTGCTGCCCCAGCAGCTATTTTCATTCGTGTGTTCCAATCAAGTCGTTTCTTACTGGGAGGAACGTCTGCAAATGAAACATTACCAATATCTACTTCAACACAATACATAATTTGAAGAGAAAAGAAATACCATACAAATTTGTAATAAAAATACCATGCAAGTGGTCTTCCAAGGATCCTAAAGGCATATATTCATAAACTAGAAGCCTTTGATCTCCATCAGCACAATAACCAATCAGATTGACAAGGTTAGGGTGGTGAAGGAGACTTAGCATCAACACTTCAACTAGGAACTCTCTATTCCCTTGCAACCCATTTCGGTCAAGTTGCTTAATCGCAACAATCTGCATTAAACAATAAAAAGGGTGAAAAGTGTTCCCAAGTCAAATTATACACATTTAAGCTCAGTTCCATGCTGGAAAAATTCATAAGCACTATGATTGCGAGAAGGAAGCAATGCGGATAACAGGGACATGATGAATTGCAAAGAAATGTAGCAGTACTTCATTTCGCCACAACTTTCTCCCATTCTTTATGAAGATAGAAATCACGAGAAACAGACTCACCTGATTAATACTTTCCAAACGCCCTTTGTATACTCTACCAAAGCCTCCCTCGCCCAAGAGACATTCTGCTCTAAAATTTCTAGTTGCAGTTGCCAACTCGCGGAATGAGAATGTCTGCGCAGCAATGTGATCAGTGTTCCCATTTTTAGAGGAATCTTTGGAACTCAAGGATGAATTCCTCTTCAATTTCCCTGCATTCAATTCCAAGGACTAATGATTTTAGTGAACGCAATCATAAGCTACAGCGGGTTTAGATTTAACTTTGAAGAACGAACCACATTCCTTAAGCTTCTCAGAATCAGAAATTACTGCATGGCTTGTTTCATTTTTCCAATTCCCAGAAAAGAAGCAACTAAATATCATCCAAATATGAATCACAAACAAACTGATTTTGCCATATAGGGTTCATTGTTTCAAAATTTCCATCAATAGTACAAGTTAAAACTGATATATACTTCATAAATGAGGAAATCAAGAAACCAGTAAGCTGGGTAAAAAAATGGACTCAAATGACAAGAATCATTATTTAAACATTAAAAAAACTGATATGATAATTTCAAGAAAGTTTATCAACTTGAGCTATGTAGTAAAATACAGTATCACCTGAATCAAGCTAGTAAAACTACTATTAAAGAAATTTAATGTAACCGATATAAGGATGAAAATCAAAACGTAATCTAACAAGGCAAAAAATTTACAACTACAAAAGCAAACACACAAATTCTTGAAATCCAACATCACATAAGACGAGCTTAAAAGATCTCTCAAGATGATCCTATAACCAGATATAACAAATTATGCACATTTGATTCCATCCTCATCTCCAGTTTCTTTTTTATTTTTAATAAAAAAATCATTTTTTACAAGGGAGGAAAAAAAAAAAGCAGGCAAAAATTCCAGCTATCTTTAGCTTTATCTAGCAATTTCACTATTCCAGAGCACCAATCAAGTATGTACCCCAAAAAAGAACACGAAACAAGTCAATCAAATACCCAAAAACAGAAAAAGCGCACACACAGTTTCAATTGTAACAAGAAATCCCATACAAAGCAAGAGTCAAAAGTGGTACAAGACATATACAAGTCAAAGAAATCAAGAAGGAGCAACAGTCAACTCAACAGAAATCAAGTCAAAGCAGAATTATTATCACGAAACCATTGATGGCTTCTTTTACCATTTTTCCCCCACACTTAAAAAGAGAACAAAAAATAAATACCTGGGGTGACTTTGATCGAATCAACAACCTTGATGCTGTCCTGCACTTCCATCTTCTCCAACCTCTTCTTTACCTTCTTAGTGTTTGAACTTCCAGAACAGGGTATCCAACCCATGTTTCTTCCTCTCCTTTTTCCCTCTTCCTCTATCTCACAAATATTACAACTACTAAATAAAACTCACAGCACGATACAACCTAAAATTGACCTAATTGTGCTGAAAGAGAAATCAAAATTGTGTGCGAGCAAAGCAAATCATGAGATAGCTCATAGCTATAACTTTGTTGAAAAAGAGCAACTCACACTTGAACTTGTGTAGTCATTTGTGTGTGTGTGTGTGGTTTTTTTTTTTTTTTTCTGTTTGTGCGTGCTGTATTTATGAATTGAACTGGTCTGTGTCTGTATATGTGTGAGTTTGTGGATTTTTTTTTTCTAATTTTATTTTCGTATTGTTTTCTTTTGATCCAGAAATTTCGTCATTGGTTTCTTTTTGGTTGGAAAAACACCATCATTGGCTGATGAAATGTGCCTCAAAAAGCACCCCAAACGACGCCGTTTGCGTGTCAAACTTCTCCAATAATTAAAATAATTGCTTTTTGGATTAGGTTAATTTCTGCCATAGAATGTCATGCGAGCCACTCCTCTTGTGTATCCATCCTCCCTTCCACATGCCATTACTGGAATCTATGGTACAAGATGCCTTTTGTGATGATGCTATTAGAATCAAATGGTTGAAATATACTATTAATATTTTATTGGTGATATTTATTTTAACTTCATTTTTATGGAAATTTCAATTTCTATACGTATAGCTATTTATAATTAATCTGTTATTGTTATATTAGAGTAATGGTTAAGCGTATAACTAAAAAATGTTCAGCGTAAAACTACGTGCTTTATACACAAAGACAAATACATACATAAACACTTTAGAACATAGACACAAATTTTATAAAAGAGAGACACAAACATTATAAAATACGAAAACTAAATAAAATGGAATTGTTGTTATATAATACCAATGTACCATGAAATATTATATAAAAAAAATACCGTGAAGTATTAATTTTGAAAAAATGAATATCATATATATATTAAAAATGCTATATGTTTAATTTTTATAAGTAATACTCGTGTTTAATTTAATATTTACATATATGATTTAATTTAAATATAATTTTGTACTTTATAAAATATTTATATAATTAAAACAGTTAAACTTTTTCACAAATTATTATTCTTTGTGAAAATATTTAGTTAAAATATAATTTTTAATTTTATATATAAATATTATATAGTTTTAAATTGATATCTAAATGAAAAGATTTTAGTTTAATCTTCATAAAATCATTTTCACTACAATTTCCACTATTTATTACTATTAATAATTATTATAATATTACTAAAATTTCACTTATTTAATACTAATTATTAAAGGTGAACATTTTTCTTTTGAGAGTTTAATAAAAGTGAACATTAGTAATTAATAAATAAACATAATAGAGAGACATAACATTTAATTTTTTTTTCACTTAAATTACATTGGTTGCAGGTTTGAACCTATAACTTCATGCATATTATTCAAAACTCTCATCACTAGATCAATCTTGGTTGTGAGACCAAGATTTTACATTTTTGTCTAATTTTTGCATATTTTTTTAGGTAGCCTGCCCAGTATCCAAGGTATAGCCTTGACTAATCCAGGTCGACCCGGGTTGCGCACTTGGCTATGGCGGGTGAGTCTCCCAGCAGGAATAACTGCGTTCACAAGGTATCAAACTCGGGACCTTGCTTAAGCGATACCAAGCCGCTTACCACTTGTACCAACCCCCGTTGGTAAATATTTGCATATTTGAAAAGTCTTAACTATTGATTTCAAAATGAATTTTGTTATGATTGGTGTTATTGTTGTAGTCTTTTGCCTTTAAGTGCATAGGTTGATGCACACAAAAATATTGTTGTGTGGATTGAGTACTCTTTTTTTTTTTCTTTCTTGTGTTTTGCCCCCATTGAATTTTTTCTTAAGAGTTTAATAAGGGTTGATCTATATGAGTTGAGCACTATTAAGACTTGATGGATGGTTTTATTTTGTACTTTGCTTGCCCATTCTTAACTTTAAGCATTTCATTAAATATTGATAATTTTTTACAAATTCCTTTTAGGCTTAAATATGTTTTAAGTAGCCAATAAATTTTTGAAATTTGGCTTAGGTCCTTAATTTCTTTTTCATTTTCGTCCAAATATATAAGAAATTACATGGTTTAAGTCTTTGCCATTAGCGAGACTCTGTTAACTATTGACATGGTATAAAATGTCACATCAACAATGTTATGTCAGCAAAATAAATTCACCCAGCCTGTAACCCATTATTTGACCCAATTTTGCCCCTACTTGTGGTTAAAACCTCTTGATTTACATGGTTGTAAGTTTGTGCATATGTATGGATAATGTTTGTGCATTTTGAATGCAAAGTTTATGCACCCTAGCGTATAATGTTTGTGCACTCTGATATATAAATTTTGTACACTTTTATTGGTAAAATCTCTTGAATTACATGGTTGCTGCAAAGTTTATGCATATGCATATGTAATGTTTGTGTATCTCGAATGTAAAGTATGTGCATACTAGTTTGTTATATTTATGGACTTTGACATATAAAGCTTGTGCACTCTTGTTGGTAAACTCTCTTGAATTAGATGCTTGCTACAAAAGTTTGTGCATGTATATATATAATGTTTGTGCATCTCAAATGTAAAGTTTGTGCATCCTAGTGTATAATGATTGTGCACTCTAACATGTAAAGTTTGTGCACTCTTGTGAGGAAAACCTCTTTAATTACATAGTTGTTGCAAAGTTTGTGCAAATAAATTTATTGTAAAGTAAATATAAATAAAAAATTCACTACCAATATCACAATGATGAAAACACAAATCATAAAATACAAAAAGCAAATTAAAATCACATGAAAAATAGTATATCAAAACTTTAAATCAAGATATCAAGATCTTTTATTTAAAAGTCCTAATGATATTTATAAAAATATTGTGTTTTGCAGTCTAAGAGGCTATATTTAGACAATAAATTTACCCAAGTATACTCTAATCCAAATTATGAAGCAAGTTAATTCAAAAGTTTGACAAACATAAAAATGAAAATAATTTCATCATTTAAAAATTGATTTACACTACTATCGGATGATTAATTTCCACCTTCTTAAAACTCCGGAGGTAAAGTCGTAATTCAAGAGTAAATTGCATTTTTCCCCACCTACTTTAACCCATGAAGAAAAGTGGGGCAATGAAAAAACCACTAAATGATAACAGCAGCAGGTGCAGTTCAAAAGCCAACTGCACCTGATTGTCATACGTATTCACCAATGTATCGATCTAGAACCCGTTCATGCCTGCTTTTGCTTTATTTATTTTTCATTAAACATTCAAACATAACCCGATGTGCTCTTTTTTGAGTCAAAATCTTTAAACAAATAGATCCATTGCTGCGTGAAAATTGATTAACATGGTTACACTCCAATGCTCGTTTATTTTAAGATTGGTAGATATATTGATCTGGCACCAACCACACCCAAAAGTAGTCAGTTGATGAATGGAGACATCAGATTCTTCCAGCATAATATGTTAAAAGTTTTAGAAATTTCAAAGTCGCACAATGTAAGTTTTCCAAGAATCAGCACAATATCTCTCCACAACATAAATTGAAACTTTTCAAATGAAAAAGTTGGAATAACGAGTCCAATATACATCAGAACAACACGAAGAGACGGAGCAGTTCCCAAATTCTACATGAATGCTCCTTGACCCTTTCTTGCACAACATCCCAATCATATGCCACAAGTGCGAATTCTGCATCACTTATCTGTTGCATCACTTGCATTTTCATCTGAGGACTGTCGCACAAATTGCCCACGAAATCGAGGACGTTGCTCGGCTAATTTCTTTCTGCTTTGATATCGAACCTAAAATTCGAACCATATTGAGTTAGCTTTCTAAAACCAAAGGGGGTGCCACAAGAAAAACACATCATAACAGGAGGAAATTCGCTCCGATTTGTAGAGGAAATATCTGCTCTACCTACAGAATGATGAAAACATGTAATCCATTCTCAAAATCAGGTCATTATGTACTACTAACATGCCATCCTGCTCAAGTGATAACACATTTGCCATTAAGGCATTAACAAACATTTAGTCATCAACCATAAACAAGAGAGCATTCAAATTGCCTTCTCAATACTTCAACTACAGTAACACATCAATTCAATACATCTCAACCTCCCACTCCCACCTGGTTTTAATTTTCAACAGTTGCATCAAATATATCTCATTATCAGAGATTAATTTTTTGTATATATAACTTCATATAATATCATCATACACCGCCCTAACATTCTAAGTCTAGCAAAACATAATCAGTTGCCTGCGAACTTTACTTTCATATGCGACTCAAGTCATGGAATGTAGGAGTTGGAATCCTTAATAAGTGAATGTGAACTTTATCTATAGCGCTATTAGAATTGAGCGCACCAAATTCAATCCCAAAAACTAACTCAACATTCTAGAACTCAACTCCAAAAGCTAACACTCAACATTCTAACAAAACGTACTCAGTTTCTTGCTAATTTTACTTTCATTTGACTTTCAAGTCATGGAATCTAGTAGACAGAGCAGGAGGAATCCTTGTAAGGGAGTGTGAAATATATATACATCACTATTCGAGTTGCAAATGTCAAAATTGTTGCAATTTTTCTTTTTATAATTCTAAAAATATACATTTTTAATTCTTGCAATTTGGCTTAAGTAGCTCTTAACTCTTTAATTTTCTATAAATATGTTTTTTTAACAAATATTAAAATATTATAGGGTTAAATATGTTTTTAGTCCCCAAAAAAATTGCAAATTTCGAATTTTACCCTTGAAAAAAAATTTGTTAGGAAATAGTCCCTTTTTGGTAGGATTTAGTCCCTACCATTAGGATGGGCCGTTAACCGCTGACGTGGCCACGTTAACGGTTAACGGCCCATCCTAATGACAGCTACTAAATCCACATCAGCAGTTAACGGCCCATCCTAACGACAAGGACTAAATCCTACAAAAAAAATGTCAGGGACTATTTCTTAACAAAAAAATTTCAGCGGTAAAACACAATTTGTAATTTTTGAAAGACTAAAAACATATTTAACCCAAGATTATAATATGAGGAAAAGTTGCAATAATTTTGACATTTGTTGTTTAGATATTGCCCCCATGTCAGCTAGTCAAATTTTAAATTGAATAGAAAGACTAATTATGATAATTGTTATAGTTTAGAGATCTGATTTGAAAAGTTAGAGATATCTATTTGCAACTAAGTAAATGTTTAAAGATCTAATCAAAAGATTTAAAAGTTTGAGGTACCTATTTGCAACAAGATAGAAGTTTAAGGATTGTCAATGCTCTTTCCTCTTCTTTTTTTTTTAAAAATGTTTAGGAAGATTCTCTTTTTTAGGCTGAAGTTAGTGTTATTGGGCTGGTCCGTTTCCTCTGTTTTTCTTTATTGGGCTACTCCTTCGTTTAAAAAGGAAAAAAACTAATAGGCCTTTCATTAAATTGTTAGTAGTTTAAATTCCCTTACGTTCTGGTGCTATTTTAATTTTTTCCCTTTTTGTTACTTGACTTTTGTTATGCACTTATTAATTTTATTATTAAGTTATTAATTATCATTACAACATTATGAGTATACTTTATGAATTTGGATTTTTAATAATAAATGTATATAATTTTTAAACATTCATATGTATGTAGTATAATTACATAATATTTCTCCACATTTTTTTTAATAGCAGCCATCCCGCTATAGTATTTTGGGGTCACCCTCTCTGCACAGCTATCCGGATTGACTACTATGGTCCAAGCTATTATAAAGACTATCTTTTCCATACCCTAAGCAACGCGAGAGTTAACGATCAATATGTCAATACAATTAATAGTGTTCTCTAATGACAGCTTTATTCCAAAAAATAGGATGAACAAGGTTTTTTATTTGATTTCAGATTCATTGGGTTCTTATATTGGGGGTTTCTTGCCCCCTTCTCTGTTCTTGTTTGGGCCTTTCCTCCTCTTCCTTTTTCTTCTTTCAGACAGTCTTCATTACTGTTAGTTAGGCATAAACATGAAAACTGACTACGGGAATCATGAAAGGACCAACAACTGAAAATACGAAGTGAAAGAGACCCACAAAAAATGGAGACAGACAAAATTAGTGTAATAATCCAAAGTATAAGAGTAATCCTTTCATCTAAGCAACCAACCTAATCATCTTAATTTCACAGAAAGGAAAACAACACGATATTATCTCAATGGGTTCATAAATACCTAGAAACAATCCAACTCAACAACAATGTTTAAAACCTAATGAAATTCCAATCTCCCATGATAAGAACAAGGGGGAAAAAATTATCCAATATTTAGAATCACAATCACAGATGTAGCTAGCTAAGTTAAAACCTAAAACCTATAGTCAAATTATAATAAAATCACTATCTACATTCTTACACTCACAAAACTCCACAGTTGCTAGCTTCCTACTTCCTACAGTGTTAAGAAGTTTTACTGACTTTTCAATGTATAAATTGACCGTTAATGCAGTAAGAACATAGAACAGTCACAAAAAATGACACTGAAGGGGTTATCTCATTCACAAAAATTGCTACTCACTTTCAAGGAATTTGATCATCAGATGCGAGCAGTTATATCCTTTACAATCCATGAAATCTTCGGGAATTTAACTAGAAATCTCAAAAGGGCTGAGTACATGTCAAAACATATATGGAAGAAGCATTCAACTGGCAGCTCACTCTAAAACTAAATTTGTGGCTGTCAGAAACGAATAAACAATCAAATCAGTCCCTGAAGTTTGCAGCATCAATCAAATTTGTCCCCATAATTTCAAATTCATCTTTGTAGTTGGCAAATGCCAATCACGTAAGTCCTTTTGCATATCTAAACTAGGGACTAATTTAATTGAAATTTGCCAACTACAAGGACAAATTTGATTGATTTGAAACTATGAGGACAAATTTGATTGATGCTGCAAACTCTAGAGACTAATTTGAAGTTTTATTCTAAAACTTTAAGATATCATGTTTTTGGCGAAATTGTATATTCTTATATATGTTTTTGGCAAAATTATGTGTGTATATACAGTGTCCATGCAATCAAGTCTCTTGAAACACACGGATTACATATGATTTTCTCATCTTTCTTTCTCTCAACATAGTATCCAAAGCCTAGAGAGAGGTAACCCCGAAAGTTGCTGTTAGGAGGACCCGCTGTCCTCCTGAGAAATCCCCTCACCGCTGGCGCTGCCTCTTCAGTGAGGCAAGTGCATTTGCGCTTTAATGATCTCGAGCCACTCAAGCAAGTGCTCTCTTCAAAATGCCAAAATACCTTTCTATTTTAATGGGAGAAATGCTAGAATATTTCAAGTAAAGGGCCTGCCCAATAAAATATTAAGCTTTAATGCATAAGATTGAAATAACTAAGAGTCATACACCAGCAGTCAGTACCGTCGCCGCTTGAGTAGTCTAATCAAACTAATCACCTAAACTGCTCTTGACCACCGCTTCAGCAGGTCTACAAACAAAGAAAAGCTATCTTTTTATCTAATTACTTCTTATCCTATCATTTAAGATAATATATGCTTCAGAGTTTTTGTTATCTGTTATAAATGTAAGTCTTTCACCACAGCTTGAGCAAGACTTTCAAGCAGCTTGTTAAAAGTGGCCAATGGGCATATATAAATTCTATTTTGGCCTTGTAATTCTCAATCTTTCCATTTTAAATTTGTTAGTTTTGTTCTACCGCCCCTCTATTGTTTTCATGACAATTATAAACTCTGAATCTGATGGATGCACTCTAGAGCTGATGTTTTTCTTTTTTGAGATTAACTTTAAGGAATTCATCTTTTAGTGCCTTTATTTAGTGGGGCAAGCAGTTCTTGGTGCATCTTGCCTCATGGCGTTATAAGCCCATAACGCCTTAAGGGCACTTTTCACCTTCAACTACCTTGGCCACCATCCAACCCAACTCCCCATCAGTCGCCTAAACCCCAGCCACACCAGGATCCTGGACCAAATTCAAAACACATCAATGTTGTTGTGGACTATCCTATGGTGCCCTCTCCCACACCAACTCTGGACCAACCTCCTGACCCTAACCTACTGCCAGCCTTCCTCATAACTCGTCTCCTACGTCTATAGGTGAGACTTTACGACATCTAGGCGGAAGCCAAGCTATGACTGACAGAGTATGGGCACTTCAAAGCAGAAGTACTTGGGAGCTTGTTTATCTTTCTCCAGGAAAATCAGCGATTAGTTGTCGATGGATACATACAGCCAAGGTGGTCCAAGGAATGGCAATGGGTATCTCTGGGTATGGGTACATGTCCCCACCACCCATACCCATTTAATATTTTTCTACCCATATCCACATTTGTACCCATCATGGGCACCCATTACCCATACCCGCATGGATTTGAATCCCTGTCGGTATTCATGGGTATCTGCAGAGATTTGTCAAAATTTTAAAACAAGGAAAAATTCATAAAAATAATTATCAAATATAATGTATTACAATACGCTACTAACAAATCTCAATTTAAATTAACAAAATACATGATAAAAAACCAATAACATTGAAGATAAAAAGAACATTTAAGATAGAAAGGAATTAGGGTTGCTAGTTTTTATTATATAGGTAAAGATATTTACGTAATTTTACATATTAATGGGTACTTAGCGGGTACCCATGGATCGGATACCTCAATCCCCGTACTCATACCCATTAATAAACGGATATGGATACCCGTCCCGTAGGTACAAAAATGGTGGACATATCTGTACCTATCACGGGTAATACGGTATCCAAGTTCATGGGTATTTTTTCCATCCCTAGTGGGTCCCAATAATACACTTGATCATCTCAAGGCTCATCTAGTCGCTGTACAGTACACTCAGACCTTTGGTATGGACTATGGGGACACCTCCAGGGTTACCAAGGTGACCAGTCTCCTTTCGTTTCTTTTTGTCCATCGTTGTTGTGAGCAACTAATCAATTCATCAGTTAATCATCAAGAATGCCTTCCTCCATGGTGATCTATATGGAGCAACCTCCACAATTTTTTGCTCAGCAACAATCTTTTGTCCTTGTTTGCTTCCTTATTAAATCCCTATATGGTTTAAACAATCTCTAGAGCTTTGTTTGGAAGATTATTGTTAATATATAAAATCATTCAATTGTTTCTATCCAACAACTTAAGCTTTTGGGAAAGATGGTGTTTTACACGAAATAATTCTAGGGAATTACTTGGCACAAACGCAAAAGATTGTTTTAAAGTGGGACAAGCGATTATAAGTACTCGGTAAAGAATAAGGGTGTGAATTTAGAATGCAAGAAGTGGAGAAGTGAAGTCGAAATACTTTATCTATAATCACCGGAGAGTGATTCTAGAGTACAATTTCCTTGCGAAAGCAGAGAATTAAGTGTAAAAGTAATAAAGGAAAAGAAGTAAAGAACTAAGAACTACTCCTACTGAAACAAGAAGTAAAATGCAGAAAAATAAAGAGAGGTGGCACACATTGGGTTTCCGCAAAATGCTCTCGTCGTCAGGGGACTTGTGAGTATTTTGGTAATCAATGAACCACCCCTGATTTGTTCCCAGAGCCCTCTATTGATAGAATTTCAGGGCCTAAAACCATCACTCCCACGCTCTGGCGACGGTTAACTCTCGGCCTGTTGTGGTCCGAAAAATCCAGACCAGTTAAACCACTATGCATGACACGTATGGGCACTGGTTTTCATTACGTGTCCTTCATGCGTGCGTCAAGTCCAAAATATAGGTACTTATACCCTTCGTGTGCCACGTCAGATGGGAAGTTACCCTTGTTATATAAGAGGTGTCCGTTGATAACTGTTCCCTCCAAAAGACTACCTTTGAATTGTATTATACTTTTTCTTGCTAACTCTTAAACCATGTCATAGTCCTAGCCTCAAAGATGACTCTTGTTGCTCCACTACGACCATCATTTTTGGGTGACTTTTCACATTTGCGACAGTCTAGATTCGATACACTTCTCCTAATCCATTGGTCGCAAAGCACCATTGTCAACATGTTTACACCACTTCTGTCGCTTGTCGTTTATCATCAACTTCGACTCTTCCTATTACGACTAAATCGTTAGATTGGTATTCATGTCACCAACATTCTTTCCGACGATTACTCGTATTGTCATTGCTTAAACTCGCCTATCTTTATTTCCTCTCAAGCCTTTTGGTCGCGTCGCAAATTTTGGCGACCCTAACCGATGGTGTAGAACATAGTATCAGAGCCTCTACGACTAAATGGTCTAGAGTTCAATTCTAGTCATCCCCATAATTTTACCATAAGGTAGGTGGGCCTGTGCGTTGTCCACACTTCAAGCCCGAAGGGCTATTGTGTGAGGGGACGTGTTAAGACAAAAAACCATTCAATTGACTCTATCCATCCACTTAAACTTTTGGGTGGGATGGTTCTTGACAATTATCATCTACAATTCAACAATTTGGTATGGTTTAGAGTGAACCTGGCCAGTCTATGTTTTACCGTCATACCCCATGAGACTGCATCTATTTGATTGTATATGTAAACAAAAATGTTACCACAGCCCGTGACAACCGTGGCATAACTCAGGTAGACCAATGACATTAGTGAACTTTGTCTATTCTTGGGGATTGAAGTGGCACAAATGACAATCCAAAGACTGTATAATCCTCACACACAAAAAGTATGCCATGGTCACCCTAGAAGGAACATGATTACTCAGCGCCAAGCATGTTGATACTCTTATGGATCCTAATGTCGAGCTTCTACAGGATCAAAGAGAACCATTATCTAAACTTGAAAAGCACAACTTCACACTTCCAATTTGTGCTTCAAGAGTAAGAATTCTTTTGTGCTTCGTATTTTTTGTTGTGGGTCTGTCATTCCAGCATCTGTCTGCTCACAAGTTCGTAGTCTTTTTGAGGAGAATTAAGGTTGTTTTCCGGACATTACATATAGCATTTCCCCCAAATTCATCCTAAGCCACTTTTGAATCCTTTGTTTTTTTCCTGGAAATTGTGTTTCCACATCTTCAGCCTCCTTTTATGTCATTTGTTAATTTTGGGCATTCACAGATGCTCTGGCCCTATTATACGTCATACCCAGTGATCTGCCCCTTCTCTATGGCATGGCATTCCCAGCAATCTAGCCCCGTTATACGCCCTTCCAAGCAGTCTGGCCCCACTATTCAGCCTTCCCAACATTCTGGCCCCGTTATACGGCCTTCCCAGTAGTCTGGCTCGTTGCACGACATTCCCAGTAATCGATCTCTGCTATACAGCCTTCCCAGGCACTCTAGCCCATCCAATGACTTTCAAATGTTGTTGAACTTGGAGGAAGTCTATGCTGAAGATCATTCCCCCATATGTTGCCTTGCCACTCGTGTTTTATGGTATCTACTTTATTATTGTCGAGGGACTAATTTCTAACAAGCTTAAGTTTAGTAAACCTTTAGCTTGATGGGGAGTGTAAAAAGTATATATGTGACTGAATGTGTTCAGCCATGTAATATCTCAGAGAAAATAGTAGCAGCCATGGCATTGGATTAATAATAGTTGTGGGGAATATCTTGTCTTTTTTTTTTCTAGTAAAAGTTGTATTTATTTCTTCTATCTGTAAATATAAATAGGCTGAGTGCATCACTCAAGCATTCAACCTATTGAACCAAAACTAATTCAGCCTATGCTTCTCCTGTTTTATTTTCCTACAAATTCAACATTACCCACCAGCCATCCCGTTCCAAAAGATGCAGCCCACTTGTATAAAGACGTATAACACAAGGCACAGACAAGCATGTGTTTATCATTGTTCCCATCAACCTTTCAAATCAAACACATTGGTCCATGAAAATAAGAGGACAGCTTAGACATGAAACTCAAACGGACAAGAGTGAGCAGTGAAAAAAGGACATATATGGAACAAGAGCAGTTAAAGTCAGGGCAATGTAAAAGATAATAATACACACATTCAGGAATAACTTGATGGTCAATTACCTTTTTATGAAAGCACCTCTCCCTTCTCTGCTTTCTCTTCTGACGAAATTTAGTTAAGGCTGCTTCCCGTTGAGAACTCTTGTTTTGACCTACCCTGTTGGCACTTCCACTCCCACTAGCATCACCACTGCCACTATTCCCAGCAAGTCCATCGTTACTTTCTATGTTTGTCCCTCCAGCATTAAAAGCTGTGCTGCTTCCATTTTGTCCATTGCTTCCATTATTGCTGCCTGAAGCACTCCTATTGACACTATAATTTCCAATATTACCTTCAACTAGCACCTCAACCACATTTGATGACCCACACTGTGTCGCAGCAGCAGCCATTTTCTTTAATGATTCAACATCATGATCAGGTGGCAGCTTGTGCTTCGTGTTGTTAGCAATGCAACTATGGTTTTCAAAATGGCAATGTAAGTCCTGAGTCACCAAATCCTTGCTAGTGTCTACTCTGGGAGGTGCCAGCATTGTCGCTTTTGTCTCTTCAGTATTATGTAATACAACTGTTTGAGAGGTACTCCTAAGGTTGTTCTTTATAGGCTGGAAAGCAGATGATTGGTACAAACATTTGGTTGTTGAAGCCACTGCTGCCTCACTTATGACTGCAGATTTAGTAAAAGCATTATCAGTAGTAGAACCCATATCAATGTTATTGCTAGCACCATTTGAGTTCTGGTTAGGAGGATTGCCACTAGAATGAGACTGAATATCACGAGATGAATCTTTCTTCGTAACTTCCAAGGTATTATTATGTGGAGAATTGCTTCCAGCACATCCAATGGGAAACTTCTTAGTGTTAGAGGCTGCATTGTATCTGTAGCATAAGTTTTTCATGATTATAGTCATCCATGTTCAAATTAATTCAGAACAATACAAAACAAAAATACCAAATGGTCATACCTTGAGAAGGCAGAAAGGTCAGAACGTCTTAAAACATTCCGTTCATCTTGAATTGTAATGCCAGCATCTTTAACTCTTCTAAGCCTCTTTAAACTGAGCTCAAGAGATGGAAAATCTTCACCATGAATAGTACCTTTATTTTCAATATCTGAGGACCTGCGTCTTCTACTTAGGGCTTCAAACTCTCCTCTATGCATCTGCGAATCAGAAGTCCTAGTAATGGCATCAGACAGTGAAAGACCTTTGCACCTATGCTTGCTGGATTGATTCTCACAAATAAGGTCCAGCTGTCCTCTATTACTTTGCTCATTGAATTTATAGGGCCGCCCTACATCAAGAGTCTTGCTATGTTTTGAACCTGCAGTTTTGACTAGGACCCCATTTAAATAGTCAACAGTCAGTTAAATATCTCTACTCGAATCAACTTCCACCTCGTACATTGTCCATGGAAACAATGAAATATAACACATCATCCCAAAGAAAAAAAGACTCTCGTATATATGTGAACATGCACCGAATTACATAAATGCATATATGAATAGTGGCTTCCCACACATGGAAGATACAGTTCTTCATTCTTACCAAGTTGTTCCTTTTGTTCTGGAGACTCCTTTGGGGCTAGAGGATCCACCCTTTTTCCACATATTTCAGCATTGGAGTGAACAACTTGAGCACACGTGCTATCAGGGCACTCAGCTATTTGATCCCACTGGGAAACTGCTTTGGGACTGTCAACTTCTACAGCTTGCTTGGTCCAGGAGCTCTGCAAAAGGGCAAAATGATAAAATTGGCGAGCAGCATTTTGTACATGAAGGTTTCTACTTCTTTACTTTTCCAAATACTAGTAACTGCATTGCATGTTGGTCAGACAACAGCAACTTTTTAGATTATGGTTTTCAGGCAGGAAAAGAGGAAGGAGAAAATAAACATTCTGAACAATATGACAATATATTGATATGCCATGTTGCAATGTGATACGAAAGACAACAATCCCTATTTATTTATGAGCTTTTGGGAGATATGGTTCTAGACATGGTATCACAGTCTTTACGATGAAGTGGTCTAGAGTTCAATTCCTGCTGCCCCCATTCTTCTAAAAAACAATGTCAAATTTCAGCACAAGGTATAAGGTCCGCCTATGCGTTGTCCACACTTCAAACCCAATGGGCTTTATGCATGAGAAGGTGTGTTAAATATAAAAATCATTCAATTGCCTCTATCCAACAGCTTAAGCGTTAGGGAGAGATGGTTCTTGACAATTCAAATTAAATCAGGAAACAAATCATAAGATACAAGGAAATATGGAGAGATCATTAAGATACTATGATATTTTAAGGGAAAAATAAGCTTTAGGATCCCTTATAGTTTTTTTCAATTTGGTCCCTATTCTTTAATATTTTTCAATTTGACAGTTCTAATTAAATCAGGAAATGAGTCATAAAATACAAGGAAATACGAAAGCCATCCCTAAGAGATCATTAAGATACTATGATATTCTAAGGGAAAAATAAGGTTTTGGATCCCTTATAGTATTTCTCAATTTGGTCCCTGATCTTTAATTTTTTTTCAAGTTAATCCCCTATGTTACAAGTCCTCTTCAATTTGGTTCCCAATCACCTTTTCATGACATAACACACGAAAAATGCTAACATGGCACTATCTATGCCAAACCCACGTGTATGCCACATCAACACCATTTGTGCCATGTCAGCATTTTCTGTCAGTCATATAGTTATGTGACAGATAAGTGACTAGAGACCAAATTGAATACAATTTATAACTGAAGGGACCAGATTGAGAAAAAGTTGAAAGATAAGGAACCATGGTAAAACAAATAAAGACAACGAACCAAAAAGTCCATTTTTCCTATTCTAAGATATGATAAGGATAATATAGGATATTTCATATAGTCTAACAATCCCCTTAAATCTAAAGCTTTCTAAGCTTTAAACTTGTTACCAAATGATACATCTTAAAATAAAATAAACAAATAAATATAATAACATGCCACAGATTGCATCTAGGACGTAGATGGGGCAAGACTTCACACAGCGAGAGGAAAATCTAGCATGTAGAATATCCAAGCCAGTTGAGACGCTAACAAGAATGAAATTTGTTTTGGAGACAATGGATAGAATGGAATCTGTGTGCCAAAGACAGGAATGCTTGGGACTCTCACAGGAACTGGATTACCGCATCTTTGGTCTATCAGAAAATGCAAGACTAGTTCCTGAGAAGATGAACGCCAGAAGAGCACATGAGAAGACAAACACTGGAGTGTACGAGAAGATGAACACTGGAGGAGTGCCTGAGAAGACGATCTGAAGAACATTTAAGGAAAGACCAAAGGAATGTCAGAGGAACATTACATGAGAGGGAGAAAGGGTTTCCAAATTGTAGGAAACTCCACAACAGTATGGTGGGGATACATGTCACAGAGTATAGAAACGCTCTAACATGTTGAGATTTATGGGTTTAGGCATGGAGAAAGAGGGGAAATAGACACTGAATAATAAGACAATATATTGATATGGTGTATTGTGATGAGATAAAAAGAACAAAAACTAATCCCTATTTATAATTCCAGTAATTCTATTTAACAAATAAACAAAGCATTAAACACAGGAATATGGAAACCATTCTTAAGAGATTATCTAAAATAAATGATATGATATAGTATTGCAAGGATAATATGAGATATTTCACATATTACAGCAACTACATGATCCACTTTCCTTCCCATTCAATAATTCAAACATAATAACAATATGCCACACGTCTCACTCAATACGCACAGGTTTTAGGACATGGCAATTTGAGAAATATGAAAAATCCACATTATGAGTTTAGGTTATTGGTTAGGATATGTGATGATATTAAAGTGAACCACTGAATATGATATATAACAATATAAAAGACAAACTCTGACAGTTACACAATATGCAACAAAGAATATAACTGTTGTGAGATGGATTTGTTTATTTTCTACATAATCCTATCATATCTTTTGTATTATTATATAAGATATACAAAATAGTTGGCAAAGGAAGAGATTTGAATCCCAAATTCATGTGATTTCCCTTTGCACTAGTGTAAATTATATATACTAGTGCTCATAGTGTTTCTCTCTCAAGTTGGAATCAAGAGTGCACAGCAACCCTAATGCTTGCTTCAATAAGACCGATTGTCCTCCGAAATTTTCCGAGCCAACCATGTCGTCACTCCAATTGGACAACCTCTTTGTCATCTTTGTTCCAGCAACGTCAATTTATCAGCTTATTATCACCACTGTCAAACGCCTCCAGAGAATTTTTCTGACGAGTTTCCAATCGACAACACCAAAGGACTTGCCTCCTCCTCTCCAATCCAACATTATACTATACTATGTTATACTAAACATGGAATAAACAATCAAATCAGTCCCTAAAGTTTGCACCATCAATCAAATTTGTCCTTAGTTTCAAATTCGTCTATGTAGTTGGCAAATGTCAATCAAGTTAGTCCTTTTGCATGTCTACTCTAGGGACTAATTTGATTGACATTTGCCAACTAAGGGGACGAATTTGATCAATTTAAAATTATGGAGACAAATTTGATTGATGCTGCAAACTCTAGGGATTGATTTGACAAAAATAAGTTTTGTAGAATTAGCTAATATCAAGCCTTATCCCATGCAACAAATGAGACCTTACCTGGTTGTCTATGTATATGATATTGTCACTACAGGATATGGCTGTGAGGACTCAGGCATTAAACAACACCTATTTCTACATTTCCAGACTATGGACTCGGGTTGAGTTCAATATTTTCTTAGCATTGAAACAACTCAATGAAAAACTAGAATTGCCATCTCCCCAAGGAATTGTGCTCTTGAAATTTTGGAAGAAACTAAGTTGCCAAATTGATGGCCAGTTGACTCTTCTATAGACCCAAATGTTAAACTTCTACCAAATCAATGTTAAACTTCTACCAAATCAGGGGAACCCTATTCAAACTTAGGCAAGTATCGAAGACTAGTTGGGAAATTGAATTCTCTTACTTATAGATAGACCTGGCATCACCTTTGTTTTGAGTGTTGTGAGTCAGTTTCTTAACTCTCCTCGTGATGATCATCGATGTTGTGGTTCAAGTTCAAATCTTGAGGTAAATGAAGGGCTCTACAAAAAAGTGAATATGGTACAAAAATTAAAGAGTACACAGACATTATTGCTTATGCAGATATTGATTGGACAAGATCTCCCAAGTGATAGGAGATCATCACGATACCAGGTTCTTGCCAGCAGTAAGTGGAATGTAGTAGCAAAGGTCAAGTGTGGGAGACGAGTATCAAGTTATGGCTCTTACTGTTTGTGAACTTATATGAGTGAAACAACTGATTCAGGAGTTGAAATTTTGTGAGATAGGGACCATGAAGCTCATCTGTGACAATCAAGCAGCCTTGCACATTGCTTCCAATCCCGTATTTCATGCACGTACAAGCATATGAAAATTGATTGTCATTTCATTTGGGAAATGATTGTCTTAGGAGAGGTCGCCCCTCATTCGTGAACTCTGACGTTTAATTGGCCAATATCTTCACTAGGTCTTTTCAGGGTCCTAGGGTAACTTACATATCTAATAAGCTTACGCTAAGTTCAGGAAGAAGTTTATATGGCATTGCCCCTAAGCTTCACAATCCAAGGTGCTCCTGACTTAGTATGTCAATTGCATCTCTTAGTATGTCAATTGCATTTCTCTCTCTCTCTCTATGGCTTGAAACAATTTCCTCGTGCCTAGTTTGGGATATTTAGCCTTGTTTAGCAATTTAGCATGACTCGGTGTGATACTAATCATTATGTCTTCTTTCATCATTCCCCAGTTGGTTGTTGTATTTACTTGGTTGTTTATGTCGATGACATTGTCACCACCGGTAATGATGAGGCTGGTACCAAAAATCTCAAACAGCCTATCACACCATTCCAAACAAAGGATTTGGGTCCTCTAAAATACTTTTGGGGGTTGGAGTTGCTCAGCCTACAACTAGGATTGCCCTTTTTTTGTGTCAATTGAACCACCAACTTCCAGACCCTATTACCAAGAATCCAACCCGACCTAATTGTAGGCCCTCTTGTAAGGGCAAGGAGAGTTTTTCCCACTCTCAAGACTTACACTTGAGACAACTGATTGAGGGACCAAGGTCTGCACCACCTTGACCAATCCCACATTGGTTGGTGTTTCCCTTACTCAAAAGCTAAGATTTGAACATACTCGCTGAAACAAGCTTGTTGGACCGCCGATCTAGTGATACTTCTATGATCTAAACGTCAAGCTACTACCGAATTAGGGGGAGCCATTGAAAGACCCTGGTAGGTATTGATGTTTTGTTGGTAAGCTTAACTATTTTATAGTAACAAGACCAAACATTACCTTTATTGTAAGTGAAGTAAATCAGTTTCTAATTGCTCTGTCTGATGGTCAGTAGGAAGTCGCGGTTCACATTCTTAGATACATCAAAAGTGCAGTAGGGAAAAGATTACTCTGAGAAAATAAAGACAATAATCAAGTCATTGGCTATTGATCAGCACCTCTAATATCAGTTTCACACATTTCTCATGCACTAGTACAATTTCAAATGGATAACACAGATAAGGGGTAGGTATTACATATATGACAAGAAACCAACTAAACGTGTATTGTAACGCATATCCATATTAAATTTAGCAAGTATGAGCTAGCAAATTAAAAATAAAAAGACATCCATTAAAACCAACTTTACCTTAAGACCTAATTATAGCATGTTCGGTTTCCCATTTGGAAATTGTAACAGCACCAAATATAATCAAGGAAAATACCCAATAAAGACTAATATTTTATTGCTATGAAAGTGAAATAGAAAGAGATTGGTAGCACTTCAAGAGGCCATTGACTCTCCCAATGGTAGCTCTTCGAGAGGCCACCTACTGTCCTAATTCTAGTCTAGGGTTCCCAATTCCTTATCCCTAATGCATGATATGCTCAACCTTAAATACCCTACTCTTAACCTAATTATTAATTACAAAATTACTAAATCACCCTTAATCCTAATTCCTGATAACTAAATTAGGGCCGGCTTGTGACAGAAACCTTCAAACCATAGTTTAGAAGTTGCAAACAGAAATCCAAACACACTATTAGTCCATGCATGAGAGCCTTTCCAACAAAAAAAGTAGTACCTGAGTGCCACTGCCATTGTCACTTCCATCCCCATTATTCAGGCCTATACTTCCATTGTCATCCTCATCATTGCTTCCAGAATTATTATCAAACTTCTCAAGACTCTTTGATTTTATCGACTTCTGGGTTTGTGTGCCACTTTCACTGCCACTGCCACTAGACTGAGGGAACAAAATGAAACAATGGATTCACGATTAATAAAGTGATTGAATCCCCATCAACAAACTATTTCAAGCTTCAATGAAAATGTCATGAATGTGCATTCACATCTTATTTGCTTATGAAAAAAAATGGGTGGCTTTAACATAGACACCTATATTGAAATGATAGGGTGACTTCAGAGAATTAGCAAAGGCAAAAGTAACACATCACAATATATTGGCCAGAAAAGAAAATAGAAAGTATGATGTCAGAAAAAGGAAATTAAAGCAGCTTACACTATGGCATCTCCTCCAAACATGCTGCCAAAGGTTTTTAAGCTCATTCTTCCGTATGGGTTTAACTAGAAAGTCAACAGCACCCTTTGACAAACACTTAAAGACTAAACCCATAGAGTCATGAGATGACATCACTGCAGACCAATTCCATGAGAAGCCATAGCAAAGAGTCGTTTGATACAACATGTAACGAGAAAGAGAAATGCTTTAAACCACATCCATATAATATATAACACTTAACAAAACGAACATTTGAGAAAACTTACTAATAACTGGAATGTTTTTCCGTGTTTTGTGGCTCATAATCTTGTGTAAAAGACCAATGCCTGATAAGCTAGGCATTGCTACCTCAGTTAAAACAAGATCAATATGATTGGTTAAGTCCTCCAATATCTTCCAAGCCTGCAATCCATTTGCTGCTTCAATAACTGAAAAAAAACAAACACAAATAAGAGCATCTGTAAAACAATATCAGACTTTTTTGTAAAAATATACTATAGAAACAGATATTATAGAGATTCACTTAATCAGCTACTTCGTTGCCACGAACAAAGTCCTTGCTCATAGAGTTAATATATAAATGTTAAAAACAAAACTTTTCTGCTGCAAATAATCACAGCAATTACTTCTTCCGTTATTTTTTAGTTTAAAAGTTTATTTATAATAGTAATCCACCCCATTTATAATTACAGATCACGATGGATCAGAGAACTCAACATGTAAAACATGCACTATGTTTCTGCTAGATCATAAAATCAAGCACAAATCCACCTATGCCACCTGTCAATAATTGATTACGCAAAACTAGTAAAAGCCAGCAAATCAGCTGGCCAAACTAGTATGAAACACTAAAAGCTTGAAATTTCAGTATGTCCTATAGGCTATAGCTAGAAATCTAACCTCAAGTAAATTCTTAATATAGAAACAGACCAACAGGAAGCATATGCTTTAATCCTGGACAACCTAACGTGCAAAGGCAAAGTTTACTTTCAACAATAAATACATCTTAAACAAGGATACAGTAAAAACTAAACTGCAGAGTAAAATTTATACTTGGACCATATGACATCACAAGAAGAGAGGCTAGTCATCAATCCCCTTTGCATGCAGGATTGCCTTGGCACTGTCTCTATGCACCAATATACAATTTGCTAAATTACAATCAGCATCACCACAACTTATTGAATCAACCACAGATTCATGGGAGGGTTATATATTGAATGATCTCAATGCAGTGCCTTGCAATGATTAAAATATTACCACCAGTCGAGGGATTTCTATTGCAGCACATGGAAGAGGTAAAAGTAATAACCCAAAAAAAATAATATATATATATATATCAAATGCTTCTTACTGTGATAAACACGACACATTCTATTTTCTTTTTTCCTGAGTCCCCCCCCCCCCAAAAAAAAAAAACCAAAAAAACAAAGTAATCTTCCCCATTCAAGCACTTAATTTTTTGTAACTTAACAGCGGAACTGATATCTCGCATATGTTAAATACCAATGCCCTTGTCATCCCACCTTTAGGCCGGAAGCCCTGAAAATATTGCAAGCAATCATTTTTCATTATAGGGCTAGTCCACCTTAGTCACATGCATAGCTGGCCAATACAAACTGTCTCAAACATCTATACTTTAGTTCATGTACTTATCTTCCCTCGGAGTTTACCAACCTTTCTCTCTGAATTCAGACCATACTCAATTATGTAACCCAATTCAGCCTGAGCACGATCTTCTGGTTTAGCAAATCAACCTTGCTTGCAGTAGGAGTAAGAATGAATTTAACAAACCAAAATTGCTATGAGAAAAAATGGTCTTAGTATCTCCTTTTTCTTTTCTGATTAAATGATCTCTAGAAAAAGACGAGATGAGTTGGACATTAGAAATTTGTGTGCTTAAGCAGTTAAACCAATTAAGCCACTAATGGTTGACTCTTGGTAGCATTCATGATATACAATGACATGTCATCAAAGTAAACCACTCTCACTTAATACAATAGGGCATCATGCCTAAAACATGATCAATAGTTTCCTTTCTCAATTGGCTACTCTCAAAGGTTAACAACAAATTATTTGAGAATCAGCCAACATACATACATATATATGTGTATGTATGTGTGCGCGCGCATATATATATATATATATATATATATACACATTGAAAAAAAGAAAACGACGATAACACAAACAAGATAGCAAATTAACAACAAGCATGATGAATTAAGCCAGTCAATCTATGCCATTTCTATATGAATGATGTCTTTCTTTCATTAGATTATGAAAACTACATACTGTAGGTCTGTCAAACTGAAAAGTGATTACAGCTTAATACAGATCAAATAAATTTTGGATAGGCAACTTGGATAAAAATTTCACAAGTCACATCAAAAAGTAAAATGCCAATTTTTTAATGATCAATTAGAATTTTTGTTATCAGAATAAGAGAAAAGTTAACACAAAGTCACATACAAAAATTGACAATAAAGTTTGTTTCTCATTAATGTTGTCTGCATTATCAGAGCAGTGTTAGCTAATAAAGTCACACATCATGTTCTTTAAAATCCAAGGACTATTGTTAGATTGTTTCCACCAAGAGTAAGCAAACATGTCCACATGATACATACCTAAATCACCTTTTTTATATATACATTATACAACAACAATAGCCAAACCTTTTCCCACCAAGTGGGGGATCACTAAATGTATCAAATGACGCCATTGTTCTTATCATAAACGATGTCTGTAAGCAATCCACTCTTCATACCAACACTTCTACACGTCTTCTCCTTAGCTGGCGAAACCACCTAAGGCAGAATTCTACCATCTTTTTATTTTTAGTATAAAATAAGTTTCTAATGAGAATAGGAGAAGATAATTAAAAACTATAAAAGGACAAGAGATCCTCTTTATAAGGAAGATAATAACAAAAAAGATCAGACTACCCCAAAGCTTGGCTTTCCAATCTTTCAACATATCTGAGAGGTAAGAGACTCTAAAATAATTGTGTTTTACATCAAATAGAAGCCATACTCCTAATCCTATCCCTCGAAACTTGCTTGTCTTAATATTTAGCAATGAAGGTGTGAGAATTTCGCTCTAACCAAATACATCAAACAGTAGCAAAAATCGCATACTGCCACAAATATTTGGCTTCCCACCATTTCCAAAAAACCATCAAACCTTGTCAACAAAAATTGGTCCAATGGTGCAGGGCACACCTGACACTCACCAATAAACTAGAATTTTACCATCTTTTTTGCAATGGATATTTTCTCAACTTTCCCTTTAATGCTTTCGCTCCTAATCCAATCATATTTAGTGTGTCCACTTATCCATCACAATTCTCAACATCCTTATTTTTGTCACCTTGAGCTTATTCTATTGCAGCATGTTTACCACCCAACATTTAGTCCCATACAATATTGTACATCTTATAATTGTACGGTAAATTCTTACCTCAAGCTTGAGTGTCACTTGACTTTCCTATCAAAAATAACACCCAACCCACTCCTCAAGTTCATCAACCCAACTTGAATCCTATGTTTACATCTCTCTCCATTTCCTCGTCATTTTGGAGGTCAAAAAGTATTTAAACCATGTGACATGTGGGATAGTATGATCACTTATTTTCACCTCTATGCTAAAACTAGCAGGCCCCTTGTTGAACTTACATTAAAAGCAAAAATTCATTAAGACAGATAAAAAATAGTGAAGAGATGTGAGATAAGGAATCCTCATTGACATAAGAACAAGACACAAAGACAACAAATAAATGAAGGAAACCAATGGAGAACAATTGTCATGCCCTCAACATATTTATTAAGTGTACTTAGATGGAGTGTTTTTAAATATAAGGAAATTTTAAAATGCAAGGGGTGGAAGCGTATGCATGGATGGAAGGAAAAGTTACTTTCAGGTGGAGGTAAGGAGATTCTTATTAAAGCGGTGGCTCAAGCCATTCCCATGAATACTATGGGAGTTTTTAAAATTCCTCTATCCCTTTGCGCAGAGTTGAACCAAATGATGGCGAGGTTTTGGTGGGGTCAAAACACGGATGTGAGGAAGATTCACTGGATTTCTGTGGGATAAATTGTGTTGGCCTAAATCTAGTGGGGGTGGGATTTAGAGACCATCATACTTTTAATATGGCCATGCTTGCTAAGCAAGGCTGGACACTTATGTCCTCACCGAACTCACTTGTGGCCCGCCTTCTAAAGGCTAAATATCTTCCTGATGGGGAATTTCTCGAGGCTGCCCTGGGTTCCCATCCATCTTTCACTTGGAGAAGTATTTGGAGGGTAGGAAGACACTCCAGGTAGGGACAAGGACTTGTGTGTGAATAGGAGATCGGAGAAATACATCAATTTGGCATGACCAATGGATTCCCTTGCAAGGAAGAATGACCACGGATCCAGTGGAGCTGTTTATGGAGGATTTCAGGACAGTAGACCAATTATTTCAAGAGGGGATACAATCTTGGCATAAGGAGCTGATTGTGGGGAATTTCCCACCAGATCAGGCTATGGCTATAACCAATATACCATTAATTTCTATTGGATTGGCGGATTCCTATTTCTAGCTTCCAAATAGCAAGGTTTTTTCTCAGTTAAATCGGCATATAAGGTTGCTTGGAGAATCAAGATTGATCAGAAATTTCAGGAAGGATTTATTGGGTATGAAAATTTTCAGGAATTTACAAGTTATGCTAGTCTATGGAAAATGGTGTGGAATCTCAACATTCAACCAAAACACCATGTTTTCTTCAGGAAATTAGAAAGGGATACTTTACCCACTAAAGACTGATTACAACATAAAGGAGTGACGAGTGATGGCAGGTGTTGCCTGTATGAAACGACGGAAGAGTCCTTGATGCATCTACTTCTGGGCTGTTCATTCACCGTGGTTAGGCTCCAAGTGGGTGTCCCAGATCTGGCGCCTATGCTGGTAAGGAGCATGAATCGGTTTGAAGCCCTGGAGCTCACTTTGCAGAATTTGCGTACGGAGGAGCGAGGGAAGCTCGCAACGATCTGGCATGCGATTTGGCAAGAAAGAAACAAAAGACAGACGGGAAGAGGAGAAGCTCGCAGTCCAGTCACGGTGGCCTCTTCAGCTCTGGCGAATCTGGCTTCTTTTTGGGAAGCTAGGAGAAGCGGTGAGAAAGTTCCTTCAACTTGTGCATGTCCACCGAGATGGCAACCACCATGTTCAGGGTCAGTGAAATTGAACACTGATTTTGCTTCTTCTGAGGTTGATGGGAGATATGGGCCTACTAGGAAGTTCTTGGCAGCCAAGATATCTCAAGGAGAGGGTATTATCAATAGTACCCGTGGGGAGCTTTTGGGATGCTCTTCTCTTTGCTCATGAGCAAGGTTACCAAAGGATTAACATTGAAAGTGATTCTAAAGATGCCATAGCAACGATAACAGCTGAAGAGGGAGACTTGTCTCATCTAGGAGCTAAAGTCCAGGACATTATTCACTTTGCGTGTTGGTTTTATTCTGTTAATTTTAATTTTGTCAAGCAGCCATGTAATATTGTTGCTGATGACATTGCTAAGTCAACTACTCTGCTTGGATCTGATGTATGGTTGGGGGAACCTCCTGCATTTTTGGTCCCCCTCCTCAACTCTGATTTTTTGCCTTAATAACATTAGATGGTTTCATAAAAATAAAAGCAAGGAAGGAAATTTAAATGGATCAATTAACTCCATGCTTAAAAAATATATTTAGATGTAGTAATTACATCACCTTCATTTACAAACAATTTGTTTGGATAAAGTTATGTAACCAGATGGAAAAAAAAATAGAACATAAGACAGTCAGCCTCTTCCTTATCAATGTTCGATTGCAGCCACACAAAAGACACTGTGCCCCAACAAAAGCAAACATACAAAACGAAGTTCCTACAAAGAAGATCACACATGTTCCACATAAACAAAAGAGGCACGAAACACACACCTCCATAACCACACACAAAAAAAGGTAGAATTCCTTCTAATATGTCAGAATTCAAAATTCACTGCTTTAGGTTCAATACCATACTGATAAGAATGTTGAGTATTTTAAAAATTATTTTGTTTAGTTTCCAAACAAAAGGTTTTATGGTAAGGAATTTAAAATCCCTTAAAACACATTTCCTCTTTTAAATGCTCCATCCAAACATATTCTTAAGGATGCCCCATTGAAGAGTCCATTGATTGATACAAACTAATGGGCAAACTTCTAATCTTATCCCACATCAAATGTTGTAAGAGAAACCACTTTGAATATATGAGAGAGTTGCACTCCAACTAAATGCAACAAAGAGAATCTGCAGAAGCACTATGGATCTAAGACATTCACTAAAAAGGCCAAATGAGGAATTCCATATAGAAAGTCGCAGGACAACAAAAATACAGATATGGAACTGATTCTAAGCAGGCACCAGTTACGCACCCACGTACAAGGGTAAAGAGCCTAATTGATACCTAAATCACCCTACTGTTATTAAATAGATTTGTCCTTACCATTAGGCCAAGGGGTTGTTTATTTTAGAGGTTCCTGTACAGGCTTCATTACAGCCTGTGTACTACATTGTGATGTGATGTGTTTCTCAATTCCGGTTCATGGCACAGAAAAATATGGATACAGCAATGTATTATGACAAGAAACCCTATTATGGAGAAGGAATTGACAGAAAGCATAAACATAAACCCCATCAGCTTTAATAGGACTGAGAAGAAATGTATCATTCCACTTATTTAAGAGCAATTTTGTATTGATAAGAATAATCATTTTATTCAAGTGTTTCATGCCGGATTTCCTTTCCTATGTCTCTCTTTCCGATTTGGGTTTTCACACAAAGAAAGTAACCCCTGCTATTTCTTTCTTCCCCATTTTACTTTCCTAATTAATATTTTAGTATTCCCCTTTTAAAATGGGATTTGAAGCAAGCATGGATTAACAAGAAATTTTGACATATAGCCATTGGAAAATAATAGTATCTCTCCCCTCTTTCAAAAATAAAAATAAAAAAGGATGCAGATTGAAGTTGTATACAAATCCCTAGGCAAGTATCTCCAGACTCTAGTAAAACTAATTACCAAGAGATGACATACATGTGCATATACAATTTGAGTAGGTTACAGAGCAACTTGCAATTAGTAAGTCAGGCATTTAGCATATGAACGATCATCACACTTCATAGAGAAGGGAAATTATACACCTATCCTTTTGTGTGTGTGCACCGACATGTATAGTTAATCAACACAATAAAAGAACATTAAAGTCAATAACGTAAACAGTACTCATAGAAAGAACAGGAACAGTGTCCAGCTAGGCCAAATAAGTAAGGGTTTCAGTAAGGCACAGATAATAACCAACCTTCATAACTACAATTGCGGAGCAGTGCAGTGACAACATGGCGAGTAGAGCCATCGTACTCCACAAGCAAGACCTTAAGTGATCTAACATGTAGAAACCTCTCCCAACAAATCAATGCCCCTTGAGGCTGTTGCTGGGGTGCATGCTGCTGGACACAAGGGGCCTCCACACTCCCCCTCTGTCCAACCTTAACTTCTTCACCTACTCCATAACATTTCACTCTGTCATCCTCGCTTAAACCTTGTCCCTCACTGGAAGCTCCATCTTGAAAGTTCTTCTTCCCTTCTCGTAACTGCTGACTCAATTCTTTCAGCTCTTCATCCTTGCCATCAACACTCATATGGACACCCCTTCTCATCCAGAATGCCCCAATTTGCGACAAATATAAACTGCCCTCATCCAAAAGTAAACAGCACACAACCCCAACCCAAGCCAAATGCAACTGCAGATAACTGGATAAAAAACACAACCAGATCTATACAAGCAACAATATCATATTTTTGGCAAGATTATTTTCACACAGAGCCCGAACATATATCCATAGCGCCCCCAAAAATAAAAACCATTTTAAGCTGCTCTCTAGTCTCACCCTGCAACAGCAGAGCATCATATCAGACAAAAACATAACACCTTAACCTACAAACATGTAAACTGCTGTACAAAAGTCCCTTCCTCAAATAATTTACTTCAATCTTCAAATCCATCATGGAGAAACAAAAAATAAAAAAATAAATGAGAGTTACACAAAACCAATTTTTTTTTTTTTTCCATATAAGTATCTTCTAAACCCTAACTAAGCTGAAGAACACTTTAGTCTTAACTGAGAAAAAGTTCCGAGATTTGACTCTAGTTTACTGAAAATCCAAAACGGTTAAGCACACCAAGTGACGTCAGAGATGTAACTGTAAGCACCAAAGAGATCGTTCTTCGAATATGAACATCCAGAACCAGAAATGATGCATCCTATTCCTCATGCTAAATCGCATATACTGCCAAAAAAGATAATTTAGCCAAAAAAAAAAATTACAACAAGATGAATAATTCTCATTCAAAACCAAAAATAAGGAATGAAAACAAGATTACCAGCTGAGAAGCTTCACTAATCACCATTATGAAGCTCGATCCAGAAGGAAATCATTATTTAAAGACATTAGTATTATTATTTATTACATGATAATAAAACTATTCTTAAACTTAAAAGTCAAATTAACAAATTAAATTTAGACACACAAACTATTCAAAAAATGGAAAAAGAAAGGAAAAAAAAGATGTTAAGCTATATTTGTTCTGTGGAGTGTACGAGTGAAAAAGCAAAGGAGCTTGACCAATCTGAAAAACTACGGTGGTATACGAAGGGGATAGCGCCGATGTTAATTTAAGGGAGAAAAACGAAGATATTGGGGGCTGGGTTGCTGACGTGGACGAAAGGGAGGTGTGGAATGTTCGAGAAGTGCCACGTGGCAGAGAGATATTTCCAAGTCGGAACTTGGACTTGAGTGATGGGGAGTCGCTGACGTGGACGAAATCAAAAGCAAGGTGCTCGAGGGTGGATATCACGACGGAGAAGATCTTGTAGATTTGGGGTAGGAACACGTGTTGAAATCTCCGTCTGCAAATGCTCGCTGGGACCGCGGCTCGCGGCGTTCACGGAGTTTAGGTTACTTGCGAAATGACGATAATGACCTTGAAAATGTTATTGAAAAAGTTTTGAATTTTGGCGAAAGACTTTTGTTTAGTATCTTAATTAATTTGACTTTCGGATTTGTGCATTTTAGAACTATTAATGAGAATGATATAAAATTTAAAATAAAAAAATGTAAATTGTTGATTATTAAAGTTATTTAAAATACAAGTATTTAATTTTGTTATTATCCGTCTTTGTTCCATTAAATTGTGTAAATTCTCTCTTCATGAACTCTACTTTGTATAAATTGTGTATCATTTGCACTATTTATTTTTACTTCATACAACATTTTTAAATTTTTTGTTCCTTATTCTTGCTCCATAAAAGTTATGTAAACTTTTCGCTTGTTGTCTCAACCACCCTATTAGGAATGGCAAGCGAATTGTGTCAAGTCAAACCAAGCTAACCTGCATTTAAACTAGCCAAGTTGATTTGTTAGGTAAGTTGAAAATTCATGTTTGCCCTATTTGCTAGAATGGTTGTGACTTTGTAAGTTAGCTCGCGAGCCACCATAAAAATTTATAAAAAAAAATTAACATTTAAGCTAAAGTTAAAATAAATGACATAACTATTATTTTGAGACATTATTTATAATTGTAGAATTATATACATGCTCAATAATTCTACATTTCAAACTAAAAAAATGAATATAATACATATTTAATGGAGTCATTTTAAAATATCTAAAGCATAGACTTAGGTTATCAAAAATGAGAGTTCACTCAAAAGTGTTCAAGATATTGTAAAAGCAAAGCACAAAAATGCAAATGTTACATATTGTAAAGAAAATGATTTTAAAATAACACATAGACTTATTTGTATTAGTATGTAAAATTTTAAATAATTTTTTAGACCTTAAATTACACAAATTGTATGACATAATACAATTTATAAGTAGTGAAAAAAATTCATTTTTATAGTTAGCAAACTAATCAATCATATTCATTCATCAAAATTAATAATAACATAAATTACAAATCTCATAAGATTCACAATTCATTTTAAATATGTTAAAATGGAGAAGCCGAAAGATTCAATAATATATTAGGGGCAAGGGGTTAACCAAGATCTTTTATTATTATTTTGTTATCGTCATCTAAATGATTAATTTTTTTATGACCACTAAATAAAGTCTATTTTGATTAGGTTATTACTAAAAATTTGACCTAATTTGGAAGTTTCAAAAAAAATGTAATTGAAGTCACATTTTTGTAGCTCATGTGGGCTATATGCATAAAATTAATGTTTTTAAAATCAAAAATGAGTTTTTAAGGCTTTTACTGTTTTAAAGGATGAATCATATGGCTTTTAAGATCAAAAGCGAGTTTCTACTTCAATTAACTTTTGAATAATATCCAAAGCGTTTTAAAGTATTAAAAGAGTAAAAGCTATCGTTTTTAAGCATTAAAGCGACCTTTTAACTCCCTTGGCAAAGATAAAAATTGTGATCTCTACACAAATTGATACACATGTACTGAATGAATAATTAACAATTAAGGCATACATAATTGTTATAAGATAAACTAAATAGACTGAGTAAACTGAACAAACTGAATAAATTGAATAAATTGTTGGAAGGTAAAACTGATATGTATACGTATGCCCACATCCTCTGGTAGAGGGGCACGATTCAAGGGAGCCTCGGTTCGACCTTACTTCACCAGGATAAATTCGGGTGGTTCTGATACGCACGCAGCCCGGATACCTATGAGGGTATGCATACCCTAAATCTGAGGAGCCTTACGCTCAAGGGGGTCTGGTAACGAACGCATGCCATATCTGAGGAGCCTTGCCATCATATTTATCTACTGTTGGGTCTGGGTTACGAGGTCGTACGACCTCATACTATTCTAGGTCACCTACCCTAGAGTCTACTGTTTGTGAAGTCTTTTAAGGGAACTGACTTTGATTACCCAAGTTATTATGTCCTAAGGCTACTGATTATGACAAGGGTATCCTAGTTAGCTAATCTTATTTATTAGTCCGGAATCAAGGACTAAGGTCCCACACTTAGGACATGATTCACAAGTAAGGAAGGTGCATCACAACGAACATCTTAAGTACCAAGTCTTGCTTTAGCCAGAAACTATCTTTCGTTAGGGTCCATGCCTTAACCGGAGTCTTTACTAAAGTCTTGTTATATAATCCTAACCAAATAGTTCTAAGGGATATCATATCTATGGGTCTAGGTCTCTGTCCTAACATAGCATGACATAGCATAGCATAATATAAGCATCAATAACATGGCATATATAATATACCACATAAGCATGGCATCTACTGAGCATTTATATAAATATCTAAATATCTACTAGCATGTTATAAGCACAACTGACTCTATTGATGGACCACTGAGGTGGTACCATCGACACGCCGGGACCATCTTTCACTTAGAATGTCACGGAAATGAGGAAGACCAAAACTAAGGGATCCAATCGGCATGGTGTTGCCACCTGGAAAGGCCAACATAAACCACCATTAGAAACCCATAAAGAAATCTTTAACTTATAGGCTCTACGGTAGCGATCTGGCATCGCTACGGCGTTCCAGCATCGCCACAGCGGTCGTGGACCGCCATGGGCCACCACTACCAAAGTAGCGGCGTTGAGGCCTACTACCCTAGGCCATCCTAAAATGGACTGGTTACCTACCCTAGGTGAAGATGCTGTGTCTTCACAAGATAACGGGAGAAAGTGAGCAGAAACTCATTCTAAGAGAGAAGAAGAGTTTAAAGCTCTGAGTGATTTGGATTGGGGGGAGGAAAGCTCCATTTATAGAGGGAAAGATGGTCAAGGGGTGGGTCGGGCCCTCTGCTAGCCCACAAAAATGTGGAACATAAGGCAGATATTGTATAATTGTTCAGTTTTTCGCAATTTTTTCCATCCCTCTGTGTAAATAACCCAATATTGGTTCACAATCAATAACATCCCCACCATCCAGAGTAACAATAAGTCGAAGAACACCATGCATTGATGGGTGGTGGGGGCCCATATTGACTATCATGAGGTCTTTTGGTGTAGCTGGGACATTCATAGGTTTGGTTTTTCCTCAATATATTCTTCCATGAATTGCTTAAATGTTTTAAAAAAAATTCATCAAAATTCAAGATCTAAAAAATTGAATAATTCAAAATGACTCTTCAAATTAACAAATTTGTGACTCTCGAGTATTCAACTGATTTATTAATTTGTTATAACGTATTCCATTTTTTTTTTGACAAATAAGACAGTAGTTGTTGTCGTTTTCCCAGAATTTTACGTAAACCTCTTTGAGATAGATAATCTTTTTGGTGAATTCCAAATGTGAAGTAAGTCTTCGTATCTTATTGGCGAATTCGAATAAACCTGGTCTGAAAATAGATCGTAAGGAAAGTCACTCACCTAGAAATGGCTCATCACTAAGGAGCATGGACACTAGGAGCTCCTAACACCCTACACCCTACGTGAAGACACTTCTTCCCCACAGGCAGAATAACTAAAAGGAGAAAGAATAAAAAGAACTGGAGTGAATAGTTCCACTAAAAGTAGAACCTTCAAGCTCTTAAGTGAACTAGCAAGTCTAAACACTCTTGGGAGACTTCTATATATAGGAGGAGCTGAAAATCCCCTCTAGATGTTGCTTTCGATGTGAGACTTAATCACCATGCTGTTACAACGCGTTGGGAGCGCTACAGCATCCACATCTGGCCGATGCACGTCTATTTACCTTTTCTTCCTCTTCTTCTCTTCTACTGGTCATCATAGAGACCTTGACCACTGGCAAAGATGATATAGATTTTGATTTCTGTGTTACTAAGGCAATTACGCCTTCATCTAGCAAATGCAAGGCTATTGTTGCTAGCAAAGGGGGGTTTGTTAACAGTGATGGGTCAAATTGTAACGGACCTAAGTAAATAAAGGCCCAAATAAGAGTTGGTCCAATTAGTGAAGGCCAAAATTAGTATAAATAGGAAGAGAAGGGTGTAACATGGGAATGGAAATTGTTATTGTCTTGATCCTACCTCTCTCTAGGATATTCCCCTTCTCTCTAGTTCATCTCCTTCCTCAGGAAGGAGCACTATCCATTTCCCTTATTGTAGTTCATACATGAAAAATATAGAAAATACCAGAAAAATATATTATTCTTCCCATAATTCAGCTATTACAATTTTACTTCATTACAAATGGTGCTTTCATTTACCACCATGCCGGCAGTTACCGCTTCCCGTGGTGGTTTAGAGAATTCAAGCCATATTCCATTATGTGTCGACCTGCCGGTGTTCGATGGTGAGCACGGCTACTGGTGGATCCTTTGTGCTTCGAAGTTTTGGAATGCCAAAGGAACAACGGAGTGACAGAGGTTGCTGAAGGTTGCAGACAGAGTGACCGGTCAAGTTCGAACATGGTTCACTTTGTGGAGGCGGCGCAATCCAACAGCGGAGTGGCTCACTTTTGAAGTAGCCTTCCTTCAACGCTACAAACCAGATTTCAATCCCATTCTGCCAGAGATTTCACAAAAGCAAGTTTCAGAGTGGGAAATAGATTGGGAAGAAGCAGTGACAAATTTGAGATCAGAAATGCAGAGCAACTCAGTGAAAGATCTACTAGAATCAGAAGCAAAAATTCCAAAAAATGCAGAGACAAAAGCTCAAAGCAATCAACAGGCAATAATCAATTCAATAACAACAGCTCAAGAATTCGAAAATTCAGATCTAGAAATTCAACGCCAGATGCAGAAATCGATCATGGTAGAAATAGAAACAAAAGCAAATCCAACAACATCAAACAAAGAGTCTCAACAGTAAAACCAACCTGATCGAGATGAACAACGGCGGATTCCTCCTCCTAAGCTACCGGATCACAAGGCGGTGGAAGGTGTAGCACCGTTGCCAACATTGCCGGGAGGACAAGGTGCAAACCAGATCTAGTTAGGGTTTCAGTCCCTTCGTTTCCCTCCCTCTCTTCAAGCTCTGTTTCGTTTACCTTAAATGGCGCATCAAGAGGCTCAAAACGGTGGATCCGAGAAGAATGTTGTGTCGTTGGTAGCTGTGAGGCCGCAACTATTGGTGGAGACTCCGAACGCGCACGACGCTATGCTGTTCTACAAGGCGGCATTGGGTGCAAAGGAGGGTGGTCGTCCCTTGAACCCTAAGCGCAAGGCACCACAGGAGCCTCCTCTCATACTCTCAGCTGAGATCAAGATCTGTGGTTCCTCTATTCTTGTGGCTGAACTCGTTGATGCCTCTGACTCGTCAGCGAAGACTACAAGAAATGGTGTTGTTTCGTGCTTGGAGACAGCGGATGTCGAGGGCGCCTCGACGACGGCGACCGGAGAGGAAACCCGCATGCGGATGGCTACCGTCATGACGTTCATGTTGAGGGGGAGAGAAGTCGTGGTGGCGTGGAAGACGACGCCAGCACAGTCGCTGAAAGAGAAGCACGAGTGGGCCACCGAGAATCTGCTAATGGCGGACACGAACGGTGATTCACCCACTACCATCACCAGTGGCGCTCTTGGGTATGACGGTGGGCTGCGTGGGTTGCTGGCGGCGAGGGCGCGGGTGTTGGTAATAGCCATCGCGACGATGTTGTTGATGGGGAGAGAAGTCGTGGTGGCCATGAGAGTAATGAGTGGAAAGGGAAGAAGGCGGGGCACAAACGGAAGCAGTGGATGGGGCACAGACGGAAGCCGTAGGGAGCAGACGACAGCTTCTGGGGAGCAGCCACTAACAAGATGGGAAGAATGGAAGAAGGAGGCTAGGGTTTATTTGGGGGAAGATGAGAAAAGGGGCCTTGTGCTCTTCTAGGCCACGAGCAATTGGGCCAAGCCCAATATGGGTTGTTGGATAGGCAGCATGTTTTTTCTGAAATTTCTAAAATTTGGCCCAATGGATAAAGACAATTTTGACAAGTCACAATTTATGCAATGGGATCCTGGAGAAAAATTTACTTGGACCTTGAGGACAATGTCCATTTTTATAGAGGGAAATATTGTAACGGGCCTAAATAAATAAAGGCCCAAATAAGAATTGGTCCAATTAGTGAAGGCCAAAATTAGTATAAATAAGGGGAGAAGGGTATGACATGGGAATGGAAATTGTTATTGTCTTGATCCTACTTCTCTCTAGGATATTCCCCTTCTCTCTAGTTCATCTCCTTCTTTAGGAAGGAGCATTATCTCTTTCCCTTATTGTAGTTCATACATGAAAAATATAGAAAATACCAGAAAAGTATACTATTCCTCCCATAATTCAACTATTACAATTTTACTTCGTTACACAAACTCAGATAATGATGATGTTGAATTCAATCCTGAGGCTGCTGAGAAAGTTGTTGAGATTCCTAAAAAGCTATCAATTCGAAAACTAGTAGAGTTTTTCTACCCCTTCCCCCCTCTTCTGATAATGTTGTGTATTGTTGTCCTTAAGTATTTCCTTCACCACTTCTTGTATTAATCTCCTTATTTCTTACTTCTGTTTGTGGATAATTAGGCCCACGACACTACTAGCATAACTTCCCTACTCCATGGCACAAATGACCGTTCATCTCTTGTTCATGAGGCTTTGCCCTCAAACATGTCTCCCTTTCCTTCAACTATTCCTACCTCTGACCCAAATTTGGAAGGTTAATCTAACATATTATTGATTCTTTACAGTGTATTTTTTTCTCATATGTGCTTATTCTATTTTGTGCTTATTGTACTGTTATTTTATTGTTGTTTTGTTGTTGTGACATTTGCAGCTCCTTCTTCTACTTCACTTGTTTAAACCACCTAGGAGGCCACCAAAGTTGGTTCTAAAATTACCCAGCCTTCCTCTAGAGCCCAGGTTACTGGTTTTGTGGAGCCAGTAGTGAATATTGCTACTACTGATGCTCCATGTTTGCTCGATTCTCAAATTCTTGCTTCTCCTCAAGTGTTCTAAGCGACCAATCTTGACCACCTTGGTAAGTAAGATTCCTTGCTTATTCTGCTTTCTTTCCCTCTCCCCCTGTTAGAAATTAACGATCTACATCATGGCAGATAATTAAGGATTATAGGGATTACAAAATACCTATATCCATGGTTGATGACCGCGAAACCTTTGCAGCGATTGAGCGCGAACAGGACGGTGGTTCTGTGGCCTTCCTCAACTAAATCCCTTAGTTCCTGAGGTTTCTCTTCTGATGGAGAGAAGTGAAACGTTTTCTGATTTGGTGTGTTGGGACCATAACCGTTCCTGCGTCTTTAAGCTCACCAGGGTTCCCATTATCCCTGATGGACCAATACTGGCATCTACCCATTTGGGCCCACATTTGTTTTTCTTTAAGTCTAAAAAGGCTTTTAACCAAATAATTAGATCACCAAATTAAGTCATATATGATAAATAACTAATATAATTGTTAACGAACATGAGCCCACAAATATTAGAAATATAAATTTCCAATACCCCTTTTTCGAGGAATTTGAGGATAAATTATACTTTCTAATTTTGGTATTTTTGTTATTCTGCAGCTCTAGTGTCTCACAAATTTGCTTCGTTTGATAGGAACGATGTTGCTGGTCTATCATATGTTGAACAGGCGTATCTAGACTTTTGCTTGCCAGCCACTTAGCGCTATGCTCATAAGCATCTGGCATATCAGGCCTTCCTGAACGTGCATGACTTCCTTACAGAGTACATTCTTTGTGAAGTGCTTGAAAAGCACCGTCCCACACACTTGCTTTCATGGTACTTGGCTTGAAAAGTTGTCTGGTCTGTGTAAGTGGCCTTTGTCTAACCTTTTAAGATTCCTAGCGCACCAAGTTTGTCGTGGAGCGTCACAAGTATCTATCATTCAGCGTTTGGATGTTGAGCTTTACTCACTGGAAGATCACATTAGGGTGCTGAAAGAAAGATCTTGAAAAAGCTACCGCCTCATTGTCTTCGCTAGAGGCGCGAGAGTAGTCTTCTCAAGCGATGCAAGCTGCGTTATGTTCTTTGTATTCTTTGAAAGTGTTGGACCTCTTTCCTTGATGTCCTTGCTAGTCTCACCGTGTTAGCTTTGGTGATTTTGTAGGGATTGAACTTTATCTGTGTGTTCTGGTGGCTGGAATCTGGCTTTGATGGTTGACGGTGTTTGTAACCCTTGCCTGTTGCTTAGCTCTTGGCATGCTTTTGTGTTGTGTTATTTCTCGTGCCATTCTTGAACTTAGTTCGTGTTGAACTATACTTATGTCTGAGCTACATTGAACCTATCCCATGTTGTTATGCCTATATTTTCGTTACTGTTGTATGATGTTTTGTGTGATGATTTTTTGGCTTTGCTTGTCTTGGTTAGGCTAAGCTTTATCGCTTGCTCATTCTCTGTTGCCTTCCTCTTCTTGTTGAAAAGTCTCTTTCTTACTTTTTCATAGATTAATAGAAAGTTTGCGATAGGTAGAGATTAGATATGCTCATCATAAATCGATGTAACATGCTATGTTTAACCTTTAAAGAAAACTCAACTTATTAGTTGTTAGGGCATGGCGACCCTTGGCTGCAAAACCCACAGCAATTTATCGTCATGCAACTTTTTGTCTCGCCTTTGCAAACTAGAATATTCTTCTTTTTCTTCCTTTTTTTTTTTTTTTTCATAAGTACCTCTATGCCTTCTCCTTTTTTTTTTTTTTTCTCTCTCTCTCTTTATTTGAACAAAACCATGATTTGCCAACAATAAATCAAACACAGCACATCACTCTATGAAAAATCAACCTGGTGACTCCAAAAAGTTGCAATCAAATTGGTGTGGGGCGCAATCTATCTCATACCATGCAGACTTCAGATGTCAAGAGTTGGTAAGGCACCATGTTTGAATGTAGCATCTGTTTAAGCTTACTTGCTCACAAATCTCAGATGAAAGGAAAGCAAAACTAGTATACGCATCTTTGGACTTCCATATGGAAAAGTATAAATCATGAGTTGGGCAAAGATCACTCTTAGTTTCTTTTGTCCAAACCATGATTTTAGAGTTTCAAATGAAAATCCAAACATGTTATATGCCACTGTTGCCACTATAAACCATTATTTGCCAACTCTAAACCAAACACACTTATAACATTGCTCGACCAAATCAACCTAGGTGACTTCAAATCATGTGCAATCAAACAAGATAAAGTTTACGGCACAATCTATCTTGTACCATGCAGACTATGGAGCTACGTTTAGTTGCTAAAACAAAACTAAAATACTTAGACATGAGACACAAATATAAAATACAAGACTAAAAGTCAGTCTTGTATTCTGTTTAATGATGATATACAAGACACAATTTATAATATCTATATCATGTTTGATTGTAGTGACAAGACATAACAGGATAAATGACTTAAAATATCATTTGCATGTCGTTCTCACTCTTTCATAATTTCATTAAAACTTTGTCTCTGTCCTTGTCCCTGCATCTCAGCAAAATGAAAATACAAAAAATACATTAAATATTTATCCTGAGACATAAAATTTTTTACCTATCTCCATAACCAAATAGAATCTTGTGTTCTCGTGTTCTTGTATTTGTGTCCTATTTCAACAACTAAACTCAGTCTAGATGTCAAGAATTGGTATGGCGCCCTATTTGAATGTAGCAACTGTTTAAACTTACTGGTTCACAACTCTCAGGCAAATCAGCTCGGCCAGCTGCCATGAAAAGGAAAGCAAGGCTAGTACAGGCATCTTTGGAGTTCCATTTGGAAAATTATCAATCATGAGTTGGCAAATAGGTTGCGTTAATCAGAAATAATTTGGCAATGAAATGACCATGAATAACTAAATAAAGTCAAAGATAAGATGTCCAAATTTAAGCAGCCAAGTGCTGGTACTCCGCCCTTTTTAATATTTTAGCAGCTGTTTAAACGCATTGGCTCACAATCCTAACACCACCCAGCTGCAATGGAGAAAAGCCCCAATCCTTCCACAAATTCCATCAACCTACCCCTCTAAACCTAAAAGGTGCCAAATTTTACAAAATAATAATAAAATAAAAAAAATCTCCTCTTGAACCCAAGGGCAGGGGTAGCTCTCCAATTGCCATCTGGCAAGGGATAAAATTATACCAACAAATCTTGAAGAGAAGTGAAAATTCCAACCAGAAAAAACAAAAACAGGAATCCACACCATAGTGCCAGCGGTAAAACAGAATTTCTTAATATTGTAATTTGTACACGTACTGAAACAACAAAATTTATTTTAGAGCAACAAGTATACTCAAAGGAAAGGAGTCACTGATGAGTGTTCTGAAATCAACAAGCTTACTCAAATAACATGAGACATCATGAAATGTGTTTTCCAGGAAGGTTAATTAAAGGCTTCATAAATTTCAAGCATGTGATGAATGATGCAATGAATTTACTTCATTCACATTTAAGTTACAATACAGTAATAATTGAGGCACCAATCCTATTGAAGGTTATTGCTAACAAACTATGTATGCAACAATTTTGTGACAAACGCTTCCTAGTAACAGTGAAAGCACCAAACTTACCCCACATAACTAAATTTTAAAAAATAGAAAAGAAAAGAAAACCCAACATTATTAGTTTGTTCAGATTACAACACTTCCCAACATCATTATTGGTCCAAATAATTCGAATAGAGAATTCCCCTTTCTTTGGTTCTTTTTCATGCAAAATTGACAGGCATGCAATATATGCATGCAAAGAATGAAATACTAACTACTATTATACATTATAATGTTTCTAATTTTATGCTGCAACAGACTGCTTGTCCTCATAATCATCAAGATTAAGAGCATGCAGCAACTTTGGCCAAGATTCTGGAATTCCTCCAGGCAGGTCAAACTCCAATAGTTTTCCTCTACTACGGTAAAATTCCTCTAAAGGTTGAGTCTGCAATAATGATAGAAAACGAATTAGAAAGGAAAGGATAAAACTCATTTGCAAAAAAGTAATTGCAAGCAACAAGTTAGAAATGTCAACTGTTTATACAACTTCGCTCAGACCTTGCATTTGGCCATAAAGATATGTATACAACTTCAAATAACAAATGACTCCTTACTCTAACAATCAAATTCATCCTGAAGTCCACTAAAAAATAACGACTGTAACAGTGAAGCAATACCATTTTAGTGTATATTCGAAGTCTTTCTTTGACCACAGCTTCAGTATCATCTGCTCGAGTAATGAGCTTTGACATACAATGTGCAGGAGGAAGAAGAGGAGCCATGTTAATAGCAGGGCTCCCATTCTCAGCCTTAATGTTGATGGCTGCAACATTGAAGTTTCCCCCACACTGATTGCAAATTCTCCTACCAAGGCATTTCTCAAGTAGTACATCTTCTCGTAGCTTCAGATTGATTACCAAGTCAAGGTCAGTTACCTCATCCAATATTTCCTGACCACAAAAAAAAGGGCAATCAAAATTTTGAGTACTTTGTATTTAAACTGCTTCTATGGAAAAGTAAGCATATTACAGAAATTGTCATACTCCAACACATATGAGGGATAAAGGGGTTTGGGGGGGGGAAACAATAAAACTGCTTGTTTGGATAGTAAGTAACTGGGTTCAGCAAACATCACAGGATGAGATGAGTAAAATAGAAACACATGTAAACATAAAGAAACATCAGATGAGACCTTAGTATACTTATTCCAATGGCGGAAAGTAGTAGCTAATTGGATGGAATCAATCAGTAATATAAACAAACCAAGATAAGCTAGGTTGACTTTAGAAATCATCACATTATCCATACCTGCAAAATTTCCCATTTACTTTTCATTGGAAATTACATTTTTGAGTATTGGAAGCCAATATAAATGTTTTGGTTCCCTGTTTTTAAGTAAAAAAAAAATGCAAAAGAAAGAAGTGGGGCATAAAAAATTGCAAAAACAAAAATACTCACTGCTTGCTTTATTGTTCGAGGAAAACCATCAAGAATAAATCCTGATTCACCTTTATCTTCCCCAGTAGCAAGTCTCTTTGACAATAAACGTATAATTAGTTCGTCTGACACCAATTGACCTTGATTTACAATTTCTGATAGCTGCAAGATACCAAAATTTACAAATCAGAAAGTAAACAAAATGGTGTGATGGGCATAAAACAAACGTATTCCAATAAAAGGACAACAATTAGCCACACTATATGACATATTGAAATACCATGCAAATAGTCGTCGCTCAAATAAATATTCAGTCAAGTGATCATTAAGAGATTAAGGATAGTAAAAATCCATTACCTTAATCACAAACAAATGCCCCTCCAAAAAAAAAACAGAAAACAATCAACATTTAACTGATATGGTTCAATCTAAAATACATTCTACTAAATCTTTCAAACGTGAAGATTTACTACCTTGGAGAACAAGTAGATTTTCCTCATAACCCAACAAATGAACTGCAGATGCAATCAAAGCAACAAAACTACACATATACTCTACTATCAACCAAGAGAACACGGGAACTTTATTAATCAAAGTGTTCAACAAACTGAAACCAAACAGAGATGGCAGAAGTTAACAAAAACCAGATGATGATGATGATATCCCATAAATTATCAGTCTTGTATCAAATAGGTATGGTGAAATAAGCAAAGTTAAATTCATAGGAAAAAGAGGGGAAATACTAAACTATTTAAAGCGCATCAAAAAGCACTCGTCACCATTCAGATTCACAGGTTCACAACAGATTAAGATACAGAATTGCTACTCCACTATGAGAAATTCTTTTATACACCATGGTGTAGAAATAACGATGCACCACATGGGCTATATACCATTGATTATTCTTATGAAAAGAAAAAGTGATAGAAAGAGAAGAATGATCAATGGTGTATTCCCCATGTGGTGCATAGTTGTTTTTAACACCATGGTGTATAAAAGAATTTCGCCTCCATTATAATAACTAAATGCATTTAGCAAACCAAAACAACTGACACGTATACAGGAAGCTACTCCACTCTAATCCAATGAATTTCGACCTCCTTTTTTCCCACAAGGCCGGATTGATGACCTTTTGATCTAGCTTTGCAGATGGAGGCCCATAACAACCTAACACGAGACTATGGCTATAAAGTTGAGTTGATAATGATGGTTAAACAAACCAGCCATCTCTTTGTCATGTTCGTGGCGGGGCAGCCACTAGTGACAGCTCTAACTAGGACAGTCTAGGTTAGGATCATGTGATTGTATGACGTTAACTACCGTGCAATGAACTTGAGTTCAAAAGTCTGATTGGAAAATGACAAAAAGATATAAACTACATATCGCGAGCACCTGCCACGCAGAGTGGAGACAATGACAGGCATAAAGTTATTATCAGACTTCCTTCATACCCCCACCAATTATACTGCCATTGGGAAGTTCTAAAAAGAAATATATAAAATCCTTCCCATAGCAATAGTCCTGCAAATATTTCTTTAAAAAAATAATAATAACAGTTATACTCCCATTTCCTTTTCACAATGCAATTTCAAAAAAAAATAAAATCTGTCAACTCATTGGCCCTCCAAATATTTTAGTAATTGTACTGTATATTAAAACCACTAATTTGGTGACAAAAATTTTAATAGGACTAATACACACCAAGCTTTGGAGGACAGATTCAAAGGCTGCTGCTTCTTCTTCTTCTTCTTTATTCCGAAAGAAAAAAAAATTGAGTATTGTGTAATGAAGAGACAAATCATAAGTTCGAAATGAACCATGCTACTCAATCCCTAATTCAATAATTCAAAGTCAATAACAAAGCGTAACAGACACCCAAAAAATGAACGCTTTCTGGGAAACATAATAATAAAAGGATAAATAAAAACCCTTGAACACAGATGATGAATTTTTTACAATCCACCCGTATCCAGAGTCTATTTTAAACTCTGAAAAAATCTGGTTCAGTTTACATGGTTAGTTTTTTTTTTTTTTAAATATTTTTTTTCATATTCACAATTCTCAATCCGAGACCTCATTTCAAAGAAAATAAGCATGGAGAGAGACGTAATGAAAGAGGAAGAAGAAAACCTGGGAAGAGAGGGGGCCAGAGGAAGCAAGCTCTTCGCGTACGAGATCACCGGTGGCGATGTGAGGGACGCCGAGGAGGTTCGAGAGACGACTGGCGTAGGTGCCTTTTCCGACGCCGGGGCAGCCCAGGAAGACCCACTGCACGTGCCGCTTCTTCAGATCCTCGCGCAGCGGAGCGCGGGGTTTCAGATGGAAGGACGCGGCGGCGCTGTGTGGAGGCGCGTGGGGGTTGGTTCCCGAGGGAGGCGCCGAGGAGAGGCACCTCCTCGCGAGGGAAGAGAAGGAGGAGGAGCGATTCCTTAGGCGGGTTACGGCCGCCATGAGAGAGGAAAGCGGGATCGAGGTGGCGAGATTTCGAGGACGAAGAAGAGAGATGGGTTGATTGACTCGCCCGCTTGGTCTCCTTCTTAGACCTTAACTAATGAGCATCATGTCCCCAAGAAACTTTAAGCATGTGTGCTTTGATAAACGAAAAATAAATAAATTAACGAGAGTTTTATGCTATCTTTCAAGACTTTTTTACAATAATAATTCTGTTGTCAAATATATTACTAAAATATTATTATTTTAAAACATTTTGACAACTTCAATAAACTGTTTGACAATTTTGCCTAGAGCACACCATAAAAGTATCGAGAACAAGGAATATGTTTGATATTTAATCGACATAAGAGTATTATAGCAATGGGTAATGCTAACCTTAGATAGCAACCACCTCATGCGTATCATGTGTAATGTCTACGTTATATTGCTAGTAATTTTAACAAGAAATTTCACAATGTGACATTGAAAAACTCTTTAAGAGCATATGTAATTGGGGTGCTGCGGTTTGGTTATTAGGGTCGTACCCAAAATCGCCAAATCGATTGGCGATTTACCTTCAAAAAGCCAAACCGATTGGCGAATTCAAAGCTATCAATACATTTGACATTTTATTCACTAACAAGCCAAACGCGTTGCCATCTTCAAGTCAAAATCGTCAAACGAATTTGCGTGTTATAGGCAAAGTCGCCAAACCGACTCGCCTGTCACGCTGTCCAAACAGGTGTAGTATTGTAAAATGTCTTGAAATAATGGTATTTTTGGTAATATGTTTTGGTAACAAGGTATTATAGTAAAAAAAAAAAAGAACTCTATCTTTCCATTATGATAGTTGTACACCAAAATTTTGAACGGTCTACGATTTAGAATGTTAACGTGATAATAATTTATACAGTAAATAAAGAGGATTCCATCTTTTTGGTGTAATGAGCTTTTTTAACTCCTTTTCCTATTTTTTATACTTTTGATGTAGTTTTTTTTTTAGAATTATTTTTTCTTTCTTACTTATTCAACAATTTCATTATAACAAATACATATTATCTTACTTTCATATTCCTATTAATATTCAATCAATGGTCACAACAAATTGTTATATCAAAATAATTTATAAGAGAATAAGAGGGTTTAAGATAAGGCAATTCGAGTAAACTATGAGAAAATGACAAAAACAAGAAGGTCACTTAGGATAAAGTCGGACCGAGATAAATGCTAAATCAAAGATACTAGTATACCAAATGAATGAACAATGATTAGGTGATCTTAATGATATGGATTATGGATGAGTAATGATTTAATGATATTAAATGGTCGACTGGTAGAAGAGTTGATCACTTGTCGATCTAAAGTAGTGACCCCATATAAGACTTTGATGCTTTTTTAGAATTAGCAGTTGTGATCACTTCACGTCGACCTATAAAGAGGTACAAAGAAAAAAAAATAATTGTTGATGCCTCTTTGTAGAAATCAAATTTGAAAGGGAATTTATTTGCATGTACAGATAATGGGTAGCAGTTATTAGAGAACGTGCATACACTTCTGAGAGGTGGTTCAAGAATTTTACTTTTCTGTCATTCATTGAACCCATGTCCAGTTGGTTTGCAAATTTTATCTTTTTTGTCATTGATTTCAACCTGTTAAACATCGTGGAGAAACAAATAAATGGGACACAGAAAAATATAGAAGAAAGATAGATAACAGAGAAATAACAATTGTATTATCTGAGAGTTGAGAGGTATGTGATTTTCTCTACTTTGAGTAGTAATCTGTTCAATTTTTCTTTGAGAGAAGGGGAAAGAGACAATACCTCACCACCTCGCCGGGCCGCCACTCACAGCCACCATAGCACAAACCTACCACCATCCAAAACAACAGAACACACCCCCCACCCAAAACAACACGACACACACACATACACACACACCAAACCAAAGAGAGAGAAAAGGAAACAGAGAGAGGGTGAGTTGAGAGAGAGGCGGATTTGAGAATCCATGAGACAGAGAAGGAAACCAAGAGAGAGATAAAGAAAGAAACAAAGAAAGAGCGAGATGAAAGGGATAGATCCAAGAGAAGGGCCAACTTGTCGTTGCCAGTGACCTGTCGTGGCGGCGGTAGGCCCCCTGAAGCCACAGGGAGAGTGAGCTTGAGAGAGACAGAGCAAATCGAGAGTGAGCTGAGAGAGCACGAACAGAGAGAGAAAGAGAGAGTGAGATGGAGCCCGAGAGATAGATGGAGACTATAGAGAGAGAGAAGAGATTAGTAGGAGAGAAGGTGCAAGGTAGATTTTTTGTTGTCATATTCTTTAAACTTTATTTTGTTGGGCTTCTTGTTTTTAAATAACTTGTTTGTTGGGCCATGAAGTTGGGTTAGTTGTTGGTTGAAACTTTTTTTTTCCCTTTGTTTTGTTGATTTTTTTATTCTATTATTTCATTTTTTTTGGGCTGTGTGTTTGGGCTTAGAACATCTCTCTCTTTTTTTTTAATTGTTGTTTGCTATAAAAAAAAAAATAAAAAGAAAAAAGGAATAGCATAGAAATAAAATTGTTAGCTAAGTCATGATGATTTGTTAAGTCATTTTAGAGCATTCAAGTTGTGACACCTTGATACTCTAATTTTTTTTTTAGTTTAATTAGCACAAATATTTTTTTAGCATGATGATAAAATATTAACTAAGACGCAACGATTTGTTAACTCTATCATTGGCCATTTTAGTTGTAACAACTTCATGCTCCAAAGGTTTAAATAAAAAAGCTATTAAAAAATAAAATGTAAAAAAATATAAAATTAAATTAATCAGCACAAAAATATTTTTTAGAAAGAATTACGTGGCTTTGAGTTCTTCATTGCACCAGAGGATACGTACGAGCACAAGTTGAACCAAAATTAAATTTTCATAATTTTTGTTTCACATGTATATGTATATAACTTTGTTTTCCTTCTTAAATTAACTTTCTTATTTATTTGTTTGTCGAGTAAAAAAATGTTTGAATATGTTTTAATAATACAAGTGTTAACTAAGTCGACACGACTTGTTAACCCCGTTTTAGAGCATCTAAGTTGTGACAACTTGATACTCATAAATCTTCTCATTTTTTGAGGTTATAAATAATTTGCACGATTAATTAAGGTAACTGTTTTAATATGGATGTATTAGGGGTGCTGTAAAATTAAGTTTTTGCCCTTCCCATTGCATAATTGACTCCCGAATCTAAACTGACAAGTTTTCTCTAAATAAAGATTTTTTTAATTTTTCCTAATTTAAATAAAATTAGTAGTAACTCCATTGAATTACCTTTTCTTTTAATATTTCGTCGTCTTCCCGCCACGATCATGGTCGCGACAACTACCATAAAAAAGAGGCTCACTAAATAGTAAATACAGTAACTAAAATTCCAAAAATTGATCCTTTTAAGCAAATACATTCCTTTAGATATAAAGCGAATATGGTTATCTGCAACTCTAAAAAGGATCTATTTGAATAGAAAATGTGATCAACTACAACTCCAAAAAGGGCAAAAGCTACACAATGACCAAATATAATTTTAAAAAGTCTATCCTATCACATTTGGAGAGCCATTAGCTAGCTTTTAGTTGTTCGTTTCACCAATAGCGTCATTTGGATAATTTTCTTGGTCCATTCCAATAGTTTTCGCCATTTTAGGTGATCGTCTTAGATTGAATCGTTACAACAGGTTGACTCATGGAGGTTGGGGTCTACATCTGAGGAGGTTAAGCCACAGGTTGGCTCCAAGATAGGGTGGGCTAGAGTAAAGAAAAAATTATGAGAATGCAAAATTGGAAGAAAACATCTCATAGTACACACTATAATAGGCTTTACATTTATCCTATTAGTAGGAGAAGTTTGCTTTTGTGAAATTTTTGTAAACCGAACCACACGTTTTGTAGTTTCCTAAAACAATGTTTGAAGCAGTTAGCAACGAAAAAAAGGTATTAAACAAACTCTAGAAATACAAGTACATACTTTACCTTTTCTATCTAGGTAGTAGAAGGCTGAGAAGATTGAGCAAGACGAGATAGGTAAGCAAACTCAAAAGATTGAGCATAATGTGATAACTGAACATGATTAGAAGACTGTGTACGCTGTGGAGATTGTGCAGGTTAAGATGGTGGAACCTTGCATATAGATTTATTGGGTCCTAATACACCATAATTCCTACACTTGTTTTCAAAGCGTTTTCTACTAATTATAGTCTTTTTCTTTTTTTCTTCATTGACTTCCTTTTCCTTCTTGATTCCTTAGGTCTCCTTGGTTTTCTTCTGATTGGAGGAGGCAAAATATCATCATAAATAGTTTTTTTTTCCCAAATATATGTTTTCCTGCATTAACTAGATATATCATTGGTTAGTAATTTTCTTCATAACATTCCTTCCTATAGTAGGCTGGAATGTCGTCCTCAATATTTTTTTTATTAAATTGGTTTATGCAAAAGATAACATGGCAACATGATATTCCTATTAACATCCGCTTTTTGAAGCTACATTTCTTAGTTTCTAGGTTAACTAAAACTCTGTTTCCAATTTTATTTACATGGTGCACCTAAAATAAAGGGCTACCTGATTGCATAACCAACCAACTGCCACTAATTAAGTTGTTGCTCTCTTTCTAGTCTCTTCTGAACTCTGGGCAAAACCAAGCCTTGGTACGATGAGGTTCTCTCTCTATTTTGAGCCCACCTCTCCATAAGAAAAATTCTTATCTTTTCCATCATCGTCACAATCAGCTTTTATCTTGCACCTAGTATGATACTATTATATGTTTTAGACATATTATTTAGCAATACATCACAAACCTTGATTTACTCCAATGTCGTGGTGGGATCTTTAGGAGGTATTTGTATGCTTCATCATTGACCTTCTGCATTTCCCTCATTGTCCTTTCCTAAGCTTGGGGATAGGTTACCTTTGTTGCTATCAACATGAGCTCTTTCAGTTGTTTTCCAGTAAACTTCTTCCTAAAGTTGTTGCAAAGGTGCCTCACACAAAAACAAAAACCATCACCACGCTACTCACTTTTATCTAGATTCCTCGTATTTTAACTAATTTTTATTTTTATTTTTTCCTTAAAACCTTTGCAATTCATTTTCACCTTAGTCTTAAATTTTTTTTTACTATATAACTTGAACAATAAAATATATATATATATATATATATATATATATATTTTAGAGGAAACAAAAAGCTTGTATGTTTTAGTCTTGTAAATCATTAAACTAAATATATTTTATTTGTTGACTAATTTTATAATTTTTTAAAAATATCGTTCTAGATATTGGAAGAAGTATTGACGTGTGTGTATCATTTGGCCATTGTTTATATAAATCATACATTGGTCCTTTTCTACAAGGCTCAAAAGACACAAAACAACATCATTTAGATTGGTAAAACTGGTTGAGATTGTTCATTTTGCTATTAATATGCTATAATTGGTATTTTAATTTAAGATTCTTGAAGTTGAAGCATTTAATGGGGAGTTAAAGTGTTTAATTATGAATTTTAGATTATATTATATCATATTTTTTGTAGCATAATATATTTTTTAAATATTTTTTTAATAATAAATAAACTCATACAAATTTACCATCTGAACTTATAAAGACTCTACAAATTTATTTAAACTCTCAAATTTATTTAAACTCCCAAGTTTAAACGGTCAATTTTATTCTTTCGCATTGTCATCCTTTGTCGTTCTTAGTTGTCTTGCAACTTTGACTAGCACTACAGTATTTTCCAAGAGAATATCAACAGCTGCAGTGGAGCCTCACGCTGTCGCACCTTTGACATTCTCAATTTCTCATGCTTAGAAAAACAAAGACCCACCGAGTGCACTTAAAAAGCCACCTTCAATCTAAATCAAAGAGCCACTACAACTAGGGGTGGGAATAGGTCAGGCCGCCTGTTTGACAAAAAGGCCAGACTCAAGCTATTTTTGAAGCCTATTTTAGTAAACATGCCAGACCTAGGCCATATTCAAAGCCTTTGCAATGCCTTATCCACTAGACTAGCATTACTTTTTACAACATTTTATGCAATCATATTTATTAATATAATTTTATTATTTAATTTTTTTTAAATAAACCATAATTTAAAGAGTCCCTAGGACTCTCCCACACTTACACTTTCATCTCATCTGAATAATGTGAGAGAGTATTGCTGGCATTTTCCTATTTATTTTTTGTTGGTCAACTATGTAACTTCTCAAAAACACATTTAAAAAATACTTAAATTTTTTTATTATATTTTTAAGGGTTAATTAAGTTTTTTGTCNAAAAAAAAAGTGAAAATTGAAAATTGAAAAAAAAAAAGGGAAGGCATCAACGTTTTTTCCCAAACCCCCTTTTCCCTAAACAGAAACAATGACAAATTTTTCCAAAAACTCCCAATTTTTTCAACAAAAGTTTGCTTTCTCCTCTTTTTAGAATTTGGCAGCAAGCAACATACAGAAGTGGGAGTTTTCTTGCAAGAAAAATTCAAGCAATGTACATTTATAGAATAGGAAAATCTGCAACAAGCAAAAATTAAAATTAGATGTTCAAGTTTTAACACTATAAATACACTCTAATTCACACAGTAAAAGGGGGGACTTTTCTGGGAAAAAAAATCATTCAAAAAAAAAAAATCACCAGTAACAGAAAGGAAAATCAATCAAAATTGTAGAGGAAGAGGAAGAAGTTGAGAGGTATGTGATTTTCTCTACTTTGACTAGTAATCTGTTCAAAAAAATTTTAAGAGAAGGGGAAAGAGACAATACCTCACCACCGCCCTCAACCATTACTGGACCACCTCACCGCCACCACTCCCAGCCACCATAGCACAAACCTACCATCATCCAAAACAACACAACACACCCACCACCCAAAACAACATGACACACACACACACACCCCCCAAACCAAGAGAGAGAAAAGGAAACGGATAGAGGGTGAGTTGAGAGAGATGCGGATTTGAGAATCCACGAGACAGAAAAGGAAACCAAGAGAGCGATAAAGAAAGGAACAAAGAAAGAGCGAGCCGAAAGGGATAGATCCGAGCAGATTTTAGAATTTTTTTATTTTTTTTAACGGGCGGGTCAGAATTGGATTCGGGTCATGAGTCTGGGTTGGGTGTTTGGGTTATGTCACGTGGCATCCCACGTAGCGCGCCGCGTCAGCGCCACGTCAGCACAGTCAACCCTCACCCCACCCCAGAGACTAAAACCTAATTTTACAATTTTATAGGGACTAAAAATTTTACGCAGGGATTAAAACCAAACTTTCAAATTTTACATAGATCAAAAACATTAACTAACCCAAATTTTTATTTATAAAAAATTCCTTTTACACAAAAGCGAATAAATAATCCGCTAGAGGCATTCATTTCATTTCCCGCCCGCACTTCCACCACACCACCCATAGCACACTCCCTTCAATTCCATCCCATGGCAGACCGCAAAAAGCGCCACCGAACCACGGCGAACGCCGACGGCGACGATCTCCCCTTCAAGAACAAGCTGAAACCCGACCCCGTCATCCTCCAAACCCTCAATGACTTCGCCGCCTCCTCTCCCTCCTCCTCCAAAACCCTAACCCTCCAAGACCTCTCACTCCCCTTCACTTGCCGCGAGGTCTCCGACCTCTCCCTCTCCTCCGTCCAGTCCAACATCGAGTCCCTCGTCCTCCGCATCGCCCACTCCATCATCTCCGGCAACGGATTCGCCTTCGACGTACCCTCCCGCTCCGCCGCCAACCAGCTCTACGTCCCTGAGCTCGACCGCATCGTGCTGAAGGACAAGACATCCCTCCGCCCCTTCGCCAACATCTCGACGGTCCGGAAGTCCGCCATAACCGCGCGCATCATCCAGCTGGTCCACCAGCTGTGCATCAAGGGGATACATGTCACCAAGCGTGATCTCTTCTACACGGATGTGAAGTTGTTCCAGGACCAGATCCAGTCTGACGCTGTTCTTGATGACGTGTCCTGTATGCTGGGCTGCACCCGGTCCAGCCTTAATGTCGTTGCCGCCGAGAAAGGTATATTACCCTGTATTTGGTTTGTTCCTTAGGTTGATTAGGTTGGGCTCATTTGAATCGCTCGCTGAGATTAATTCCGTTTGACTGTTGGAGTATAAGGTTGGAGATTTTTTTTGGTTTGGTCTAAACTATCACTATCTGTGGTCCACTAGACTACGGTTAATCTAGCTTGAGTCGAATCAATTCTCTATGCGCAAGTAATGTGTTTAAATGAGTACTATATACATTTCCAAAGATAGATGATGTGTTTACAGAGGTTTATTGCGGAAAGCTCATTGATGAATCTCTTCCTTAGTTTCGGGCTCCACTTAGCCGCCCAGCACAACTGTTATACATTCTGCTGATGACGTACCCTGGTCGAGGTTGTTGATCACCTTGATTAACCCTTTGTCAGCAGGTAGTGATTAGTTTCTATCTATTGATTTGAATAGTTAGCTTAGTCATCTTATTAGCTGCATGTGCACATGTGGTTAGTTAGTGGTTAAATACTCTTTGGTAATTTGATTAGTTGACTCATTCATCTAGTTAGTTACTGATGCATATATGATTTGTTAATCTTATATGTATAAAATCATTTGTTACACACATATCTTGGCTTAGTAAATTTTATATTCCCATTTTTAGTTTTCGCTTGCTTGTCTAATGTGATGTCTATCAACCAAAGGTGTTGTTGTGGGGAGGCTGATTTTCAGCGACAATGGGGACATGATTGATTGCACAAAGATGGGCATGGGTGGAAAGGCAATTCCACCGAATATTGATCGTGTTGGTGATATGCAAAGTGATGCTCTTTTCATTCTATTGGTGGAGAAGGATGCTGCTTATATGAGATTGGCTGAGGATAGGTTCTACAACCGGTTCCCTTGTATAATTGTGACGGCAAAGGGACAGCCCGATGTTGCAACAAGGCTCTTCTTAAAGAAGATGAAGACAGAGTTGAAGCTGCCTGTTCTTGCACTTGTGGACAGCGATCCTTATGGGCTGAAGATTCTTTCTGTCTATGGGTGCGGGTCGAAGAACATGTCCTACGACAGTGCCAACCTAACAACCCCTGATATAAAGTGGCTTGGGGTTAGGCCTAGTGATTTGGACAAGTACAAGATACCTGAGCAGTGTAGGTTGCCTATGACCGATCAGGATATTAAGACTGGGAAGGACATGCTTGAGGAGGATTTTGTGAAGAAGAATCCAGGTTGGGTTGAGGAATTATCGTTGATGGTGAAAACTAAGCAAAAGGCTGAAATTCAGGCTTTGAGCACCTTTGGCTTTCAGTATCTCTCCGAAGTTTATTTGCCCTTGAAATTGCAGCAGAAGGACTGGCTGTGATCCGTGAGAAATGATGTCTATTGTCTAAGATGCTGGCTATGTCATGTTCCAACAGTTTAGTCGTCGTTGTAATTTTTTTTATTCAACTTACAGCAGAATGTGGATGAATTTGTGTTCATCTTTCATTGAAAAGTTGTTCAATAACTTTGTTCAAAAGTTTGTGAATGCTCTGCTTTTTTGGGACTGAGTCTGTGTATTTCTGTCTTATTGTTTTTAGACCGAGTTAATGTGGTACTAACTTTAACAAACGCCAAAACCAGTGTTTGAATTGCTTGAGTTTTTATAAAAGGAAAAGAAAGAATTTGGAGTTTTTCATAAATTTTCCAAAAAAAAACCTCTAGTTATTTTTTTAAAGTTTTCCTCAAATGGGCCCAAAAAAACAAATATTTATCTACTCTTGCGTATCTATGCAGACTCAAGGAAGCAAAATCCTTATGACAATATGCACTCTAAGCCACTATTTGGTTTTGGTGAATTTAGTTTGAGAGTGAAGGGGTGTTAGTTGTTGTGTGGTTGGGGATCATGGTAGGATCTTTGCAAGTGTGATCAACGTCAATGAAATTTACCTAATTGTTGAGGTTTTTGCCAGCGTTTTAGGGGGTATAGCGGTGTTATTGCATTGGAGCTGAGCTGAGTGGCCTCCAACCATGGAACAGCCTGTGTCGTGTTGCATTTTCCAATAGCAGCAGTCGCGGCGGCAAATTGCGAGGGGAAGGGCATTTCGAAGCGTCATTGCAGCCACATCTATGGAGTAGCAACAACGAAGATGATAGGCAACAATTAAAATTTCATTTATGCCTTGTCTAATTTAATTTAGTCCAATTTCACATGTATTGTATGAGATGTTACTTGCTACTGAACAACAACTTCAGCAATATTAGCATGTTTAAGTTCATCACGTCTAACTAATGCACTCTGCTAATAAATTTTCTTTTCATTCCTTTCTAAATTAAAAATTTAATAGTAGCTATACATATATAATTTAATTTATGTCTTTAAAATCTTGGAATCGAATAATATATTGTTAGGATTGAAGGTACTACTAAACGACATAAAAAGTTTGGAATTTTGCCTTAATATTATTATTATTTTAATTAAAAAAATGTTATTTGATGTAGAAATTCTGAAAGGTAATGCCATTAACATAATATGAAAGGCAACTGTTTCAATTTTGTTGTGCAAGAGCTACGATTTTAATTACAACCCAAAGCCACTGAGATTATAAAGCAAAATACTCATGAAGGCAATGCGATTTTTTTTTTCTTCTAAGGACAATATATAACTAAATATTGGATTAAAATATACATCAAAGCAAATAATTCAAGAACAGGTGTAACCAAAATACCCAAAACCTGATCACTTATACATTTAGTTCCTTTTTTAAAAAAAAATTCTTTCTATTCCAGTTCTTCCTTTCCAAATTTGCATACACGTGAGTGGCATATCTTAAACGCCATAAAATCAGTATATATTCCTGCTAGTCGCTTAAGCATGCTCCAAAATATCACAACGCTTTCATTCTTTAAATAAACATCATACCACATATTGACTTACAGCCTCCAAAATACAACAATAAATTGTTCATTGACCAAGGACTAGACAACAAAATCGAATCAGTTCAATAGGACTTGCAGCAAATCATATAAATTCCCCCAGGAAAAATTGAGTTGCCATCCAAGTCAGAAACTTCTGTGTCATTGCAGTGCTCCCTTGGCTTTGCAGTGCTCACTCTCAAATGTTTGAATATGACTATATAACAAAGAAAATTATAAAAAATATATTTTGCATTCAATTTAATCAATCAGGTATAACATAGTTAAACTATTTACAAAGATTTTGTAACTATCTTTTAGTTATGTAATAAGACTAACACTTTTTTTTTACAGTTAATAAAAAGCACAAACCATTTACATTAGGGGTCAAATACTTAAAATTAAATGGGTTAAATCTATAAAAATAAAATTTATATGAATGTAATTGTTCTAATATAAAACATTAGATAAATTACTTCAAAAACTTAATAATCGTGAGCCTCCATGTAATAATGACATTTTGAGCTTACTTATCTTTTTTATTAATATCCCTCGTATTAGAGAGTTTCTTGATATTTAAACTTATTGAATAAGTGTACATGTAATTAAAGACAAAAAAATGCATATCATATCATTATAATAATTATAATCGTATATTAAAATAAGTGTTTGGGTGATCCGATTAAACCAATTTTTTTTTTCTCATATTTCTTCAATCCCGCCCGCCCTTATTTTCGGCCATTCGAGGCCGCCCAATATAATGATCTAGCGGCACGCGAACTATGGAATCCTTCGCCTTCTTGGATGACCACACCGCCACCATATAGTGACACGTAGTAAAAGTACCATCACTTCACCCGATTGAGTTGGCGAGGCAGGGGTAGATCGGGAATTCCAATTCTTCGTAAGCTTCTCGAATCTCGACCCTTCTCCCCGTTCCTCGTCCAAACTCCAAACCCTAACCACACCACACAACACAACACATCATCATCTTTCCTTTTTTCCTTTTTTACTTTTCTTTTTCCGGCAGCCCCATTTTCTTCCCTCTCTAACAAACAATAGCACATACTCTCCTTCGTATTCATTCCCGAATTTCATTGGATTAACTTGTATTTTTTGATGCCGATAAAAGATGCCGCCTAAGCAGCCATCAAAAGCCGATTTAGCGAAGAAGCAGAAGGTCGTAGAGGACAAAACCTTCGGTCTCAAGAACAAAAACAAGAGCAAAAATGTCCAGAAGTACGTTCAGAACCTCAAGCAATCCGTTCAGCCCAAGCCCGATGCTACCAAAGCCGCTGTCAAGGTCGCTCTCTCTCTCTCTCTCTCACTCTCTCACTCTATACACCTTTTTTTTTTTACCTCGAAAAACTTATTTATATTTTGTTAGTTATAAATTTAATTACTTATCATCATTAATCCGTTGGGGATTTGGGTAACTATGTTTCCAACTTGATTTTCTGCTGATTGTGTAGTAATGATGATGACAGAAAAAGAAGGAAGAGGAGAAGGCCAAGGAAAAGGAGCTAAATGATTTGTTCAAAATAGCTGTTAGTCAGCCCAAAGTGCCAGTTGGTAATCATTATAGTGTTGTTTTACTTCAACTTTTCTTCTTCTTATAATGGGTTGATTCAGTGTTGCTGCTGCTGGAAATTGATGCATCTAAATTTTTGGTCAGGTGTGGATCCCAAGTCAATATTATGTGAATTTTTCAAAGCGGGGCAGTGTACCAAGGGCTTCAAATGCAAGTTCTCTCATGATTTGAATGTTCAGAGGAAAGGGGAAAAGATTGACATCTATAGTGACAAGCGCGATGAAGGTGTTGCTTGATGATGATGATGCTTGTTTGTAACCTGTTTGTTTTGGTTTTGCCGATCTTTTTTTCCCCCTTTCTAACTGCTGTTTGGCTCGTGTTGTCAGATACAATGGAGGATTGGGATCAAGAGACCTTGGAGAAGGTGGTGGAGTCGAAGAAGAATGAGTATAATCAGAACAAACCAACTGACATAGTAAGTTTTATGTGAATTGTTGGAATTGCCACTGTTACACTCATTGGTCTGATATTTTGCATCTTCTGTATCTATGGTTTGGTATGGCTTTGGTTCATTTATGGGGCTTTTTGAAGTGTTTCATGATATTGCAGTATTTTCAAATTGCCATTGCATTTGGCTCGTGCAACACTTAGTGACTACTGTCTGTTCTCTCTGTTCAGGTCTGTAAATACTTTTTGGATGCCGTGGAGAAGAAACAGTATGGTTGGTTTTGGGTTTGCCCCAATGGTGGTAAGAATTGCCACTATAGACATGCACTTCCCCCTGGATATGTATTAAAATCTCAAATGAAGGCTTTGTTAGAGGAAGAATCTGAAAAAATAACAATTGAAGAGGAGATTGAAAATCAGGTCAATATTTTTTCCCCCTATGATGGCCTATTTCATTATTTCATTTAATATTAAATCAGGTTATCTAACAAAATATTTGACATGGTTTAGCGAGCCAAAGTGGCAACTACAACTCCCATGACTCCTGATTTATTCCTTCAATGGAAGAATAAAAAGATAGCAGAGAGAGATGCCAATTTGGCTGCACAACAAGCAGAGAGGGCTAAGAATGACCGTATGAGGTACATCAACTATCTTTTTCCTATAGTTTGCATGTGACTGTGTGTGTAGCCCCAGGATTACTCAACAGAAGAATTTTTTGAAAAAGGTGAAGGGACTGATAATCTTTTACTTGGCTGATTATCCAACTATCTTTTTCCTTGTCCAATGCAGTGGTCGTGAGCTATTTCTGTCAGATGCTAGCTGGTTTGTGGATGATGATGAAGCATATGACAAGTACCAGAGAGAATCAGAACCTAACGACACTGAACAGAAGGTAATAAACAATTGCATGGTTGCAAATTTCAAAACGTTAGTTACTGTGCCTGTGCTATTCATAGCTAGTCTCTCTGAGTCTTCTCTTGGTCACTCTTCTTTATTTAGTTTTGTTATTTTTCAACCATGCCCACCTTCTTTCCATACACCCCACTTCAATACCAACTGGCTTTTAAGTAAGAGCATGGAGTTGAAATATTAAATGTTAACCATGGGATTGTCCTCTAGGGAAAATTGATGATGTTTTGGGTAGGGTCAAGTTGATCCTTAGTACAATGTGGTGCTTTGATGCATGTGCATGATTCCCCTATCAATTGGACGTGGACCTAAAACTCGCATTTAAGGCGGAGGGTCTCCCGTCTTATCAGCTTGGCTTTTAAAATGGGTTATCCTCTACATCATGCTCTGTGCTATAAATTTGGCAGATAAATTCGGGGTTTGCATCTGATAGTATATGTGCAATGCAGCATGTCATCTCTTGGCCCTTACTTTCACTATTGGGGGCTGATACCTAAATAGCAAGTTGTTATCTTAGTTTTCTTGCATATTTTTTAATTACTTTCTTGAAAGAAGCCCAATTGGTCTGCTATCTATACCATTAGATTAAGCCATTGGGCCTGTTTAACTACCCTTAATGGTCACATTTTCATTCCCAATTTGCCCTTTTGAAATAATTAATTTTACAAACATATCTCTAAACCCCACACGTAAAAAGGAAGTTATCATCCATTGTTACAACTTGCAAGATAGTTACGTCACTCCATGTTTAAGACATCCCATTAATCCCTTTGTAGCTTCCAATGTCAAATAATAAATATATGCTTAATTACATTGACCTCCCTTGAGGTCTATTAAAAATACATTTGCCCCATCTTAAATTTTAAAATTACATTGACCTCCCTTGAGTTCTATTAAAAATACATTTGCCCCATCTTAGATTTTAAAATTACACTGACCTCTATTGTTCTAATAATTATAAAATTCCAAAAATTACCCTTGGACCTAATACCGCTTCATTCCCTACCTCCACTCAACAACTTAAGAACCAGCTCTTTTCCCATGGTGGCAGTGGCAGCAGCACATGGCAGATTAATGCACCACCACCACAACCTTGCAACAACCTTGCCTCTCGCAGAACCCCAACCGACCATCACATCTTGCTCGGCCCCATCCCTTGACCATCCCTTGACCACATCACCTTTCAACCCTTAGCTATTCTCTATCGCTACCACGATGTCCACCTCCAGCTCTGCTGCTGGCTCTACTGGCGGAGCTCTTGACAGAGGGGTGTGCCTCGCTGTTATGACGCGGCATAACTACGAACCGAGAGGGGGTGGCTTGCAGTGAAAAGGCGATGGTCTGTAATGGTTTAGACTGAATAGGATGGTTGTGAGGGGGAAGTTGGTTGGAGCTGGCAAAATGGTGCTTTTACGTGTTTGATGGATGATTTTGGTTGCAGGGGTGATTTGTTTGAATGAGAGGATAAACAATGATGTATTCTTTTTTTAAAACTAAATTGGGATTCAAAGGGATGGATAGAAGGTGTTATTGTTTGGTTGAAGAGGTTGAATTGCCGGGATTAGTGTTGAGTTGACTTTTGGTGGAAGATGGGGATGCAAATCGTGGTTGAATGGTGAAGAAAAATGAGTTGCATGTCAATAGAAATTGACAAAATATTTAAGAGTGTAAAAGTAATTTTATATATTTTAGTCACATGCTACTTAGGCTTTTAAAAATAAGGGGTGTCATTGTAATGACTTTACAACAATTAAGAGAGATAAGTGTTTTAAAATCTAAGAAGTGGCAAATGTATTTTCAATAGACCTCAAGGGAGGTCAATTAATTTCCCCTAAATTTTATATTAATACCAATAAATATAAAAATGCAGATTGGTAGGCATCCGCTAGTGTAGTTAGAATTTGTGTCGCCTAATCATCCTGGAAGACTTGTACTCCTTTGTTTTGTTGTTTCCAAGCACATTAAAATGGTATAGAATGAGTTCCAAAAAATCATACATGCTAGAGATCCTTGAGTAAAATTTGTGCTTTTTAACAATGCTTGCTTCTAGTTTTCTAATGTAGTTGGCCTTTAAAGTAATACTCTTACTTATCCCAGCCAAGGTTATCAAACTCACGAGTTTACCTAAACTCAGAGCATGGGCATGGGTAAACTCATAAGAGTTTACTAATTTTAAAAATAGTCATAAAAATATTATAATAAATTTATGTAATATAACAAATTTATGGTAAAGCAAATATATGTCAAAATTTGACTTGTAACATCATAATGAAGCAAACACAAGCGATAAAGTTTGGAAGACATTAAAATCACTTAAAAAGTAACATATCAAAACGTTATAATGTTAAAAATCAAAATAAAATAAGTCAATATATCAAGTCAAGATCTTCTATTTCAAAAGTCCTAATTAAGAGCATTTGTGAAATGCTGTGTTTCGGGGCTTGAGTGTCAAAATTTTGACTAAAATAGTGAACTTGAGTTTATCTCGAGTTTAGCCGAGTTCACCCGAGTTTGAGTTTTAAGTGAGTTAACTTGATTTTAGGACGTAGGACCCAAACTCGAGAGTTTTACAACCATGCTCTTATCAAAACTTCTTCATACGCACGTTTTCCATTGTTCACAGAGCTTTGCCATAAATACCAAATTATAGCCTGGGTAAATTTTGTGTTTTTCCACCTTAAGGGTAGTAGTTATTATATTATGTTTGCAGGCAAGGGTGGCTGCTTGTTCTCCCTCTTGCCTTTTATTTACATTGACAGCTTATTTCATTTTGCCAACTGTTGGAGATCAAACTTCAGGCGAATGGGAATGCTGTGGAAGATGGTCCCAGCACTTCAGCAACAGCGGGTGATGATGCCGAAGGCTCGGATGATGACGTTGATGTTGACGATGATGATGAATTGGACATGGATGAGTTGAATGAGCTGGAGGCAAGCTTATCTAAGACATCAATCCAAATAAAGGAGCCAGGTGCTGAAGCTTAAGTCATGTGTCATGGACCTTTATGTTATATTTTTATGCCTCTGCTGATCGATAGGCAAAAGCATTTGCCGGTTGTCATCGCCCTCCTTGCCAAGCCTTTGATGATAATGAAATTACTATTTGCATTGTTGCATTTGGTATGATTTCTGGCAGTGTGATATCATAACCCAGCTTTCTACAGTTAGACCCCTCATTGGGCTTACTACAGACATTTTTGTTATATGAACGCAGGCAGCTTGTGCAGGCTGTACCTAATTTTGTTACTGAGTTTCCCCTATTTATGGAGAGGGGTATTAGGTGTTGCTTTTATGCTTGTAATTTTCATTAACAAACGAAGTACAAAGTGGTCTTTATTGTGTTGTTGAATGTTACTACTAGATTTCCTTTGGGGTATGTTTGTGAGATGGACGGGGGGCGGAAAGGAATTATGAATTAGAATGAAGGGGAAAGGAACCGGTCTGTTGGAGATTAAGTAGTGTTTGGATTTTTAAAATCCCTAGTGTTAAAAATTGCAAGAATTTTGAAATGTTCAATAAAGGAGGATTTTGATGGTATACAAATAGTGATTTCCTTTTTATTTTTCTTCTCAGTTATAAAAAATATATTTTTTTAAAAAAACTTCCAAGTTAAGAAGGGGGGGATGAATGAAGATTTTTTTTTCTCCCTTCCTCTTCCGCTTCTATTTTTCTTACATACAAGTCCTAGACATTGAAAGTTTTTGTCACACAATACTGCGTGTTTAGGGTAGAAAAGAGAGGAGAAAAAAGTTAGGGCATGGTTCTACCAAAAACTTTTCTTCCTAACTTTGAGAAGAAAACCAGTGGGTGAGTGAACAATTTTTTACTTCCATAAACTACTACAAGCATCTTGTTATAATATAAAATAAAGAGTATTAGTATCTTTTAATTACAATTATATATATTTTTCTCATATTTTTATCCAACCAAACAGCAAAAGAAAAAACACATTTTTCTCTTTATTTTCTTTCCTTTAATTTTTTTTCCCTCTCATTTTCTTTTATCATCCAAGCAAAGTGTAGATGAAAGTAAAAAATAGTGAAATGATTGAGAGAGAAGAAAGGAGAGGTGTACAAATAATGTAACCAAGCAAATTTATGGAATAGTTAGCAATTAATAAAAAAAATGATGCTATGACAATCAATTTTGATAACCTTTGGATAATTACACACAACGACCTATTAGGGTGGGATTCACAATGAGTTCTACAACTTTGTGAGTATAATTGCCTAAAGATTATTAAATTAGATTGTCATCGTAACATAACTATCGATATTGTTGGCTAATTTGATGTAAGAACTTTAGTGACAAGATTTCCTTTGAGGTTTATATTTTAATAAGGGATACTTTTTCTGTACACAACCAAGACGTTAGCCTTGATATAATCCCAAAAAGGAGGGAAAAACAACCATGACTAAATTTAGATAAATTTTAAAATTTCAGTATAAAGTACTTTTGTCTTGCTAGCATATACCTGTTTAAGATTTGATAATCTATTCAAATAATGTGAACAACTTTAAAGTTTAACAATTTAAAAGACTAAAGGAGTAAACTGCAATATCGAACTTGAGAAATATAATAATTGGGGGAAATAGTATCCACTCCAAGTTTGCTAAAATAGTTACTGACCTCAATTTTTTTCGAAAATTGCATCCCACCCCAGTATCATTCCCAGATTAATTAACTTTTATATATCGTCCTAAAGTACCCTTTTTTCCATATTAATTAATGTGAATTTCTTTTTATCAATCAAAATTTAGCATTTGGAGGAGAAAGGAGCTCATCGCAGGGAAGAGAAACCTTTAGCACCCCGCTTAGCCAACATGTTAGCACATTGATTCGCCTCCCTAAGGGCATGACTGATTGTTACGAACCAAATGCGGTTCTTGAAGCGCAAAATATCATGAATTAGACCCACTATAAAGATGAAAGCCAGTGCAACCATTTGATAACAATCACACAAGGTTTTTTGATAACCAAGATTCCAAGCTAGCTCAAGTCCAAGCTTAATAGCCATAAGCTCAGCCCAAAGGATATCATGACAGCCAAGGAAGCTAAGAAAGCCACCAACCCATTCGCCCAAGTGATTCTGGAGAAGACCACCATAACCAGCTCGGTTAGGAGGGCTAAGAACACTAGCGTCCACATTAATTTTGATAAACTCCATGGCAGGGGGAGTCCACCTAATCATGCGAGGAAGTAAAGCAATGACGTTCCCAGGAATATCCAAGAAAGTCTTAAGTGTTCCACGAAACTTTTATGAGTAAAATGCAGAGTTGTTTGACAAGAATGAATCAGGAGCACCTTCAATAACTTCCCTATTCCTTCGAGTCCAAATGCCCTAAAGAGCAAAACAAAAAAGAACACCTGTGGTGGATGTAGCAAAATGCCGAATCCACCCATAAATATTATCAGAGATGATGGAGATTCCGCATGTTGTGAACATTGAGAAAAAATCGGTGAAGACGCCAACCCCGGTTGGCAAGAAGGGAAGCTGTCGGAGGAGCATGATGGAGAGAAAGCCATAGCAGAAACTTATTTTTCTCTTGAATGTGAAGCTTCTAGAGCCACAACCAAACTTCCATAGATCCATCGTGACCATTATCTTTAAGCTAGCGACGAACATGCCAATCATAGCCCGATGAAACTGTGTACGCTCCTGTTTGGTTCCCCTTCCAGTCGATAAAATTGCTTGTATCCTCACTGAGCCAACAAACTGTTTTATCAAAAATATCTATAATAGACCAACGGGGGGTTGGTCCAAGTGGTAAGCGGCTTGGTATCGCTTAAGCAAGGTCCCGAGTTTAAGACCTTGTGTACGCAGTAATCCCTGCTGGAAGCTCATCCGCCATAGCCAGGTGTGCCATTGCCCCAAATGCCATTTATATTTAGCCACACTTTTAAAATGTTAAATATATTTCAAAAGTGTGGCTAAACACATTTCCAATTTTACCCTCACGCTTAACATTTCTCAAGCAACCAACCACCCGACCTCCTCACCACCACCTACATGCCTCTCAATTCTTCCCTCCGCAATCCACAACACGCATCACACCCACCATACACAAACACAACCATTCCGAAATTTCACATGCATAAATTGAGAAATCAAAAACAAAGTTTCACGATAGGGAGCAATTCCATGATGGGTGAAGCTGAAGCGAACCACCATGTAATAGATATTTGGAAGTTAAACAAAGAGAGGTTAGCTTCCACATAGGCCCTTTATGCTTATGGGTCCTTACAAAGAGAAACTTGTCCTGATCTACAATAAATAAACTTTGTAATTCCTAAAATTTTGCCTTTAGTTGCTAGAAGGATATGGTCATATAAACAAATGAAATAGAAAGCAGAGGAACAAGATTTGCACGCTAGAGATGGAACCGATTGGATCAAATGAGTAAGGCTCCAAAAACAAATAAGAAAAGAAAGAAGCAAAATACAAAGGAATAATGGGGACAAAATTATGTACGTTCATCTCTCCCCCCTCAATCTCTCATGGCACCGTCATTGGCAACACGAAAAAGAGTGGAGCAACATAATTGCAAGACCCAGGCCAGCTCATGCTGATGAGCGTCGACTGACTGGCGATGGTTGAAGACCTTTGCACCTTGTAAGTATGGTGTCTCATGCACCTTGTTCCATAGGATGGTCCATTTATATTTAGCCACACTTTAAAATGTTTAGGGTTTAGGACATTTTGCATTTAAAATTCCATAGAATACTTAAGATGACTCATGTAAACATAACCTTAGGCAATTTGTATTAATAATTACTAGAAAAATAACAGCATGAGTATTAAGGCAAAATAGATTGATGGCACAATAACAGGTTCTAACTACAAAAGATTAGTGTGAATACTTTCAGATGATAATTGCAAGTACGTAGTGACAAATTGATGATGATGTGAACAATCCCAGGTTGCAAAATGAATTGCCAAGCTTCAGGCCAACCTTCATGACAATATCAAAACAAAAAAAATGGTCGATGGATTCACTTAGGCACTGCCTCACAAGTACTTAGTAGCTTCCACTTTGACCTGTCTTTTGATCTCATTACAATCCCCATTAACCAATTGCATGGCAATGCTCATTCGAACCTTATTGTGAACAATCTTCTATAAAGACACCATAGTACAAGCAACCATTAACATCATTATCAGCGCACAAAAAATGTCTAGGTGATTTGTACTTTGGCAAATATAGAAAGGTTGAAACAATGTTCTACATCCATCCATTTAAGCACCCATATTACCGATTGTTCACTGCAAAACATAACTGTAACAAGTCTTTAAAAAATAGTAATTTGTAATACAAGTGATGCATAATTCATATCTAAAATTTAATTGATTCATAAAAAAAAAACTGATCCCAACGTTTGGTAAACAAGTAGACCCAGAGGCAAGGTTGTGCTCACCATCAATAGCCAAATGGCTTGTTCTTTCGTACAGGGTTATTTTGTTCATTTGGTTTAAATTTATTTTGTTTTATGTCTATTTGGGTTTGTCCAAATTTATTTACAGTTACCTTTTTATAGTGATTGGTATTTTGTTCATTTGGGTTTGGGATTGGATGATAGAGAACCTTCAATGCTTTGGAACATTTTGGAATGCAGAGGAGAGGAGGGAGGTGAGGTAACACCAATGGGGTTGGGGAGTTCATTTGCTAAAGAAAAACTAATATCTATCTATGTGGAGTGTGGACTGTGGAAGAAAACATGTTTGCATTGTGATACTCTTTATTGCTGTAAGGCTTGTTTCAATGTGATGATGATGTATTACTTTCTTATTCCTGTAAATAATCAAAATTTAAGTTCATTGTTTGTTATCTTTGCAAAATGTTTTGGTTTCTAGAAGCAATTCTTTGTTTGTCCTAGACGTGCTCTTGATTTTCAATAACTGTTTTTGAGTTCCTGAGATAATTCTGGGATTTAAATTTTCTGACAACAATGGTGCCAGCTCCAACTAAGAGGATGCAGGGAGTGGCGCCAGTGGTGTAAAGGGTGATGCTAGTGCTAGTGATGGCAATCCCTCCCATTATAATATACTTCTGTCAAATAAAGCTTATAACCTTTAATGTTAATAATACTGTAATCAATTAAGTTAATCATAGTTAAAGACTTTATTTTTATTAGCAATAAATAATTTAAAATTTTATCCAAGGGTTAAAATGTAATTTTTCGATTTTAAATGTAAGCATTTTCAGAGATTAAATAGCCATTTCATACATATTCAATAAGAATCGTTGATTTTAAAATCAATGATCTAGATATATAAGGACCAAGTTACTCCCAAATTCAACTAAAAAGCCCTTCTTTGAAATACCTGAAAGAATCAGAGTGGTCATGATGGGTTCCTAGAGAATGCTTCGTAACCAACGGGGGTTGGTCCAAGTAGTAAGCGGCTAGGTATCGCTTAAGCAAGATTCCGAGTTCGAGACCTTGTGAACGCAGTTATCCCCGCTGGGAGACTCACCCGCCATAGCCAGGTGTGCGACCCGGGTCGACCCAGATTAGTCAAGGCAAAGCCTTAGATACCGGGCAGACACCCTAAAAGAGAATGCTTCGTAACAGCAACAGCATAACAGTATTGTGCAGCTGTTTTCGGGTGCTACTTTGCTTCTTTGATGAGTCCACCCTTTCAAAAACATAAGGATAATATTGAAAGAAACGCTAATTAATTTAAGGTGGAATAAAAATCAAAAAAATTATGTAATCAAATATAAATTAAAATATTATTATAAATATTTTTATAACTATTTAATAATTTTTAAGTTGATATTAAATTATATATAGTTTTTTTAGTAGAATAGGACGGTCCCCCTACAAGCATAAAAGACTCCACCATACTTTAAGGACGTGGATTAGCCGAACATAAAATATTCTTTGTCTATCTTTTACGGTTATGCCTTTTGTAGGTCGGACCCATAAGTTTCTTAAAATAAAAGGTAAGAGTTATTAAACTCGTTATGTTACTCTTTTGGTCCATGTTCTTTTCATTTAGAAAGCCGTTTTGAAAGCTACCACTACAATTTGACGCACCATAGACCTCATCATCATGCAGTTACTTTGCATTGAAATGCAACATAATACTGACAATCCCCAATACCAAGAGAGAATTGGCAAATAAATTTGATACACGTGCATGTACATAGTATATATCATCGTCCTAAACTTAAACTTTATCTGCGTTGGTGTGAGGTTTTGATCAAACCAAGGACTGTCTTGGATGATATGAAATGCTTCGCATCTTAAATAAAATGTTGCGCTCATTACAAAGCATCATGAGTTGAAATGTTGAGCCCCGTCGAATACTAAACTGATGCTAACCAAATACATCCAAGAAGACCGAAGAATGTGTTATCCATGTGATGAAACTTTTCTGCCTAATGGTTCTCATGACATGTCTTAGCAATTTTTTTTACATTTATGTCATTTGTATACAGATATTTAGATACTAAAATTAGCAACATGCGATAGATTACAGTTCAAATAAAATTGGGTTTTGTCAATGAGTTGTAGTAATTAATACCTTTCTGATTTTAAATAACTAGGGGTTCTTAGAATTTGGGTCAGGGATTCGACCTTCGTTTGCTCTCATTTTTCCCTCTCTCATACTTGCTCCACTAGGGCCTCCAACATCAAGAAGAAAAAAAAAATCTAGTTATGTAAGTGTTGAATTAACGATTTGTCTTCATCAATTCTAATTAGCATTGCCTTCAACACGTAGCTAAATTCCACATTAATTTCAACTGCAATCACCGTGTATCAATTTGAGTGTCTAGGTAACAATGACATTTTTGTTGTTTATTCTGTCAAAATACACCCACGCAGAACCTAAAAGTCCACCAATAACCTCTGCTTGCTTTACCACAACAACTTGGCAAAGAGATAAAATTTAGTTAGAAGTAACAGTATCACGAGAGGAGGCATGTAATGAAAGAACAGATTCTGCAATGACACACTTTTAACGAAGGAAGCAAGCAAAAAACACATGTAGTTATTATAGAAGTAACAGAGCTACAGTTATCAAGAGAAACACTAATAGAGTACCACAGAAGTCACAAAGACAGAGAAGCTAACACAACTTATTTGAAGGATCTAGAGACATGGTTGGAATTACTTTGAAGCGTGAGAAATTGTTAGATGCACCAAAAGTAAGAGAAAGACTTTGTCCTGTACTATTCATCACTTAACACATCATTTTTGTGGGTCATTATCGTCTCTGGCTGTTCCTACACTTTTAATGTAATTGGTGATGTGCACATAGACATACTCTTCTCTTACTCTTGGTGCATCTAACGATTTCTTGCAAAGCATAATGCCAATGCCTTCCGGAGTTAAGCTTTGCTAAAGTCATGAGGTGGTGAAGTTGGGGACTCCTCTGCCACCTTTTCCTTGCTGCACACTGCTCTTCCTGCTGCTTTTATCATCCTCACAAATTGGGCCATTATTTTGGCCTTGATCTGTCCTCGTTTTGGAGGAAGCCTTACAATCTTAGTAGCTGGCGATTCAACATTTTCATTGGTTTTCGGCATTATTCAGATGAGTGAGTTTTGAGAGAACAGAAGTAACAACTAATTTATGCCAGAGGCAGAGACAAACAGCAAAGGAAATAATGCAATTTTTGTTAAGTGTGTGTGTGTTGGGCAAAAGTGTGAAGCATATTTGTAGTGCTTAGGAATTGAAGACATCGAGTACTGTTACTTGGGACCCTCTGGCCAACCAAGTAAAAGGGTTGGGGAAGTTATGCTGACTTAGCGTTTGTTTACACTTTAGTGTTTGTTCACACTTTATATACAGACACGGCCACGGATGCATGTTTGGATGGATATGGGTTAGATGTCCCTACAAAAATTTGAAAGTTTTCAAGTTCTAATCATTTTAACAAGTTACACAAAAAATAAATTGGAACCAACGGGGGGTTGGTCCAAGTGGTAAGCAGCTTGGTATCGCTTAAACAAGATCCCGAGTTTGAGACCTTGTGTACGCAGTTATCTCCGCTGGGAGACTCACCCGCCATAGCCAGGTACGCGACTCGGGTCGATCTAAGCCTTGGATTCTGGACAGACAACCTAAAAAAAACAAAAAATAAATTGACAGATTTTTTTCTTCTCCAATAATTGATAGATGACTCAAAATATAGAGACAGGTAGGCCCCTTATTTGACTAAGTGAGGGATTAATATCTAAATTAGTCCTTAAAAAATATATGATGTTTTAAGTAATTCTTGATAACAAAAAATAAAAATAAAATGTCAATTCCTAAAAGGATTTTTAAAATGTTTTCCTATTAACGCTAGAAATTTTAAAAAAAAAGTCAATAAAATGACTAAGAAAAATAATATTTTAAAATTTTGTAAACTAAGGTGGCACTTTACTACTTAAAATATCAAAATTTCTCATGATCTAACTTGACTATTAATTAACCCTTAAGTGACGGGCGACAGCAGTACAGCATCCCCAAAAACGACCAATAACATAAACCAAGAAAAAACACAGTAAACAACAAAAACGACCGAGTTCACATAACAGAGGCTGAAAGAATTAGAAACAACCGCAAGCAAGTCTTGATTATTCTTTTCCAACTCTTCTTGCCTCTATCAAGAACAAGCTCAGTACCTTCATTTTTATCCTTATGAAGGTCCGTCAGAGCATTATCATCGGCTTACAAATCCAGACTTTTGCCTATCCCCCAAGTACAAAAATAAAAATTACCATATGCGGGTTACGTGGCTTAAAAAGAGTGGAAGCGTGGCATAGTGGGACAACATGAAAGTGGACGGTGGTGGATAACGTGCCAGTACCAGTACTAGAGACCAAGTCAAGTCATTGCTTTAGCCTTTGATAACCAGCCAAACATGAAAGAAAAAACAAAAGAATTATCCAATGAAATAGATTTGGAATTCTTTCTTGTCTTCCACTAAAGGGACCCAATTCGGAAGGGGCAGACAAGCTCAACATGTATATTTTGAACATGGGGGACACGGATACATAAATGTGGAAGCAGTCAAATGACAAAACCATAAGACACTGTTGGTTCACTCGTTTGGGCATGATGCACATTTTTACAAACTCAGAACAAGGTTGAACAATTGGATTTTCGTTCCTAATGCTGCTCTTTTCTCAATGGAGAAATCATTAAGTGGTAACGTTGGACTATCCTTTGACAGACTACAAAGTTGCACTTTAGACAAATATGCAAGAGAATTAATAATTGCGGTACAAACAAACATGTCACTGTTAGAGCGTAATTCAATCTAAACTTCATCAACATCTAATGATTTTCCTTCATAAATGGTAATGCATTCGTGCATCCATAATCCCGAGACATTCTCCCATCACTGTATTCTGTTCCTCGTCCTTTCATCATCAGTTCGCCATAAAATTTTTCTCCAGTTTTGTACATTGAGGAAAATGTTCGTACCCGCAACAATGTTGGTGAGGACAATGTTTCCAACAAAAATATATCGAAAGGAAAGTAAATGTGGAAGGCGCATTAGGAAATGCCGCGAGGAGGGGACGACACACGTGCATTCATGGCTTTCCCCCAATTATTGGATTTCTTTTTCCTTAAACATCAAGCCCTCTCGCTTTAAAACATATAATTTAATATTTTTTTTCATTTTAAAATAATTGTCTCCTTTATCTTTTATACATGTAGGGCTGTCAAAATGGGTCCGGTCCATTTACCCGGTTAAATGGACAGAGTTTACATGCAAAAAATAGGCCCACGAAAATTTAAAAAATAGATTTCTTTTTCCTTAAACATCAAGCCCTCTTGCTTTAAAACATACAATTTAATATTTTTTATTTTAAAATAATTGTCTCCTTTATCTTTTATACATGTAGGGCTATCAAAATGGGTCTAGTCCGTATACCCGGTTAAATGGACAGAGTTTTTACATGCAAAAAATAGACCCGCGAAAATTTAAAAAAATTTGGCCCGGCCTGTTTAAGCCTGGCCCGTTTGGCCCGTGGATCGGCCCGTTTGCCCGTGAATTTTTTTTAATTTTTTAAATAAATTTTTTTGAATTTTTTTTGAATTTTTTTTATTTTTTTAAAAAAATAAACGGGCTAACAGACAGCCCGTTTAGGCCCGCGGACTGACCATAAAAGAGCCGGACCCTAAAAATATTCATATTTTTGGGCCGGCCCGTTTAGACCCGCAGTCCATAAACGGGCAGGCCATAAACGAGCCGGCCCACCCGTTTTGACAGCCCTATATACATGTATTAAGAAAATGATAGGAAAAAATAAAAGTAAGAAAAAATTTGTTCTATCTACCTTATTTACCTAATTTTTTTAATGGTGGGTGGTTAAAGTTATTATGATCGATAAGTATGAGAGAAAAAATTTATTTAGTAAGGGTATGTTAAAAAATTAAATAATTAATGATGTTTAGAGTTAATAAGTGGATAACTATTTTGAAATAATCCAAAATAAGAAAGTGGATAACTATTTTGAAACGTGGTGAGTATTATATCAACTTAAACATTGTTAAATAATCAAAAAAATGTTCACAATGAAACATTAATTTATATTTGATTACATAGTTTTTTCAATTTTTATTTCTAAAATTCAAATTCACGAATTTGAATTAAAGAAGTGGAAAGAAACCTAAATAACCATAAAATTTGTGAATTCAATTTTTGTAAATAATAATTAAAAAAATTATGTAACCAAACATAAATTAAGGTATCATTATAAATATTTTTATGATTATTTAACATTTTTTAAGTTATATAATACTAAATTATATTTTTTTAAAGTGAAGGTTTGGTTAAATGGGCTAATCTGTTTAAACTTTTTCTAGAAGTACATAGGTAGCAGTAGAAGCTAATAAATATTATGTTTAGACGTAGCTATAAGAATACCAATTAGTGCTAAGTTGTGCATGCCATCGTAGTTGTGGTTGCTACCGTTGCAAATTGCAGGCGTTTATTTGGTAAACAAAAATTGCAGTCGTTGCGGCGCACCATCATTTTTAATTTATGGTAAATGTTTTGTATACATTAAAAAAGTTTTCACCAAATGTTCATCAACATTAAATATTGATTTTCTCTCTCCTTCACTCATTCTCCCTCATTTACGCTCTTCTCGTTCTATTCTTCTTCGTCTTTTTTATATTTTTTTCATTTCAACCACACACTCGCTTTTCATTTTTGTTCAATTATTTCACCAGTAACTGCTATTTTTTTTATTATGTTGTTTTCTTCTTCTTCGTTTTCTCTTTTCTTGTTCCGTTTTTTTCATTTCTTGTTCTTTATTCGTTTCCATCATTTTTTGGGGTTTGTATTCATTTTTTTTTCTTAAGACATTATGGAAAACATAAACGACGACATTTTTCTCTGATTCATAAAATTTGTGATATTTTTGCATGGTGTAATGTTTGTTTATATATGTTGTAATGTTTGTTTATGAGTATTGTAATATTTTTTTTATTTATTCGTTTCTGTGCGGTGTAATGCTTATTTGTTTATTAGTTTTTGTGTGGTGTAATGTTTATTCACATGTAGTGTAATGTTTGTTTATGAGTTTGTAACGTTTATTTTAGAATGTTGTAATGTTTGTTTATTTGTGGTATAATGTTTGTTTATGAGAGAGTGAGTGAGAGAGCAAGATAGAGAGTGTCTTCGCTATTTATTTTGTGTGAGATCTCATTTTATTTTGTTTTTTGTGTTTCATAATGTGTGTTTATTTTCTCTTCAACTTTTGTTCATCTATTTTGTAACATTTGTTTATGATAGAGCATGATTGCACGCTTTTTAAAGTGTCAGTAAGGACATGAGAGAGAACGCGACAGTTATTTTTTGACATTTAATGTGCCGCAAGTCTTGTTTTATCTCGCTTCTATACTTGAAAATGTTTGTTCATCAGTTCTTTAGTGTTTGTTCATGTGTATATGAAATGTTTATTCACGCATCTATAATATTTGGTAGACAATTGGTGGATACTTTTTAATGTACGTGTAGCATTGCTCTTAATTTATTCACTAATTATTAAAAAAAGAAACAACATGTTTTAAGTGAAATTTGGTTTGATGGACCGTTTGTCATGTAAACCAAATAAATGTGTGAAAAACATGAGGATTGGATCCTTGTAGTAAAGATGCGGTTTCAAGAACTATAATCACTGTTTATTGGAAGAACATGTAGTGTTGGTACAAAAATTGCAACATAATACAATGAAAAGGATTTAAATTACTAAGAAAATAGACTAGAAAAGAAAAGTAAAACAACAAGAATAAATAAAGAAAGAAATCAGAAATCTACTTGAGTATTCCCAATGCTTTAAGTTGCAGGAACATGTTGAGACTGTGAGAATTTCTTCAAGTAAAAAATTTCTCTTTTTCTGTTCTGGGCGTCCCTATTTATAGCCTTCATTGACCCTTTGCATGCTCGCCACGTGTATTCTCGGACGATTATAATTTGATTCTCAAAATTCCATTTTTCCCACTTCCCTTATTTTTTGCTTAGTGGGCGGTTATTTCCTCTATAAAGTTCTACACATTCTTTGTAACCGCCACCTTTTGTTAGTGAGCACACCTTGATGTAGGTAACTTGCGAGTCGAACGTGTTTTCTCCTTAGGCTCATCATATCTTAGCAAATCGGAAGGTCGAGTCCTTTATTTCGTATTATCATTTTATCCAAGGCTAGATTAGGGTCGCCTATAATCATCAAATTAGGTCAATTCATTGCTTGCTCTTGAACTCTTAATGGTCTTCTGCTAATTCTTAGTTAAATAAAGAATATTCTTCTTGCACAATTGTTCGTTTGATTGATCCCATTTCTTTCAACCACTCATGGTCGACTCACGTTGTCGACCGTGAACTTCCCAATCTTGCATGTCCTTGACTGCACTAGTAGGGCTTTTCTTTTAACCCTTTCATTATCCTTGAGAATCCCCTTGATGATTATACCTGATTACCCTTATCATATATTTTCACAATAATAAGATGCCCCCTAATATTTTTCTTTTTTGAAGAAGGGTAAAAAAGGAAAATAGTATAATTTTGATGGCTCTCTACCGAGATTTGTGTCTGCTTTATTTAATATTAAAAAACCCCAAAAAATAATTTATAGGTTTTCTTAGGTCATCATTACTAGCCCTATCACCTCATCACCTATCTCGAGGTTATTTTTCTCAAAAACCCTTCCTTTTCTCATAAGAACTTTTGTCATCCCTGACTCAAAAACCCTTCCTTGTCCCTCCATTGCCATTCAAAACCTCTATTTTGTGCCCTCCAAATTGAGGGGTCAAGAGAGTTTGAGTCACAAATCTCCCTTCTACGCCTCATTAACCTTCTTAGACATCCAAACAAGGTAGTAGCTAGATTGAAGTATCTTCACTCATTGCCTCTCCCTCTGTGTTCATTAATGGTCATGCCCTTTCATCACTTCTAAATCTCCTAAACATAACCTAAGTGCATCACCCACTACGCTTAAGGCATCTTAATTGATACGATCAACACATTTATATATATGTGTGTGTATATATATTATGATGAGAATAATAATATTCATATCATTAACAACTCTTTAAAAATGATACTAATAAAACCAAATTTTATAATAAGTGATACTTTAAAAAAAAAAGGATAACTGATAACTAATTTTTTTTATCGAATAGGATAATTTAGTATTTGAAGCTGTATCCGTATTTTTATATAGAGTTGTGGTATACTATATTGTACGAGGGATTCTATGTCAAGTGAGAATTCTTTCATTAGATTAGATAAGGCTTCACTAATACTTATACTTTAATGAAATTTTATTCAATATCAAATAAGATATGAGTCGACACAACATAATATCTTAGGCACATCTCAATTAACATTTCTCTCATGCATGACGTGTTCCAGCACATATTACTAAGAAGGTAACAGTGCTTTTATTGAATTTCAGTGGGCACAGTAAATTTATATTTGGCTACCGTAAATTTAACTAAGTTTGTGGGTCAAACAAACAAAAAACAAACAAAATTAGACAAAGAACTGTAGCAGGCCAATTTTGGAAGGGTCCATCATGAGCTTAAAGTATTGGGCCCCACGTTAAATGCACCAACGTTAAATTATTTGGAGCCGCATGAACCTGGCAATGCAAGTGGCCAACATCTGACACGTTGGCAGTGTAACTAGTGGTTCGGAGCAATCGCTGAATTACATGGGACCCATTACTTTTGTGCTCTGCGATTAGTTTCCCCAAAACATCGCCTCTTATAAATGCTGTATCTCCATAGTAGCATTTCAATGGCTCATTTTTATACATTTTAATTCTACTATTTTAAGTTTCACATTTTTTTACATAATTAAAAATGAGAAAGAGAGAGTTTCACTTTTATGAAGTAAGCAAAATAAGTAGTTAAAGTCTTTCTAATTGTGATGGATCCGTGCTTAATTCTGACAGTGCACGATGCGGGGGTCTGATTAGAGATGAATCAGGAAGCTTTGTTACGGGCTTCTCGGACAAATTGGGTTTGACATCCATCACCATAGCTGAGTTGTGCGGCATTTTACACGTGCTAAATATTGCTTAGCGATGTGATTTTCAACAAGTGCGTCTCGATTGCGACTCTCAAAGTGCTATCAAACTCATTCAGAATGGCCATAATCACTTACATCCAACAATCTCGATCATATCTTGTATTCGCGAGCTTTTATCAAGGAATTGAGTGGTGCATCTCTAGCATTTTTTCAGGGAATCCAACCTCTTGCCAATATGAGTCATCATCTTGATAATTTTGATATCGTCTATTTTGATGCGGCCCCGGCAGCTTCTCACCCTTCTCTTTTGAATGATGTGATGCAGATCGCGTGACCTCATGGAAGCTAATTTTCTCTGTTGTTTTTCTTTGAACTTTAACCCCTTTGTCTACTAAAAAGAATAGACCAAAATCTTCCTTATCAAATTATTGTCCCAAACTCGATCTCATCCAATAAAAATTTGACACCTAAATTTAATTATTTAAATATTTTTCATAATTTTTTATAATATTTCAATGATGTCACGCATTGTACCCCATTTTCTCTCGTTAGATCTAAATCTATGGCTACTAAGTATATATCATTACCGTCGACCACCACAGCATCGTCGCCGTTGTCATCACTGCACCATCCCATCATTACCACTGTCACCACATCACCTCTCAATCTCACCACCCCCTGCTTCTCCGACACCTTATTCCATGACATATCTTTGCTCTCTTTCCTCCACAACCTCTCACTCACCGAAAATAGTATTTATTTGCTGTGTATTTTCTATATTGCGTATCATGTTATAAGATCTCATAACAGTGTAGAACTATATTTCATATATTTCAACGAAGAAACCTATAATAAAGAGAAAAAATAAACATATCCTCAAAGAAACTCAAAATAAAGAAAAAACAAATGAGTGAGTCAAAAGTCAAACTTATTTGAGTTTGATATATTTACATCATTTTAATCGAATTCAATTTCTCTTTTATATCAGTTCTAAGTCATTAGTTGATTCCAAATCATGAAATTAAATTTCATTTCTTAAGTGAATTCAATTCCAAGAGCGTTTCTAAATTATTTATTAAGATGTCAAAATTATTCAAAGTTTTTACTATTCAGAATATATGACACTTTAATATGCAGACATATAAAATAGATAATATAATCTTTTAAAATTGACTAAAATATTAAAAATCTTAAATGTTTGAGGACCAAATCGTTTCATCTTACATTTAGGAAATGAATTATCCTGAAACTACTTTATCCCCTAATCCATTTTGGTAAAGGATAAAAAAAAAGTAAGAAAAGTTTCATGCGCCTTTTAATTTGAGAAGCATTTGATGCCTAGGTGGAACAAATCAATAAGTGCCATGTGGAGAGATATTATTATTTATAACTTGGTGAAATTACAAAAATATCCTTTTTAATTTTCCTCCACCTTCCACAAGAAGAACAGAACCATGCCTCTACAATCTGACGATGGAGGTCTCCTACACCCAAGAAAGGATTCGCCCGTTTTAAGCCGAACAAAACTACACACTTGCAAATTCGAAACAACCCCAACTTTCATGTGTTTTATCCTTCCAATCCATTGGAGAGCAGCACTTGTAGATCTAGCAATGCCACTTCTCAAATTCCTAATCCCAAAACAAGTACATAAACATCCAAAGCAAACACTTTAAATAACAAGAGTTACAGCTTGGTGAATTCATCACAAGATGCAGCTCCTATTTCCTTTGCTACATAATAGGGAACTTAACAACAAATTGTTAAATTTGTTAAGTTAGTTAGTAGCAGTTAGTTTTGCTGTTATATTTACAACCTGACATTGCTTGTGATGCAAGCCATCTATGCTGTATATATATCTAAGCTTGCAGAAGCCAAGCTCAAGTAATGAAATCATTCAATTTCCATATTCAGTTTTCTATCACTACACTCCCTTGTTCTAACACTACCTCTGTAGCAATGATACCAGCTCTGGTACCAAAAGGAAAACTCGTCGTTGATTAGGTCACCAGCCGAGTCGCCTCATCTATAGCAAGGTCCACCAGCCGCATCCACCATGCCCTCCGTTCTCTAAACCTCCTTCGCCGTCAATGGTTCTCGAAGCTCCGCCGCCGGCAATCTAGATGAGATCGCCAAGCACTTTTGTCATTTGCTCGGACAACCGACAACGACGTTGTTGTTGGCTGATTCACCGACGGCATTGTCGAATTAGAAAGGAAGCACATTGTATGGTATCCGAGGTTGAACCAACAACCGACACGGTTGAGGCCCAAGGGAGTTTTGACTCAATCTTAACTTTACCCTCAACTTTTTGGATTAAAAAATAATATCATATCTTGCTCATGACTTTTACAAATAAAAATTTTAACCTTATAAAAAAATATTTAAAACTTAACCTTTTTATACCCTATACTTGATGCTTTCTAAAAGAATACTTTTATATTTACATGATATAAGTATTAATTATAAAAGATAATTATTTTAGTACATAACAATAATTTAATTTAAATTAGCAACTACACAATTCATAAAAATCAAATATAAATAATTATTTTAAACAACAAAATCGTAAACTAAACCAAATACTTAACTACCTACAATTATTAGAATAGTTGCTCAAGTTCTTGTGACATGCTTAAGCCCTACCATTATTTATACATGACAATACCATAATTTAATTCAGGGGCATTGTGCCAATGCTATCAATCAAGCAAGAAAAGACACTTAGCATATGGTGGTTTAACTATTCCTACCGAATTCCACACATGCTTTGGCTGAGGGATCTTGATTTCCATGTAATCATGACCCTTTACGTGCAAAAAAAGAGTGTTGGCTTAGCAACGAAGTCCTCAAACTTTGTTGACTGTCAAACCTACAACTTCCAACCGCCAAGCCAACAACAACCAATATAGAATGGTTACAAGCCAAGGCACAAGCACAATATTCTTCTGATCACATTACAAAGAAACCATCCAACTTCACACAAGCAAGTGAAAACATATTGGTATGCATCTATATTATATGTTGTGTATATGCATCATGTCAAAAGAATTCAAAGCAGAAAAACGCTAACCAGGTTCACCATATGGCCTAACCCTCCGACCTTCACCATATGGTCGAATCATGTTAATGCTTATGAAAGAGGGGGAAAAAAGGGATGGAAAAGGAAATCGTGTTTTGTTTCTTGATTTTAGTTTTGATAGAAGAGGAAGCACCAAGGTGAGGATAAAATTATGAGTCCCGCTACACGTACACCAAAAAATATACACCATACATACACCCTATTCTTATATACATAAAGTTTGTGTTTTAATGTCTGTAATGTTTGTGCACTTAATTAAGTATAATTGAGGATATCATCTATAAGTTTGTAATGTTTGTGCACTCATGAGAATAAAGTTTGTGCATTACTAATGGTGTATGTATGAGTGTATAAAATTGGGTGTACATGTAGCATTTTTGTAAAATTATAAGCTTACAAATATTGGTAACTAGCTGCAAAAATACTAAAAAAGTTGGTATGTGTATAGTATTTGATATCACTCATTGTTTATCACTAAAACAATATTATTAATAAGGACTAATTTGATCTATATACCCTTAATAGATGGGGGGCGGGTAAAAAAAGGGATGAACTTTCAATATAATTTTCATAAAAGTGTGGAAGGCGACAGGTCGGAGAGGAGCCGCGGAGGGTGGAGGTTGGAGAGGTTTAGGGATTTGAATTGAATTGGGGATTTTTTTTTAATTATTGGAACTTGAAAAAATTAGGTTTGAATTGAGGATTTTTTTTACTATTGATTTTAATTGTAATTTTGGATTGGGAATGTTGTTCTGGAATCAGTATAAGAATACCCATTAATTAGAATGGGGTAATATTTGAAAATTAAAAGTAGGGTAAGTTTTGAACCAAACAAGAGTTATGTGGGCAAAAATATAAATTTCAGTAAAAAGGATGTGGACTCACTTCATTGAACTTGGTAAAATGTGATTGATCCACCTATCTCATTTCTGTGGATACCAGAGTCACCACACCACCAGACAAAAAAAGTTGTAGAAAATACTTTGAGAGAATGAAAATAATATTTTTGTGTTTAAAAATGTTGGTTGTTATTGATAAAATTGTTGATTCTTGTTTCTATTAAAAGAGAGCGGAAAAAAAAAGAGTAAAAAAGAGTGAGAGAAAAGCAACAATAGTATATACAAGAGAGGGAATGACAGTAATAATTTTTATTTTCTCTCATTTTTAAATTATTTTAATTCCTTGCGAATCTCACCAATTATTTATATCTTATGCATCTATTTTATCCTTTTATTAAGTGGTTGTACAAGGATTCTACTCATTGGGTAGCCAAATAACATTATTCCTTAAAAAAAAAAAAAAAAAACCACTATCTTATATCAAATTTATAAGTGTAGGGCCAAGTGGCCAACAAAGTGGGGTCATGTAAATGTGCGGCGTATGGAATCACAGGACATGAATCTCTCTCCTCGCGGGGCGCGATTAAATGAGCGTAGTGGAACTTGTGTTGCTGGTGACAAACTGATCCAGCACCGCACATTACACCCAGCACCCTGACCACTCACTCCTCTCTCTCTCTCTACCTGCGTCTATGTTCTCTCTGGCAGCATGAACTCCACCACCACCGCGAGCGCGGCTCCTCAATCACTGGTAACACCACCACCCGGTGATGCCTCTGCCAAGAAGATCAGAAAGCCTTACACAATTACCAAGTCAAGGGAGAGCTGGACTGACGAAGAACACGACAAGTTTCTAGAAGCTCTTCAGCTGTGAGTCCACATCTTTCAATTTTGAGAACCAATTCTGATTTTATCTGTGTAGTTATTGACCTTTTTGTTGCTCTTTATGGTCAATTGAGCGTTTTTTTTCTAGATTCTTTTCATCTAACCCAGTACCTACCTCTTTTGATTTATTTTCTATTTGAACAAATACTTCTCCCTCCGGTACCAATTATTTGATGTTTTGAGGAAGAAAAAACAAATTGGTTCCTAATTTTAGGTGGTTGTCATGTATGTGAAAAATTTGCGGTTAACTTTTAAATTTTATGTGATATTAATAGAGTGGGGTAGTTAGATATTGAAAATTTAGTTAGATAAGAAGATTTCATTATTCAGTCTTGAATTTATGTTTCTTAATTATGGTGCATCTTACTAAAGTGACGAATAAAATAGAGGAGGGGGAACTGTATTTAGCAAGCATTTCTTCTTCATTTTAGTCACATGGAGAACCCAATTGATGCTAAGCCTTGTAGGTTGAAGATGGAGAGTGGCCAGGTTGTTTGAACATATGGAATGAAAATTAATTTGATACGTTTTTGGTACAACAGAAATATGAGAAGGTAGCTGATAAAATGTACTCCTTTTCAGTATAGGTTATAAGCTGTAATTTTGGTTGAAATTTAATTTTGGTCTCTGCTCTATTTTCCATAATTTCGTCTTCTCATTCATTTCCTCAACCAAGCAAACTTAAAAATTACTTCGGTAGGTTATGCTTGACGTCCTTCATGTAAAATTACCGTAGCTAATTTTCTTACCCTGTCAATGATCTTGTTCAGCCTTTAATTTTTTTACCTAAATGTAGCCTATATGGATTAAATTTTGAAGTGAGGTTCTTTGCAATTTAATGCCTGATATCTTGTGTATTATTCAGATTTGACAGAGATTGGAAGAAAATTGAAGATTTTGTAGGATCAAAAACAGTTATTCAGGTTAGGAGAGACTACTTTTGAGCTCTGCATTCATTTTCCTTTTCATGTCTATAATCTATTTGGGCATCATTTGTCACTAACTAATAACTTTGCAGATTCGAAGCCATGCCCAAAAATACTTCTTAAAAGTTCAGAAGAATGGAACATTAGCACATGTGCCTCCCCCACGTCCTAAGCGCAAAGCTACTCATCCCTACCCACAAAAGGCATCAAAAAACGGTTTGCTTCTATTTGAGATGGTGATATTCTGTCCCTAAAAGCGCAAAATTTCCCAAACCCCTGACATGCTACTTACTGGGTTTCCAGTTTTGGTGCCGCTGCCAGCATCCATTGGTTATGCTGCTTCAACAAATACCCTTGCACCAGGGTATGCCACATGGGATGAAGCTTCTCTACTGTTGAACACCAGATCAAATAAATCAATGACCTGTCAGGATGAACTCAATAATCTACAAGGAAATGAAGGCAAGGCATGCATATTTCTTTTTGTTATTGTTTGTTTTACATCAATAGTCTACATCGGCTATACTGAATGGAACTTCCACCACTTATTTATGTTTATGGTGTCTCTAATTCAGCTGATATTGGATCAAAGGGGATAACACAGATTAGCAACAGCAGCCTTAATGGTGTTGGCAACTCTACTAGAATGCTACCGGGTTCTGAGATGCCAAAGCAAGGGAAACAAGCTCCAGTGATTCAGGGTAATTTCTTATGTATATTGAATTTTGTTGTGTTCCTTTGCAAGTTTAATTTAATAATGGATGGTGATCTGTCATTTTTACCATACTTTAGGTTTGCCAGACTTCGCTGAAGTTTACAGCTTCATTGGAAGTGTTTTTGATCCAGATACAAATGACCATGTCCAGAAGCTGAAGGAAATGGATCCTATAAATTTTGAAACTGTGAGTTGAATGGAACTTATCATCATTTAATTAAATGCTTGCTGCCCCCTCCCCTCCGATCGAAGTAATTGTAGAGGTGAAACTTAGACGCATCATTAGATACAAATAGATTCGCTTGAAAAACTATTGGTATTATGAAACTAGATTTGGACTAAGATTGTTGCCTGAGTTTGCCAGTACTGAATATTCTCTAACATTAGTTATGAGAGATGATAAAGTATTCCATAAAATTGAAATTTACATTTCCTTGGAAGTTTGCTTGAAAAGGTAGGTTCTAAGTTTTGAAAGTTGTGGGTTGATATAAACCTCAAAATTACATTCATGGCATATATAATTAAGTAGTTTCTGTTTGTGGTCCCTTTTAGTTGTAAAGTAAAGGAGCATTATACTTTTTCTCACTTTGATCAGTAGCGAAATATAAGGCTGGTTGCTCCATTCCTTTTAAGCTTTTAAAAAGTTTGCCTCATTAAGGGCTATGAATATGGTTATTTTATACTATGTGCGTTGAAGCAAGATAAGGTGAGGTCTCATAAACTAATCAAAATGTCATGGGAAACACTTGTGCCTGGCTATTGGTGATACTCTGGTGGAAGCTTGGTGTAAAGTTTGTTAAAGTTATATATTTACACTAAGGGATGACTGTTATGCATCTTACCGATGAAATAGCAGAACAGTTTGACTCTTGATGAGCTTTTAAACGTCGTTGTAAACATAACGATCATCATACATAACACTTAAGCTTGATATCACTGTTTTAAGTTCTGTTCTACATTTTTTTGTTAAATGCATGGAATATTACATCTATCTGAATGAAAGTATGATATACTTACCATTTTTAAGGTCAAAAGGCCCAAAACAACTTACCATTTGCAGAAATGTCTTCATTCTTCAGTAATCTTTAGAGGAGTAGTTCCTATTTCTCTGCCCTATTCTTTTCTGCATGCACTTGAAAAGCAAAATGAGGCCAAAAAAAATAAGAGGCTATGGCACAATTTTCATTTCAGTACAAATACTAATCTTTATTTCTCAATTCTCTGTTTGATAGAATTGACTTGAGTATATTATTGTTCTTTTGCAGGTTTTGTTATTAATGAGAAACCTTACTGTCAACTTGTCTAGCCCTGAATTTGAGCCTATTGTAAGTTTCAAAATGAATCCCAAATATGTTCATATACTTTTGCAACATGTTTGCAAAGACAAGGCTATTTTATTTTGAAAGAAATGAAATTGTATTATTTCCATGTCTCATTTTGTCTAAAATGAATTATCTGCACTATTTTGTACTTTGATTATATTTAGTAGCAGTGACTCATCAAGTTGATATGCTAAATCCATAGATATCCCCCAGACATTGCTATCTGTAGGATATGCCACCACATCTCCAACATGTTTTATTTTTCTGAGCAAATAAAACATGAGCACTGATTTAATCCCTCATTCCCTTGTATATGATTCTGAATCCTTATAACTCTGGCTATGCATAAATTTTTTGTCGTTATCACTGCATGACATGCTTTGGTAAGTCAAAATGGTGACTTGCTTATTAGTTATTACAGTAGAGAAGCCCAAACAGAGACAGCTTCCCCTCTCTCCTCGCCAGCACATGCCCAAGTTTTCACTTTTCGATTACATGTAATAGGATTTACATGTTAGAAATTAAGTCCGATGCATTAATTTGCTATTAGCCCCCAATTACTTGAAAAACTACCATAGTTATTAGATGAATGTGTATGCTTTTAAAGTTGTTTGGTCTACTAACACAGTACAACAATAACTATAAATCCTAAACTTTCCTCACTAGGTGGTATACTAACGCAGTAAACAACTAAAATGAGCTTTTATCGAAGGAGGCACATAGGAATTAGCTAGAGATTGTCTAAAGAGGCACATTTTTCCAAAGAAGGTTAATAAATTTTTATTTAAATATCTAAATTTTTATAATGGTCTCCCTCAATACATAATTTTTTATCTGTCTCTTAGGCCAAATTATCTAGTCATAACAATTAGCCCTTCCAAATTGGACCTAGATACCTTTCTACAGAAAGAAAAGCCGAAGAGCTTCATCATTCTTATTATTACTATTATTATCATTATTTTTCCTTGGGCCTTGTCTTACTTGTGATGACTGCTGGAGGCCTATCTCATCTGCTTCATTCTTGGAGGAAAAAACAAAAAATCCAAGGCAGAATAGAGCTATAGCTGCTTAACCATTCCCATGAAGTAGTCTTTATGAAATAACTTAAATGAAACTTTGCGATTTGTCTCTGCATCTGACATTTGATTAGTCTATCTTTATTTTGTTGCTTAGAAGAAGGTATTGTCAACCTATGATGTCGATACCGTGGCAGTAGGAGTAACAGCAGGAATTGATGTCAAGAAGCAAACAAATGATCTATCGTGTCAAACTGCTTAATCACTAGCAATTTGTTGATTTGGTATGTATTTTTCTGTTTCATACGGAACATTTTTTATTCTCTCAGTTAACTTTTGTTTCCGCATATGTTTTTATTGTAACATCTTAAACAGTTAGGTAGGTCAAATTTGGATGAAAGACCGAGGATTTGCTGTTCTCGCTCAAAAGCCTGTAAATGTGTATCCCTAGTCCTTTGTAACACAGCCGGGGTAGTGTATGTTAGAGAAATGCTGAAGAGTAGAATAGTTTTTCAGCTGATTCTAATGTCTATAACAATTAATTGTATTGCGGTGACTCTCGTAGCTCTTTTAGAGATACTGTCTTCGAGTAGGACACAGCTCTTATAAGGTGTTTGTAATGGTTACATATGTATCAAAGAAAAACTGTAGAAAAAAAAGGGTTGTCTATCAATGTGGCTCTTCGTTGCCAAATCTGTGTAAAGACAGACTTTGACATTCGCATTTGTGTTTCGTTCGTGTTGCTCTAATCTTATTTTTTATTTGATCTTGATTAGCTTACTTTCATCGCTTCATTGGTGTTTATTGAACCTGACACTAAAACATTTGGCGACTCCACTACGGAGGCTCCGGAAATGATGGACGTAAACTAATCAAAGTCTAATCTTTACACAGATCTTGATTAGGTTACTTTCATTGTATCGTTGTTCATCGATTTCTAAATGAATTTTGTACTAAATCAAATCTAAATAGAATTGACCTTAATTTATTTCCTTTGGATTACAGAATTAATTTGAAAATTTGAATACAGTGCAGGTACCACCATGTCAACAAGCCATTCCAACCATTAATCAAATTGATTTTTTTTTTTTTGGCTACTGCTATAAAAGAAAAGACAAGGTTGGAAAATAGTTTCCCTATAATCAGAGCACTGAGGAGAGAGTGGAACCCAAGAGGAGGATCCTCCACTAAGCTGAAAATACTCTCTGCCATGGCCTCTTCTTTGAAAAAAAATGAAAAATCCACTTCTTGTTTTTTCTTTTTCCTTAAATTAATGTTTTTATCCCATTGAATTTTTTATTGATAAAGTTCTTAAAAAGACAACTTTCATTACGAGGATTGTACTTTTTTTTTGCTTCACTAAATGTAAGTGACACCTTTGAGATTAAGAATAACATCTATTTGCCTATTCTTTCCCTCTATCTCTTCTCTTACTTTTTTCTATCACTCTTCTAGTTAGTTTTATATATATAGAATTCTTTTTCTTTTTCTTTTCAAAAAGTAGGATTTTATATTCTCAGTCGTAGAAATGACGAAACCAACCAAACGCCCAGCCCATGAATCTATCACAAATCTTTCGTCGTTTTCAAGCCCAAAATATACACACTACATTCCAAAGCCTCCGATCCGATAACTTTTTGGCCCGAACCACTCCCGAAACCCTAACAAGCAAAACTCACTGACCCTGGAATACCCATTTTACACACTCACTATATATTTTCATCTTAACCCACCCCTCATTCCCCCAACCCTAGAACAAAAAACCCTAGCTCCACCAACTCACCCTCACTTTCTCAACTCCATCAATGGCCGCAGCAGCAGCACGCCCCCTCGTATCCGTGCAGCCCCTAGATGGTGACATGGCCACCGATTCCCCACCAACCGTCGTTCTCCCCGACGTCATGAAGGCCGCCATCCGCCCCGACATCGTCACTTACGTCCATGACAACATTTCCAAGAACTCCCGCCAGCCCTACGCCGTCAGCCGCCGCGCCGGCCACCAGACCTCCGCAGAGTCCTGGGGAACTGGCCGCGCCGTCTCTCGTATCCCTCGCGTTCCCGGAGGCGGAACCCACCGTGCAGGCCAGGGAGCCTTCGGCAACATGTGCCGCGGCGGACGCATGTTCGCCCCTACCAAGATCTGGCGCCGCTGGCACCGCAAGATCAACGTCAACCAGAAGCGCTACGCCGTGGTCTCCGCCATCGCCGCCACCGCCATCCCGTCACTCGTCATGGCACGCGGCCACCGCATTGAGGAAGTCAACGAGCTCCCACTCGTCATCAGCGACGCCGCCGAGGCCGTCGAGAAGACGAAGGAGGCGATCAAGGTTCTCCGCCTGGTCGGCGCCTACGCAGACGCCGAGAAGGCCAAGGACAGCCACTCAATTCGCCCTGGAAAGGGGAAAATGCGTAACCGCCGCTACATTTCCCGAAAGGGACCGCTGATCGTGTACGGCACCGAAGGAGCCAAGGCCGTTAAGGCCTTCCGAAACATTCCTGGCGTTGAGGTCGCCAATGTGGAGAGGCTCAATTTGCTGAAGCTCGCACCCGGAGGACACCTCGGGAGGTTTGTGATTTGGACCAAATCGGCTTTCGAGAAACTTGATTCGATCTATGGTTCCTTCGAGAAGACTTCGGAGAAGAAGAAGGGGTATGTGCTTCCTAGGGCTAAGATGGTTAACGCCGATTTGGCTAGGATTATTAACTCTGATGAGGTTCAGTCTGTTGTGAGGCCCGTTAAGAAGGAGGTGAGAAGGGCCACACTCAAGAAGAATCCATTGAAGAACCTCAATGTGATGCTGAAGCTGAACCCTTATGCCAAGGCTGCTAAGAGGATGGCATTGCTTGCTGAGGCGCAGCGCGTTAAGGCTAAGAAGGAGAAGCTTGATAAGAAGAGGAAGATGACTGTCCCCAAGGTTAGTGAACATGTTTCTCTGTGTAGCGTATTGTATTTGATAGATTACTGGATTGTATATTGTGTGATGTTGTGGTGCTTTAGACTTAATTTGACATGTTTACTGTGTTGAGGGATATTTCTTTTTGTGTTTGTGTATATAATGTTGGTATTATATCTAAAAATGTTTGGTTTGTGCATGTTAATAATCTTTTGAGAGATATTGCGCACTTTCTTACCCACATTATTGCTTCTGTTAATGATAGTTAGGTTCTCTCAATTTTGGTATTTCATATTGATTGGCATGTATGTCTCAGTTTTGTATGTAGTGTTTGTGTTTTCGTAACTGTAGGTGGTCTGTTAAATTGAGCAACATGTTATTGCATTTGGGTGACTACTTTGATGAACTCTTTTAAGTTACAGATTACAGTAGCAAATGAGCATGGGTTATCTATAATTATAGATGTTCAACTATGTTTATGCTGAGGAGTTGGTGAATGTTGGTTTAGGAAATATGTCCCCCTTTTAGGATTCTCTCCATTTTGTGTTGATCTTTTTGGAAATTTTAGCTCGTTTGGATATTAGTTGATTGCCTCAATGTTGTTGATTGTTTTAATTGACACATTATTTTTACTTTTATTTGCCAGGAGGAAGCTTCTGCTATCAGGGCAGCAGGAAAAGCATGGTATCAAACTATGGTGTCAGACTCTGATTACACAGAATTTGATAACTTTTCTAAGTGGTTGGGTGTTTCACAGTGAAGTTTACCAAGCATTGTTTAGATTTTTGTCTAGATATTTGTTTAGGTCTCTGTTATGATTATTTTTGGTTTTGTGGGTTAATTTTATCATAATGTGATGCAGACAGTATGGAAATTTTGTTTTTACTTGTTTCGGTGCAAACCCTATCTTGTTTTAGTGCATTGGCATGTTTTTATTGCTTTGCTATGTTTGTTTCTTACTAGAACTATAAAATCTTGTTTTTGTTGATCATGCTATATGGCCGACTGATTTAGTGGAGACTTGGTTATTTGTGTTCTTATATGACATCAATGACAGGCCTAAGCCCAAAATATGACCCCCAAAGAAAACTAATTATGTATCCAAGCCAAAACTACTGTGTGATGGCAAGCTTGTGATCTAGGCACCATGGGCTTGATGTAATGCAGTATTTCATGATTTACAGTAATTTCCTATACGAAGCTGTAGGTGTGTTCATTCGGATTAGTTGTTTTGGGTTGGCTTGTTTTAACTGTGATCGGGTTTGATTGATTTTTTAAAGTAAAAAATACACTTCACCTGACCAACTAGTCAAAATTGGTTAGCTTTTGTATGAAATGTAGCTTGACTAATGTTGGAGACCCTTGAGTGAGTGAGGGAGGGGTGTGTGTGTGTGAGCTTTCAAAATAGGCTGATGGGCTGACCGGTAACTAGGCAATTTGTGGGCTTAAAAAGTTAAGAAAATTGGGTTAAGGATGTGAATCGGTGTATAGTTGTATGTTTATATTCAAAATGAACATCTATATCTTTCATGATATGAGATATGAGATAGTTTTGTTAATGAATGGTCAAGATGTAATCATGACTCTCTCATGAGTGGATCTTGATCCTTTACTTCCATAATGCCTATCTATGTTAGATTTATATGCTTTATGATTCTAAAAAAAGATTTTGCACCGCATTTTCGGAGTAATTTGGAGATGGAATGGACATGTTTAGATACTATCCCTTGTCACAAAACGGGGCAAGTTATACTAAGCATGTTCTGGACCATCTTTTATCTTTTGGTAATTAAATGGGGCCAAAGCCCAAAGAAAAGAAACTAAACATAAGCAGAGCGGGGCTAGCGGACGCCATTTACATCACTATTCAGAATACGGACGGCAACAGTTGGGGGATTATCCCAGATGTGAAGCCCAGCAGCTTTAGTGCTGTTTCGTGCAATCCAATTGGCGTGCCTATTTCCTTCCCTATACGAATGGTTAAAGAACACGGTCCAATTTTTCTAGAGCCAACTCAGAATCTCATCAATGAGGTGGTTTCTCGACTCTCTGCTGTTGGCAACAGAGGAGAGGGAGGAGTTGGTGGCAGTAGAGTTGCTTTTGATGATAAGCTTCTTGACACCTTTCTTCCAAGCGAATTCAAGCTCAATCAGGATCCCCAGAGCTCAGGCTGAGTAATCATTACAAATCCCGATATTGTAGGAGAAACCACCGGACTAGTTACCAGAGGTGTCCCTCAAAATGGCTCGCAACCAGCTTTACCTAGGCTGCCACACGCTGCACCATCGTTATTTAACTTAGTCCACCCTTCCGGGGTGGGTGTGGGGGGTTGATGCTGAGATGGGTGTTGAAGTTTAGGGTGAGCCTGTCGTTTAGATTGAGGGCAAAGAAGGTTGGGATCATCAAGTAGGTCCATACTTTGGAAGCCGCATAGAGGTCCCTAATGGCGCGTAGAGTGGTTTCCATCTTTAACCCAACATGCAATTGTCATGACTACATACCTCAGGGGGAAACGGTGGTGGTTTGTGTTTGAGAGTGGGATTTCAAATTTGGAGATTTAGGAATTTTAATTTTTTTTAATAAAAAAATCGGGTTGGGTCGTATATGTTCCGGGTTGATGGGTCAAATTAATTGAACCACGTGACACACTACGTCCGCGGAGTTAACTGACACGTCGTCACCGTCGGTTCCCAAACGTTTACAGGAATCAAAATCAAACTATCAAAATTTACAGGGACTAAAATCTCTACTAAGGGACTTAAATCAAACTTTTCCATATTACAAGGTTTAAAAATTTAATTACCCTTTTTTTTCATTTTTTTTAAACAAATAGTGTTGGGTGGAGTTTTATAAGTAATGAGTGGGTCAGTTTTGGGTTGATGGTACGCCATGTGACACATTTAATGGACACGTCAAGAGAAATTGTCTCCTAAACTAAAACGCAACCAAATTTTTTTTTCAAAGATTAATTCCTAATAAAAATTTTATAAGGACCAAACACAAATTTTTTAATTTTACAATGACTAAAAATATATTTATGCCAAGATTATTTTACTCCTAATTTTTTTGGAAAGATTCTTTTTCAAAAAAATATTTTTTTAAAAAAATGTTAAAAAAAAAATACCAACAATTTTTTTACCAAAATGTTTTTTTAAAAAAAATATTTTTTTAAAATTCCAAAATAAATGGAAAAAATATATTTTAAATATTTTTCCCAAAAAATAAATAAATTCAAAAACTAATTTTTTTAAATACATTTTTTCAAAAAAATTATTTAAAAAAAATTTCAATTCCTATTTTTAAAAGGATAAAAATATAAATTAATTAAATAAAATAAAATAAATTTTTATTTTAATGAACTTTAAACATGATAATTAATTTTTAATGAATTCAATTTACATCTTATATAATTGATTCTGAATACAATAATCGATTTACAATTTAAATAAATCTAATTTAAATTATTTCTAATCAAATTATTTGTCATCTCATTTGATTTGAAAGGCGGCGTTTGCTTCCTAGAAATCGCTAATGTATATGACGTCGCTCTACATTCCGCGGCAAGTTTCATGCCATTGACTATATTACAAGTGGCACCTTATTTTCTCATCTTTGTCGTGTGCATGCTTTGGGTCCAAAAGCACCCGATCTATTTGTCCGAATCATGTCGCGGCACCTTCTCCAACCGTAAAATAAAATACGCAAATCTAATATGACCCAAAACGAACACTACAATCTTCTTCTCCAGTAAGCGTCCTTATAAATTAGTCCACCTCAAGTCCAATACTAATTAATCACTCATCACTTTGCGAAGTATCGCTGAGCACTGTGTTTTGGTCAATCCAGAGGTCTTTCTTCTACATTATCATGTTTTCTTTCGTTAATGATAGTTCTCTATTCATTTTAAGGTTTAATTCATCTGTTTCCCACCACTGATTAGCTGGGTTGCTTCAATCCTTATTCCTTATTTTATGTGTTGTCTTTCTTTTGATTCAATTTAAATCGAACAGGATTATACGAAGATTTTTACGATGGGGAAGAGTTACCCTGCCGTTAGTGAGGAGTATCAGAAAGCTATTGACAAGTGCAAGAAGAAGCTTAGGGGACTCATTCAAGAGAAACAATGTGCTCCCATTATGCTCAGATTGGCGTATGCTTTTTCAGAATGAATTTTATTTATTTATTTATGATTGTTAGCTGAAACTTGCTGATGATTTGTGGTGTGTTTTTGTGTGATGAAGATGGCACTCTGCTGGTACCTTTGATGTGAAGACCAAGACAGGTGGACCCTTTGGTACCATAAGGCACCCAGCAGAGCTTGCTCACGGAGCCAACAATGGTCTTGACATTGCCGTGAGGCTTCTTGAACCGATCAAGGAGCAGTTTCCCATTATTTCGTATGCTGACTTGTATCAGGTACTTCTGTGATCCGAGCTATTGAATTACAGTTCAATTATTTGTACTTATAAAGATTTAGACACCCAAATCAACATGTGGTGATCGGCAGTTCAAATATGCGAGGGAATTTCGTTATGCAAGTGTCGAATTGACATTTTTTTCTTCACTAACATTTTAGTTCGATTATCGTTGCACTTATTTAAATTGCAATCACCATATGTTAATTTGAGTGTCTATGTATTACATACATATGATGTTTTTCATTGAATTACTATGAACTGGAATAATTTTGGAACGTTTGTCTAATTTTGTCTTTATCTATGTGCTTATGAAGTTGGCTGGCGTTGTGGCTGTGGAAGTGACAGGAGGACCTGAGATACAATTCCACCCCGGGAGACCGGTTAGTGATCCTTGTCACTGAAACTGCTTTGCAGATTGCATTATATGTTGGGGGATTATGGATGACTAAATCAATTTGTTCTTTATTCCGTGATGATGTTGATGCTATGGCATGTGTTCTTAGCTTTGTTTGGTGTTTCAGTTGTCACTAATATCTTGATCTTTGATGCAATTGATGTCATTAAAACTCATGGAACATATGTTACAAAGTTTCTAGCTGGCTTAATGACATTTATTTTTAATTAACGAAATTGTGAGAGACATTGCTCTGGCAATTCTGAGAGATGGAGCATGAAAAGTTACTTCTTCTCCCAACAAGTGGGCTTCCCGAGAATCAAACTGGTGTCTTCATTCTTCTAGGGATCAAGCTGCTTATCACTCATCCAATAGCTTGTTGGTGGCTTATTCTGACATTCACATTGAATGCATTTCAATTTTCAGTTTCAGCAAGATGTAATTCTGATGAGTGAAAAAACATACTTTGTCCCACAATTAGGACCACGCCTTTAATTCTGCATTTTTTTAATCTAGCACACGGGTAATTTAAAACCAATGTCTCAGAATCAGAGAATGAGAACTGCATAATTGACTGTTTAAAACAAGGTAGATTGCTTGAGATTTAGAAAGTTGCAATCAGTGCTGTCTTTTTGTAGTCTTGTAGATAATAGCTATTTGTCTCGTTGTCTGTTATTGGCATGTAAATAAAAGTATGCCTCTTGCTATTACTGCAGTGATTTGGTTATACTTTTGTTGAACTTCTAACAAAAAAGTTTGTTAGAAGTTCTCGTAGTGTGATTAGCCGCAAACAGGACTATGACCTAATGGTCTTAGGTGTTTAAACCGATTTAAAGAAGAATAATCCTCAAGCCCAATCATCTTTCAATGTTGTTTTCATCATTGATAAATAGAAGTCCTGATGTGCTCCTTTTCTGTTACACCAATGAAGCAAGGCTTAACATTCAACTTAGCATAGCTAAACTGGCAACCTTAGCAATGTATAGTCCTATGATGTGCATCTCAATCTTGTTATTCTGAATGCATATTTGTATTTTTCTCTCCAATATTAAAATGAATTTCTTCCTCTTAGGATAATTAGTAAGTAGTGTGTGAGGTTGACTACGACTTTATTCTTCATCTTGATACTTGTATCTGACTTTCCAAATCCATGATGCGCTATCATGCTTTACTCTATCCTTTTTCTACAAGAATAGACTTTGTAATTTGTATATATTGGTTTCCTAATCCTTACACAGACTTTCATCAATAGTTAAAGATACAAAAACCTATTCAAACACCAGTGCCCGGAAGCTTACGGTGTTGGAAATAGGCACACGAATGATTTTACTTCTAACTCCCTCTCATGCAAGAGCTCGTTGGGCTTAAAGCGTGGACAAAGTACAGGTCCACTTACCTTGAGCTGAAATTCAACTTCTTTTATTTAGAAGACTTGGGCCACAAGAATTAAACTCTTGACCACTTGTCATAGAGGCTTTGACATCATCATGTCATGAACCATCTCTCCCAAAACCTTAAGTTGTTAGGTAGAGATACATGAACGGTTCAGCAAAATGATTATGTAGAGCAGTAACTAATAGATAATGCATAGTGGAGAATGACTACCATTTCTGTTTTTTATTTGTGGTTGGTGGATAACTTTAATTGAACATGTTCGCATTCTCAGATAATGAGGATTAAACCTTTACAAACTCAACTTTTTTTTTTTCCCGTTTGCAGGACAAAACTGAACCACCTCCAGAAGGCCGTTTACCAGATGCAACCAAAGGTTAGTTTCTTGATCACTCTACGTGAAATCAGTGAAAGTTTCATATTACTCTATCTAATCACAAACCATTGCGTTTACAGGTTCGGACCACTTGAGGGATGTATTTGGCACCATGGGTTTGTCTGATAAAGACATAGTTGCCTTATCTGGTGGTCACACACTGGTATGATCAGAAAAATTGAACCTCTATTGGTTTCTTTGAAGCATTTTTGCACGTTTGGTGCACTGGAATTGCATATAAAACTATGTGATAGTGATGAATGTGTGCATGGAAATCATCTTGTAGGGGAGATGCCACAAGGAGCGCTCTGGATTTGAGGGACCTTGGACGCCCAACCCTCTTGTTTTTGATAACTCTTATTTCAAGTAAGTCACTGCTGCTATTTCTGAAGTTGCCACTATTTACTGCTCTCAGGTGGACATTTGACTAGAATTTATTTGTGCTTCTATCTAATCTTAATCTTTTGCCATTGTTATCCCATGAGTAATTATCTCTTATTTTACTGGCAAATAATGCTCCCTTGTTTATCAAAGATAATTGTCCACCTCGAAAAATGAATTTACACAATTATGTCATTTTAGAAAATATGGAGAGTATTAATTTCTTCTTCTTCTAATTTTACCCTTATTAATTAAATAATTAAGAATATTAAGTAAGAGATAATAAGTGAGACTGAAAGAGAGAGTAACTTTGTAAAGTACTTCCTCCGTTCCATAATGTTGGTCTCTTTCATCTTTTCAAGTTCATTCACAATTCAAAATGTACCGTGTACTCTAACATCAAAACTTATTTAATACTCCCGTTGTTTCACAATATCTATTACTAGGAAAATTTGGTATATTCTTAAATCATTGGTGACCATGTACACTAATTTCAAAATGTACCGGATTTGCCAAGTGACAAATATTGTGAAACGGAGGGAGTAGTATTGTCCTTAGTTTTGTGTGCATTTTAAAATAGACGCTTATTTGAGAAGAGGGAGCAGTTGCTTTAGATTAATGACGATGAAATTAAGAAAATGAACAATGAATGGAGTGACCTGCTAAAGTGCTACTCATGAAATTGTGATCATATATAAACAGAGAACTTCTAAGTGGAGAAAAAGAAGGTTTGATCCAGCTGCCATCAGACAAGGCTCTTCTAAGTGACCCAGTTTTCCGTCCTCTTGTTGAAAAATATGCTGCCGTGAGTCTCTGCAACTCCTCCTTTCTTCACCTTCTAACCCAAATTAGGATCCTCTCATCTATGTATGTTGGGATAGAGATAGACATAAACACTTTTTAAGTGGAGCTCTCTGTCTCTCTCTTTCGTAATATGACATGGTCATATTCAAAACAAACATGATAGGATTGAAATCCATCGCAAATGTGCTACTTCGATTGAATTGTCTAAATATTAATATTTTTTTCTACGAATTTTAATCTAGGATGAGGATGCTTTCTTTGATGATTATGCTGAAGCTCACTTGAAGCTTTCAGAACTTGGGTGAGTGTACCTTGCTTCACTTCTCTCTATTTTGCGGAATTGTTTTTATCTTGAATTTAATTATGACCATTTTATTTTGCCTTGATCAGATTTGCAGACAAATAGATGCTGGTGGTTGTGTCTTATCCAGTCCAAAGCATTGTTCTAGCTTGTATGCTTTGTTTCTTGGAATAATTTAGCACCTTAATAATGTTAACTGAGGAGGTATATGGCTACCTGGTTATGTATGAGATGTAATTTATATGAAATAAAAACGGTTATGTCGCTGCGATTATATTGGCATACTATATGAAGCAAAAGGGTTTCTGGTGGAAAGTTTGACCTTGGTAGAGATGTATTCTGGTGGTAGTGATGAATGTCAGTGTACTGTTTTCGGAACATAAAACTGGTAGAAGAGAAATGCAAACAACTCGTTTTATACATTGGCATTGGCTCACACCTCACATGCACCCTCTAGCTTTGGGAGGGTGAGGCACTGTGATCTAAACCCCCACGTGTGACGATGCATTTGTAATAATTTATCAATTTAGTCATATTTTATTTTATGAATGTGATTAAATGTATTTTATATGTAATGTAATGTGATTTTATTTGTGTGATAGTCGAGAAATTTACTTAATTCTAAGATCACCAATATAAAATTGTCTTTTTAAAATGAAGTCAACTACATTTTTTTTTAAAAATTTTAAGTGACTAGATTATATTTGTTTAGTATATATAAAAAAATCATTTAATTACAAGGCCACACATATTATAATTGATCACTCTCTACATCTTGAATCTATCATTTTGCCTTGTCAAAGTCTAGGACTCCATTGAAAGTTAGGGGGTTAGTCGTCAAAAAATCTGCGAACTGGTCGTTTTTAAAGTTTGGCTAAACTTTATTGTAATGCATTACAGGTAATTTGATATATTGATAAACTTTGTCATCTTTATTGCACCTATCAATCAAGAGTAACAACTTGCTTCCATGTAGTTAAGTCATAAACATAAAAAATAAAAACGCAAAATAAAAGGCGTTGCCTGTCATGTTCTCTATTTAATTTTGCGAGTGTAATGTACTAGTGATCATGCTCCCTATAATGTTGGGACCAAGATTATTGGGAGCATGGCAGTCAACGCCTTGTTTTTATTGTGTTTGTGTATTACGAGGAAGTAAACTTTTGGTAGTTAATTGATTGATTAGTGTTATAGACTGGGCCATTAAGGCCCAACCTAGAACTTAAACCTGAAGGTCCGCAGATCAACCCGACTCAAGTTATCACCTTGTCAACGATCAGAGAGATTTTTAGCCCGTAATATCCTCTCTCTGGTGAACAAAGCTCCACAATCCTCGGAGGCCAACTCAACAGAAAGATCCCCGGGATAGCAGAATTCACGACCGCCGCTCAGGTATTTAAACTTAAGCAGCACATCAGGTACGCCTAAAACCCATTTCCCCCTTGATTCCCCTATTGTTTCGAGTCTTCACTGACTTGAACATCAAAGTCCTTGCAGGTACCCGTCTCGGCGACCCCGAACCCGCAAAGGAGCTCCATGATCCAAATTGTACCCCTTCGGTACAATTAGTATACCTCCAGTCCCTTCTTTTGATTCTCAATATAATAATTTTTGTTTACTTTCTTTTTTTACTTTTTTATTTTTCCAATGGGTTATGGGCATACTTAGACCTTAAGAAAGTTTGCTTATTGAAAAAATAATGTTCAAATCTTCAATGGAGCTAAGGTATCCTGTCATAGGAAACCAAAAATATAATGTTTCTGATTCCTTCAAAAGTCTAAAAGCTAAAGCGAAAAAGGGCAAGTAATAACAAACCCTAATAAATTAAAAAAAAAAACAATGAGATTAACAACGCCCAAATTGAAAGATTACAATTTCACTACACAGAATGAGTACTAGCCCAATTCGCTAAAAAAACAAGAAAAAGTAAATGTGGAACAACATCAAAAGTATAGAAATCTAAAGATAAACCATGGTTATGCCTAGCCAAAACATAAGCACAAAAATTTGTTTTCCTAAAAACATGACGAGAGTGAACCATCAAGTCCACATTTAGAACAACAGTAATAGCTTTTCCAAACAAAGAGTAAGGGTGGCTAGGATTCAGAGGAACACTAAATGAAATTAGCAACACATTGGGAAGCTAGTTCAAGAATCACTTGCTGAAAATCCAAATGGACTGCCCAGGAAAAAAACTCTTATTTATAGTCAGGGAGTTATTCATAAAGGGTTAAAATAATTGTTTCTATTTATTGAAGAAAAACATTGACCGTTCTAGACTTCTACTAGTAAAATGGTAAAGATCGTTTACCCCCAAGAAATTATCAAAGTCTTTTTTTGTGTTGTCATGGTCTCTTAGTGCAAACTTTACATGGCCCCCACATAAAACCTTTTTCAGTAAAGGCAGAGGGTCCCACACACCCTAGGCCCTGAAACTCCGGCCATACTCTACTCAATATGCCTGTGGGCTCTGCCAATGCCACGCCCCGCACATGCACTCTCTGCAAAAATTCCCCTCACTACCATTCAAAATTAATTTCTTTATGATTTACACAATAAAAGTAACCGATTGAGATAGATCAGGTATATTGGTTGTTTTTATTTTATTTTGCCAGTGTCACCCTACCCTGCACTTTCATTTTTTGTGTCACGATTTCAATTATTATATGTTGATAACACAATTTTTTTTAATATCAATTAAATTATGAGTTTAATTTTTGTTTGATAATAATATAATTTTTTTATTTTTAATTAATTAAATTTATTATATTAATGTAAATAAATAATTTTTTTAATCATTTAAAATTTATATATATTAAAAAATTTACGTAGATGACAATGTAAATTTTTTAATAAAATAAACATAAAAATTATATGCATAATGTTTTAAATAATAAATAAAAAAATTAATTTTTTTTACTTATTTGTTAATATTTAATTGGATGATAATTTAATTCCACCAATAAACCTTATTTTAAGTATTAAAAAAAGTAACCGCTTAGAGAGAGCGCGCGCAGGGATATATTGATTGTCATTTAGTTATATTAAGAAAGTATTGATAATTGTCTTTTCAACTATACTCTTATTTATTATCAACTTTCTATTATTACATTAATTGCATTATAATTTTTCATAACAATATATCTCACTAATTAAAGAGTAATTTAATTTAAACATTTATATTTTTTTTTAAATATTCACGAATTAATTATTTTATTAATTGATGTGTATTTGTTAAAAAGGACATCAAAGAAATGACGGCGAGAAAAGAACGTATGATTAGGAAAGTGAGGAATGATTATGCACAAGCAAGGAAGGAAGGAATGAGGGGAAGCAGAAAGGGAATGATTCAAATCCAATTGGGAACAATTGAAGAACCTGGGATTGAATCATTGGAGCGGAAGCGAGAAGTGATTCGCGATTGATACCATGTTAGATTCCAAAATTATGGAACCATGGATCATGAAACAGCAACAGCAGAAATCTGCTTTGTGTAACAGATGAAGGAAAAATAGCAGAAAAGATAGAGAATCGAAAATGGAGAAAACATTAACTGAATCTTTCATTAATGGTGCATAAACTTGTGTTTTAATGAATGAACCCTTAGCTAGATATATATAGAGGAGTTTGTTAGGAATAGCCAAACCTTTGTATAGAAATAGCAACCTCTGTAACAGAATTGGTTAATTAACATTTAACAAGAGTTGACTTGCACAGCAAGTATTCTAACTACCCCTTGTCTATTTGTGATAAATTGTAATAAAATCAGAAAGTGGCCACGGTTCACAGTTCACCTCTCTCTCTCTATATATTCAGCCCCGCTCCCATCACTCCCACCAATCACTTCCCATTCCCCACCGACTCACTCTCAATTCAGTTATCTTCTTCATCTTCCAATCTCAGGTACCCTTTATCTCACCAATTCCCCTTTCATGTTTTCCCCAATTCATGTTTGAAATTGTAGAATGCTCTTTCTATGCTCTGCTTCAATTTCTATGCTTCCCAGTTGTTTCTTTTTTGCTTTTCTTTTTTGTAAAATTGTGATTTTCGTATGCTACCCTTATTTTTTTGTCGTCTTTATATGAATACTAATGTTGTGTCTCCCATGTGCCTGCATTATAATGTTGGCTCTCTCTGCTGAGTTCGAGCCACTTTCTTTCTTTCTTCAAACAGTAAAGCTTAACAGAGAAGAAAAATGGAGGGTAGGCTTCCCTTCTTCCTGTGCTACTCCTCTTGCCTCTCTCCTCAGCCCCGATGCCAAGTAACTACCCTTCTTCTTCTTCTCCTTCTTCTCGGNAAGTAACTACCCTTCTTCTTCTTCTTCTCCTTCTTCTCTGCTCGTTTTTTCTTTGTTGCTTACTTCAAAGACCATTTTCTTTTTCTTGGATTGGTTTCTACGAAAGATTGAGTCTTTTTTCTGCTTTAGCACCGATTTTCGAACTGAAAATGATTTATTGTTTTAGTGTTTCTTCTATGCTCTGAAACGTTTGCTGTTTTCTCTGGCATTGGTTTTCTTGGTTTGTTCATATTATTACTACTTCTTGTCCCTGTTTATCTCCTCTTTTTTTTGGGTCCAAAATGTTCCCTAAAGAGTTCTTTTTTTTTTCTTCTTGGAAATTTCTTGGGAAGTTATTTTCTCTCAGTTCTTAAATCTTTTTCCACTTTACCATGGAAATCTTGTGGCGTCATCCATGCATAAACAAAATAATAGAACACTGAAATTCAGCTTTGATGTTGTTGATTCGTGTGTTTTCAGTTTTACTTGGATGGCTCTAGCTACATGAATTAGGTGCTTAGAATTCCAATATCAAATCAATGTTTAATTGTTTTCTGTGCCAGGGTGTGTGGTGGAACATTCAATAAATCTTGTTTTTAGAGGTTTTACATTTGTAGCTAGCAAGATATATGTAACTTAATTGACAGTGATTGAATGCGGATTTTAATGCCAAATTGAAACTGTGGTTAAGCATTAGTTTATGATAAACAATCCTTCTTGTATGAAGGTTATTTGGTTCTTGGAACCCGCAGGGGCTTGTAGATCCTAATAGGATCTAAATGAATCTTCACATGTTTTATGATGGTGAATCTTTACATTATTACCAAGGGCGAAGGACCTGCAGATGCTGCTCACTGCTTCAGTTATTCTGAAATTGAAAATTCTACAAGTAACTTCGAGAGAAAAATTGGTTTGGGAGGCTTTGGAGTTGTTTACCATGGGAAACTACAAGAAGGGAAAGAGATAGCAGTTAAAGTTCTAACCGGTAATTCATATCAAGGAAAACGAGAGTTCTCCAATGAGGTAACCTTTTTATAAACCTCTTTCAGTATTCTAACATTTCTTTCCCTCCTCATTTGGTTTCTAAATGAAGCTTAAAAGAGATAAATCTAGTTTCTGACGTTCTTAATAAATTCTGTCGGCCATTTGGCATTGAACATTTATTCACATTGTAGGTATATTTTTGTTTGATGCAGGTGACTCTTCTTTCAAGAATCCATCACAGAAACTTGGTACAGCTTCTTGGGTATTGTCGTGAAGAAGGGAATAGTATACTTATTTATGAGTACATGCATAATGGGAGGCTCAAAGAACATCTTTATGGTAAGCCTTCATGATTTAAATCAAGAAGCAGAAATCTATATGCTCAATTATGCCTAACCTTCTTGTAGGCCCATTAACACATGGACGGTGCATAAATTGGATTAAGCACCTTGAGATTGCAGAAGATGCTGCCAAAGGTTCACAGCCCTAATTTCATCATTTAAAATGTTCTCTGATTGAACCCCTTTGCCTATATTATATATAGACCACAATGTATTGATTGTATTTTTCTCATGCTTGTTCAGGGATTGAATATCTTCACACAGGATGTGTTCCTGCTGTCATACACAGAGATTTTGGTCTTTCCAAACTTGCTGTTGATGGAGTCTCCCATGTTTCTAGCATAGTTGGGGGGACACTAGGATATCTGGATCCTGAGTAAGGCCTTAATCCATTTTTCGTGATTTTGTGTGTTTCCTTAAACAATTGTCCATGCTCTGCAGCTTTGGTTACCAAAGCTTAACATTATATCTTCCCCATAACAGGTACTATATTTCTCAGCAGCTAACTGACAAGAGTGATATTTATAGTTTTGATGTAATTCTTCTTGAACTCATATCTGGTCAAGAAGCAAATATCAAATGACAGCTTTGGTGCTAATTGCCGAAACATAGTTCGGTGGGTGAGTTTTGATTTCTCTGCAGACATTGAATTTTGGACTTTGGATCTTAATGGAACCTTATAACTCTAAGATGCTTTTGTATTTTCTTTGAAATAGTTTGTACAATATTTTAATTTTACAATGTGTGGAATAAATTTATATAGGCAGTAAGAGAAGACATATAATTTGTTTGGTGCGTCTATTCTTTTACTGAACTACACAGATGCGAATAACTTCTATATGATGTTGAATTATATTTATGTACCTAAATTTAGGTTGCATTTATCGAATGTTTTGCAGGCTAAATTACACATTGAGAGTGGAGATATACAAGGCATTATTGATCCCACGCTAAGAAAAAACTATGACCTACAATCAATGTGGAAAATAACAGAGAAAGCTTTTATGTGTGTTCAACCTCATGGACTCATGGAGATTCATTTGATTTTGATACATCATAGTTAATGCTTATAATGGTTGCAGGTATGTGCAAAATAACATGTTATCTGGAACAGTACATTCAGATCTTATGAATAAAGATTTGGTCTTGAAATGAATATTGTTTTCACTTGTTGAAATTAAAAAAACGCATTGCGCATTCAGAAGTAGAGAAAATTATTGGCATGTTGCATTTAAGGAGATATTGATGAATATGTACACAAGATATGATGGACAAAGTATTACTGTATATAATTTCTATATTATGTATAGTTGTTATTGCATATATTGTATTTTCTTAAATAAATTAGAATCAACCTAGCAATCCCTATAAATTAGCCTAGACAGAAATAACCTAAGGACTCCTAGAAATTAGCCTAGATTTCTGCCAATGAACTTTGTAATTTTATCTATATATTGAATACATAGTCAGGCAAGGTAGGCAGTGAGTTTTTGCCATTGCAAATCAAGTTTTGTTTTGGAAAGTGCTTGTCTTTTTTTATATTTTTTCCCTGAAATTGGGTATTGTTTTTTTTTTTCCTCCTCTGAAATTACATAAGTGTGTAATGAAGGGTAAAACCTTGACTATACTTTACGATTCAGGAGTGTCACACTCCTTTATATCACATGTGAATGTTAGAGACCTAAGCTTATCTCCCGTATCATTACCATATGCGTTGAACGTGTCTAAATCTACCGCACCGCCTGTCAATACTTGTATGTCCTAAGTGCCCATTTCAGCTGTAGGATAGGATGTTTTCGGCTTATTTGATATGTCTCCCGTTAGTTGGCCTAGACGTAATCTTAGTGATAGATTGACTTCGTGCCAACCAAGTTGTCCTAGATTATGCCAAGAAATTGGTGACCTTTCACTCAATAGCCATAAACACGCTGACCCCTAGAGTAGAATTCGTCACCTTGTACTGTTGCTGCCTTGATAGTCAGAAATACATCCTTTTAGCATCTTTGGAGGTGGACGCGAAACAAGAGATTCGCGTAAAGGATGAGTATATCCCTAAGATGGCCTTTCGGTCTCGCTACGGTCATTACGAGTTCACGGTGATGTCCTTTGGAGTGACCAATGCTCATGTTATCTTCATGGGTGACATGAACAAGATCTTTTGATTGAGACCTAGCTCGATCACAGAGATTTGAAGTTTCTTGGGATTTGATGGTTACTACTGAAGATTCATCAAGGGTTTTCACAGATTGCATTGCCGCTCACCAAGTTGACCAGGAAGGCAGCACAACTTGCATGGTCGCCGGAGTGTGAAAAGAGTTTTTGCGAGCGGAAAGAGAAACTGACAGCTGCTTATGTATTCATCCTGCCAAACCCTCAAGTATCGTATGAAGTTTTCTGCAATGCATCAGGCACAAGGCTGGGGTGTGTACTCATGCAGAATAGGTAGGTGGTGGCGTTCGCCTCAAGGCAGCTTAAGACTCACGAGGTGAACTACTAGCGTAAACACGGGTCGGGTCGGGTCGGGTAGGACCCGCCCGTGCTACAAACTCGACCCGACGTCTGGTGGGCGGGTCGGGTAAAAATTACAAATTTTGTATGGGCACCCGCCAGACCCACAATCCTCCTGGGTCGGGTAGGTTTAGGGACACGGTG